>VSDK01027421.1:62844-104537 GCA_009767595.1 Symbiodinium kawagutii
CGCACCCGCCGCTGCTGCCACCCGAAGTGGTGCGAACGTCCCAAGGGGAGACGGTCGTAGGAAACACGGAATTGAAGGTTTGATTGCCTCACAAAAACTGTCTCCAACTGGTGTGAACCTGATTGCCTCACAAAAATGCACCGCAAAAAGTGACATCGGTCCCAACACACAGCATACTCTTTGACTCGCTGAAAAAAACAGAGAAAAAGCTGCACTGATTTCGGCTCATCTCATAACCTTCTTTGGGCGGCCCACCTGCACAGAATTCAGGCACGTTGGTCTTGCCAACGACAATCGCTCCTTTGGATTCCAGCTGGTCGACCAAGGGATCATTCTTTTCAGCGATACGTTCAGCATGTAGAAGTGATCCTTCAGTGAACCGGACCGCTTCCACTGCATGAGTGTCCTGAAGGGAAAAGAATGGGAAATGCAAACTTTGACAACACAGCACAATCAACTTCTTCGCAGATTTAGGGTGTTTGTTTTTGTTGCAAACCACATGGTTGACATTGGTAGACCTCGTTTGGTCAAAAAGTCCTTTATGAGAACTGGCAAGCCATACAGAAATCCGCGACTCGTGGAGCTTTTTGCAGTTTCCAATTGCCGAGCCTTTTCTCTTGCACGTTCAAAACAGGTGATGGGCGTAGCATGGACTACAGAGTCTGTGGCACGAATTCGTTGTTCCACGACGTCAATGAGCTCCAGTGGTGATACGGACCCCGCTTTCAAAAGTGCAATGATCTCATGCGCTTCCTTCAAATGCAAAGCCTCCATGGCGTTCCTGGCGTTCCTCGGAAAAAAGCACCGCAAACTTGACAACATTCGAAGCTGAGATGATCCAAAAGGCTGCCAGCATATTCAAGTCTTGTCAGGCTCCCATTGGTCCCCACGTGTCCAGAAATGCTAATGTCTACAATAAAGAATTCTGTCATCTCTTGGAGTGTCCCCGTGGGCCTTATACAAATGTCCTCCCTACAAGTAGTGACAGATATGCACTGTTGAGAGCTGTTCATGGTTCTCTATGCATGGTACATTCCTCCCTATTCAGAAATCCAACCATTGTTAGTGTTGTCAACCTACACAATTCACTACTGTTCACCATTCCTTGATCAACCCATGACTCACCATTATTCGTGAGAATTCCACCAAGAACCACTCTCAACCATTCTCAATCGTTCTTAGTTGGTTATCAACCCTTTCTTAACCTTTATTAACCTGAACCTTTGCTAACCTTAGTTGGTTAATCGCGGATTGTCAACCTTAAACCTTCATTGACCTTTATTCATCCAACTTGATCAATCTTTCTGAATCCCTCCTTAACTTTATTGACCCTCGATTCTCCAAGCGTTTTTCATGTCACCATCGGTTCATGCGCTGCCTCCGAGCTGAAGTTTTCCAACTGCTGTTCCGCCACCACGAAAACACGCGGGTCCTGCCATGGCATCGATTCGACAATGGCTCAAGTGCACACTGCTTCATTGCTTCACTATCTGGTTTACACGGCATTACAACCATGAACATACGCCAATTCAATTGATAGGAATGTTCTTTGAATCTGGTTTCCAAGTTTAGGGCAAAAACATATTCAAACATCAAGTTTACGATAGATTTCGTTCAGCAATGAAAATTACAATCACATCAGAAGTTGGGCTGACCCTCAACAATCGCTGAGTTCGACAACCCCCAATTGATGGAGATGGGATGCAAATCACATGATCCGAACCCCGGATCGTTGTGAAGCAACGGCCTCACCTACTTAAACTTAAACCATCTTAAACCCCCTCCAACGTGAGCCGATTGTGAGTCGGGTGTCCGTGGCAGCTGGCAACATCTGACATCATAGTGCTGAAAGGAACCTGATTGGATCAATCACCATTGGAAAAGCACCAACCTCTAAGAATCTTCCAACATTCGGTATCTTGGGCAAACATCGTTTTCAGATATGTGGATACCTCAGTCTGACAGGTGATTTTCAGTAACATTGTTTCCCCAGGACCCAAGCTATAATAGAAGAGCAGCAGTAACAAAGAGAACAACAACAACAACAACAACAACAACAACAACAACAACAACAACAACAACAAAAGAAGCAGCTGCACCAGCAGCAACAGCTGCAACTTTATGAGTTCATTGAGTCCGCTGTGACTTTTTTGATCCTGAAGGCATTGACTCAGCGATCACAGACAGCTCGTCTGACAGCTGTATGTCTTAGAAAACAATAGGTTCACTCCCGCAACAAAATTATGGCAATAAGGCACAGGAAAAACCGGGTGGAGTCGATTGGAGCTCCCAAAGAAACTGCTTCATTGCGGGAGGAAACTTTTCCGTTGCTTGGATCACAGTTGACCCTGGAGTGGCCAGTGAAACGCTGGCACCTGGGGCATCGATTTGAGAAGGCCACGGAGCAAACGGTAGAGACATCTGACAAGCAAGTCATAGCAAGTCTGCAAATCTTTCAAGGCCTGAAACTAGGACGTGTCGCGGATGATTTTCATCCATAGATATTTATATATATTTCAATATTTATATACATATATATATATATATAAAAAACATGTATATATATATTTATTTATTTATTTATTTCTATTTATATATAAACATATATATATATTTATTTCTATATATATATATGTTTATGTATATTTAAATATAAATATATATTTATATATTTCAATATATTTATATATAAATATAAATCACATTATACGCATTATACATATGAGTAGATCAAATATTTCACAGATGACGTCGCTTTCTCAAACCTACAGCATCTATGGCACCATCTTCAGTGTAGACAGCCAGATCTTTGGGCCGTCTTGGGTTTCAGACTTCAACGTCCTCGTTGTTGAACTCCACAAATTTCAACGGATTTCCCCGTGGCAAAGATGATAGCTGCGACAAGAAGCAGTAGATGTCCTCGAGAAACAGATCTCTTGGGATGACATGTGGGTCACGACGCAACTGGACGTGCACAAGGACATATATGTATATGATATTTATATATACATATATGTACATATCACATAAGGTATGCAGGTATGTATGTGTATGTGTGCAACCAAAAGGTACGGTATCTTATACTGTCACGTACTCAACCCGTCGTCTTAATCACAGTTTTTGGGTCTCCCAACCCCCACAAAGATGCCATTGTCCTTACCACGACTGAACATCAGACCTTCCAAATCCAAACTCGGACCTTCCTGAAACTTCCTTACTTATGTTCAAAAATACTGTGTCTTCGTACTTGTGCATCCACTTAGGATGTGTTGGTCGGACAATCATGTCATCTTTTCCGCCTGAATGTTTGTTCATTGGGTTGATGTGCTGCCAAGACGATGAACCGTGCTCACCATACCACACCACCGACAAATGAAACATCTTCTGGTTGTGGAAACATCTCCACAAAGATTGGCAAAGAAGTCACATGGCGGTCAACAATCATTTCAAGCCATGCAAATCATTGAACAGAAGGGTTCTTATCCTGCTGCAAATCCTGTGCAAAAATGAATTCTCCAATTGCAGGTCTGGTTTCTTCGTCCGTCGGCGGAGTCTTTGCCAGATGGAAAATGTTTCTTTGGTGTTCTGTCTGCTGCACCTCAGGACAGGACAAAGATCTGCAAGTGAACAAAGATCCAGAAGGGATTAAAGTTAAAAGATTCTTTGAAATTTCCTAAAAGAATCTGTTCACTTATCCAAAAGATCCAGCACATCAAAGATTCAAAGGATCCAAAAGAAGTACACGAAGGGATCCCCCGGGGACACGCGCCACCAAGGCACCAGAATCTCGAAGCCAGGGAAGCTTCGGCATATCTCCCCCCGCTGTTCCTCGCAGAACCTTGGCTGCAACGGCGATCCCTGGACCATGCTGTGAAGTGGTCTCCGGCAACGGTTCCGACTGGTTTCTACCAGATTACACCAAGGATTCAGCAAATGATTACACTGGTGCTCTTCAGGACAGCGATGTTAGAAACGACAAAGAGACAGAAGCAGCATGTCTGAGCTAAGTTTTCTTTCCGCATGGTCTAGCAGAAGCCAAGAACTTCTGATCCCAAGCCTTGGCCTTGCAGTAATTGTCTATGTGCCTCGTGGGTTTCCATGTCATTCATTCTATCATATTAATCGGGGAGTTCCATAAGGACATGATAGTGCCATCATAGATTATAACATAATTCTAATAGAAACTATGGATTTGTTGGTGGGTCATGGCACTATCTTAATTTGGATTATCTGATGACATACTTTATTATAACCCCCGTCCTGGGTGTTGTTTCCATTCCAAGTCTTTCCTCTCTGCCTCGGCACTTCAGCGCCAGCGACAGCGCCGTCGACAGAAACAGAGCGCGGGAGCGCTGCTTCAGCGTGCTTGCGCAGCCGAAAGCGGTGATGCCGTCCACGTCTGAACGGGCCTAAGCGATCCGCCCAAGACAGAAGTCACCAACGAAATCAACAGATGTAACACATGTGGGGGTTTCCCAGGCCACAGGTTACCCCCCAGAGATGGTTGGCTGGTCACTACAAATGGCGAATATTGGATGATTTGGGGGTACCCCCATTTTAAGAAACTATTATATGGAGTTTACTCCAGCTTCCATTCCAACAGACGTATCTTGTGCGGTTTACTCAGTTTACACCAGCTTACTCCTTTACCTTGTGGCATACGCGTGATGGTTGATGGATGTTGACGGTTTCTTTGACCTGAAATCTTGATGAACACCAGATGATCTGTCACAAGTAAAATCAATCATCCCACAGCCGACCAAAATGTTGTGCACCGCCACGCAGCCCAAAGCTTTGACATGCGAACTGCGCCACATGTTTGGCCCAAGGGCGGAGATGTACTCCGAGGGGAAGAGCTGCTGCTTCCGCAGCTCTTGCAGTAGCTCACAGCCATCCCTTAGCGCATCGACCAACACTGGAAAGTCATTAAAGAAACAACTTGCGAATTGTTGAAAATGAGAGGCTTTGAAAGAATGAGGGGCTGAACAAAGCAGGGAAACGATGATTTTGAGGCCAGGACTCCCGAGGACTCAAATTTTAACGAACATGAAGCCACATGGCAGGTCTGGTTCCAACTGAACTGGCATCAAGATCACAATTTCAACTGACTCACTGCACTTTACAATGCGTACTGGTGAACTAATGCAACCGCAGCTTCTTCTCAAAGGTGTCTTTGCGAGGAATGCTGCTGTGCTGCAGCTCCAAGCCCGCCATAGTCAAACACCTTGGTGCCAAGATGGGGCCAAGTCTTACCACTTTCGGCCCAGTGATGCCACTATCAACAGTGCAACTCGGATGAACGTTAGCATCGCCAGATGCCCTCTGAATCGCAAAGTTGGAGTTGCTAAGTTGGAGAATCGGAGGATGCTTGGAGTTGGAACTTTCAATGCTATGGATGCTTTGCTATGCAGGGCACTTGTTCAACACCTGCGTCGCTTGCGAGGACCAGTGCGTCTCGCTCCGGTGCAGACGCAGCACCAGAACGGGTTCAGGTGAATCACCTGGTGCCACAAGTGCTGAAAATGGAGACCAACCAACGGAGCCAACAAAAAGAGATCTGAATGAAAGCCAATCAAAATCGAACAAAAAATGGAATAGCTGACATGATTGGAGCCAATAAAAATCGAACAAAATAGGGATCAGTTAAATAGAGAGCAAGAACTGCTAATACGAATTTTCGTGATGCCCAGAGATGGTATCTGGATTTCACCCACTGCAGTTCCGGAGGCAAAGGAAAGGGACCTTTTGTGCCAGCCCCACAGAGCCCCGGCCGCCTATTCCCACCATCGCAGTTGCCAGCGGCGTGATCTGTCCTCGACATTCCTCTGGGTCTACAGGCAGCGCAGTGCCTGGCGACGACAAGATGAACCTTTAGAAACTTGCAAAATCTCTTTGCTAGCAAGTATCTTTAGTTAAAGTTTCTATGCAAAATCTCCCTCTCTGGCTCTCTTTCACTTTACTTTCTATGCAAAATCATTCAGTTTGACTAAAATCTGGCCTTTTTTCTTTGGCATCAATGCTCGCAGTGCACTGTGCAGAATCCACGATCTTCACATGCCGCGACAGAAGAGCTGACAAAATGATGTTCTAGTTGTTTTTACTTTGCAGTACGGGCTATGCATGCTTTTCGGCGCTGTTTTTGCACGTTTAAAAATTCATCATCCGTTTTATGTTATATTGATTTTTACGGAAACATTTAATGTTATCTTTCATATCCACTATTGATATGATTTCATATTTCATAGCCACTATTGATATGTTATTTCCATGATTATAGATATTTTATGCCACTTTTGATATGATTTCATATTTCATAGCCACTATTGAATACTATTATTGAATACTATTATTGAATACTATTGTTGATATGATATGTTATTTTGTATGATCCACATCTGTTTCCGAACTGTTGACTGTCCAACGTAGCTTGGCGAGTTACTGTGATCAGTATCAGTGCGGTCCAAGGCATGGTCCCCCATGGTCTCAGCTTGGAGCCACTGTGTAGCGAAAGGAATGGCTAGCGTAGCGGGGTACTGGGTAGCATCCCTCAAGGATTGCCATATGCAACCATTGCAACATATTGTAACATATTGTAACCAATGGTCTTGTTTGATGAGATACTCATGTCATGGATATTGCGTCGACAGTCATAGTTTACATGTTCGGATTTTCTCTCGGATTTGCGGATGTGTTTCTTGCAGTGCCCATCGGTAACCGATCCACCAAGGCAGTGTGTGTCGCTAGGGGTACCCGAGCATCATTCGACACAAGAAATCAATGGCAGCTGAGATTTCGAAGTGCCAAGTGTGTTTCGTAGTGGCAAAAGAAGTCTCTTCCGCATTGAAAAAAGAGAGCATGCCAAGAGTGAACAACACCGGGAAAAACATGGGAAAGCTACTTCTGGAAACTCTTCACAGGAACTACGCTAGTAACTATGCACTTTACTAATCAGCAGTTCCCATTTCATTAACAAACAAAAAAGAAAGGAACTGCATTCCTGGTGTCTCTTCACCGCGATGTCCTCCGGAGCGCCATCCACGTAACGACCAGCCTGAAGGCAGAGATCGACCGCCATCCCAAAGCCATCCCTGGAGACGTCCTTCCTCTTCAACGCCTCGACTTTCCAGTGGTCGTAGATCGTGATCGACACGTTGAGACCACCTTGAAGCAGATCGAAAATTCATCAGACACGTTGAGAACAGCATAGTCAAAGCACAGTTTCACGAAGTTTCAGGCCCCCAAAGTACAGTTTCAGTTTCGGTGTCTCAGTGCATGGCCAAGTTCTATGAGTCTCAATGCAAACAGCAAAGCCGCAGGTCCACCACCCAGAACCTTGGCACATCGCAGCGAAAACCTGGACCTTGGCAGCAAAACTCCACCGCTAAGGCTCACCGCCACATCCAAAGGTTGGCTGGGCCTTGGTTCCAAGAAATCGAGTCATCACCTTGGGTGACATGTCGTGTAACACATGTAGTGTAACGGTACATTTCTGTATGCCTGGATTGATTTGTCTCTATCTATTTCTGTGTGCTTACATCTTTACTTGAGCATACCTCTTTTCGACATGCATATAAGATTTTGCTGATATGTAGACTCAGAGGACAACAATAGCATGAGAATCAGATTTTGACAAAAAAGCATAGTGCGAAGAGCGAAGATTAGTTCAAACAGTGGAGTACCAGTCGAGGATGTGGCAGATTTGTTGTAAGGTTTGAGGCAGTTTAGGGCTGGTTTGCAGGGCTTCAGCTGGTTCCAAGACTGCCTGTCCCAAATCAGCGTACCAAACTCTGGGACCAATGGAACAATGCGAAAATGCAAATTTTTTTGGGGATACATCAGAAACGAGACTTGTTTGATGTCTGCTAAACATTCACAGCGGACTTTGCGCAGCTCAACGGGTAGCTTTCGCCTTCTCTACATACAAATCGAACATAACGGGGGGAAGAAGAAAGTTCAAATCAAATGTAAAACATCAAGCTCGTATGATGCATCTGTCCATCTATACAAAAATTACCTAGGTATGCAAAAGTGAGATAGAGAGAGAGAGAGGGAGATGATATGAATTGAACCCTGCCCTCTGACAGGAAGAATTTAATGCTTCCTGGGATCATCATATGAGCTTTCTACCATCTGGTCCAGCAGAAACAGCAGTGCAGAATTTTTTGCAGCAACGACAATGGTCCCACAGATGGAAGAAGTCACATCCACTGCTGAAAATGTCACTCCCACAAAATCGTGTGGTTTCTTGAGATCCACCACAACTGGTACAGGACATCTTCCATCAGCAGACACTGCAATGGCTGAAATCCAAAGCATACAGCACGGCATGGAGTTCTGTCGAGATGTGTTTGCTGCCACGCGGGCCACTGAGTCGCACTTCCAACAAAAAAAGCGCATTTTGGAGAAAAGAAGAAACGGCAAAGTGATATATTAGTCTCTTGTGCACATCACAGGTGCTTCTGCTTCCATGCATTTTTGTTAATTCTGAGTCCTTCGTGCAACTAGATTCTGTGGGGCTCTAGGGTGCTGCTAGACTTTGTCAGCCACCTTTCCAGAGCCCGAAGTGAACGGTAAAACTATCTCACGCGATAGCAGCCACAGATCCACTAAAACTGGCAAGAAGAACCAGACTACGCCAAACCTGAGTGCAAACGAGTGCAACAATTTGGAATTCAGGATACTGAGAACAAGAAGTTGGAGAGAAACGACCCAAAGACAAAGACATCAACAGAATGAAGTAAAGGAAAAGACTACCGAGTTCAGTGAAGTGGCACGCACCAGTAGTCATAATACTGAGCTGGCATCAGCTTAACGAAAGCATCCAGTATCCAATCCGTGCGTCCAGACCTGACAGATCAGTGAGTCGCCAGGTGCAGTTTCGTGCTGCATCGGAAAGCTGAGTGAAGTACAGAATCGTAAATTGTTTCCCCGCATCCTGGTGGTGCTCCATGTGGCCTCAAACAGTCTGATCGCATCTGTCAACTGTCTCGAAGATCATTGTCACTGCTGATTTTACAAGACTTGATGTTCATGGTTGGGAGATTATAATGTTTTCTCAGGGATGCCGTTGAGATCATTGAATTCTTCTTCGACACGACATGTTACCCGTCATCCAAGGCCCCTACGTTCGTGGGACAGCACCAGTCCTCCCTGCAAGGCAGTGATCCACACCGGGAGCTGATCCGCTGGGAAGTGTGACCATCGATGAGCCGACTGAAAGAGGTGACACCAAACCTCGGTCTCAAAAAAGAATCCGCCCGAACATGCCCAAACATGTCTTTTGGAGGTGGTTTGTGAGCATCATAGTGTATCTGAAACGTAATCTCTCCAGGGGTTGCAGTTTTGTTTGTCTGAAATTGTGGCCTTCCACATCATCGTGCATGATATCATAATGTCTCTTTTCTTGCCTTCTCCTCTCTGTACTCTCCTCTTCTCTCCTCTCTTCTCTTCTCTTTCATCCTCTTCTCTCTCCTCTCTTCTCTTCTCTTTCATCCTCTTCCTATCCCTGCGGTCCTTTTCGTCCTCTTCCCACAACATGTCGTGATGATGCAAAAAAAGTTTTTACAGCTAAACCGCTCATAACTACTCTACTTGCTCACAAAACTCTGCTCGTGCACGACAAAGCTTTCAAATGGAAAGAAAAATCTTGGCACCTGGCCTACCTCGTGCCTACCTCGTGCCTACCTCGTGCCTACCTCGTGCCTACCTCGTGCCTACCTCGCCTACCTGGCCTCTAAAATGAAGACAACTTCATGAGTTTGTCGCTGGCTCACCCGAGGTTACTGAATAATGCCCAGGCCAACAGAGGTCATCGGGTTGTCCAGGTTGCCAGGTTGAGTCTTGAATCACTGAGATATTGCTTTGGCAAATGGAAGAAATGTATGCTTTAGAAACACAAAAATGATGAGAATGTGAACATACGAAAAGCAACAGTCAACATGACCCTCTTTCAAACACCAATTCAAACCAGATCTAGCAGCCCTGGCACTGGCCGTTCGCGCATCGCCAAGGAGCTAGTCCCCAAACCCAGAAGAATCGCAGGCCCCGGGAATGCGGGCTCAATCTCATTCCAAACCTTGGCCAGCACAGCTGTCCTGTGAGAGGATGCACACTTGAGGCCCAGAGGGGGAACGAAAGCTAAGTTGGGAAGAAGGGAACGTTTCTTCTTCCAGTCTTCGCTTCTAGGTATGATTCTGATATGGTGCTTGCTCCTGCTACATGCTTTGGTGTGCTTCTTGTTCCTGTCTGCACGCTTCTAACATGCTTCTTGTTTTTGTTTTGCATGCTTCTCATATGAAGTTTGTTCCTGTCTTCCTTCTGTTGGCAGGCTTCTTGTTCCTGCAAACATGTTTTGGATGTTTGTGGTATGTTCCTCGTTCTGAGTGCATCTTTCTAGTATGCTTCATGGTGTCCTTCCAGTATTTGTCTAATATGTTTCTTGTTCTTGTCTCTATGCCGCTGGTGTGCTTCTTTCTCTCTCTCTCTCTCTGTGTATGTTCTTGTATAGTACGCTTCCTGTTCCTACGCATATGCTTCTGGAATGACTTTATTCCTGGTTGTATGTCTGCAATACGCATCTTGTGGTATGCTTACCATAAGTCCACCACGGATACACCACAACGAAAGCACCAGCACCACCAAAAACACCACCCGAACACCATGGCGAAAAATACCAATGAAACACAACCGCCATCAAAAATTAACACCAGACGACTCCCCGCCACTACCACCAAAACACCGGGCAAACACCATCGGAACATATCCTAAAAAAGCAATAAACACCATCAAAAAACGCCGAAATACCACCGAATGTTTCTTAAGCGGCGTGCAAACATTGCAGGGGCAGAAACTGGCTAACCACAACAAATGCTGAGAATTATGTGAAAAAACAAGAGCTGGCGGCAAAGATAATCCAACTGCGAGGTCTATCAAACAAGCACCTTACACGGAAACTGTTTGTGTGGCTGAAAATGGTTCCTTGTATGACTTGCGTGTCTTACGCTATGATGTTCCGACCCGACACTGAAAACGACCGGTGACCCCATGCCGAGGCGCAAGACAATCACAGCCAGCAAGTGAACGTGCGAGGCATACTCAAACCAGCTGATGCGACAAATGGCAGTGGGATCTTCATGGTGGTACCGGAAGCCTCCGGCCAAGCCTGTTTTCACAAAGGACGGATGACACCCGCGGCTTTCTGACCCTTTGTTGGCTCACTTTGCATGGCACATCCGTGTCCATCCGCAGACGTCATTGTTTGCAATCATTGTATAATATGTTAGATGTGTGAATGTGTATACATTTGATGTTCTGGCAAGCAAGAGCCCTACCTCCAAGTACAGGGAGGAAAGCTGGCGCATTGTCCAGAATCACATGGATCACACCTGAGGTCATGTCCTTAGTTGCTACCACCCCTGAGCTCAGCAACAACTGTTGCCCGGTGCAGCCGAGGATCGAAATATACAAAGCTCACAGCGATCAAAGAGACTCGAAGGCCTGCGCTGTGCTGAAAAAATATCCTATCTTCACCAATGATATCATCTGCTTGACAGTAAGTTGCAATCTTTCGACATGTTTCGACCAAGCTCAACACTTATTTCAGCGTGCGCTGTGAGACAATCATTTTTTCATTTTTTTGCAGATCTCCCTTGGGAAAAAGGTACTTCGGGCACAGACTATGTGCTTCATCATTCGAAACAAATCACCACATCTTCACCTCACGGGGGTTCCCATGTTCTGAGGTGCCATCTTGCCCATCCTGCCCGTGACAGCGCCTATGGACAAGGGTGAGGTCCGAGAAAACAGGTCATCCTTCAGACCTTCAAATGCGAAGGAGTAGCCCAGCTGAAAAGTCCTGGAGCAGTACAAAACAAAACACGCACCAACAAAGCGCACAACCTCCGCATGGTCCACTATCATCCCTGAATATTTGTTTGAAGGAGGCCATACAAAAACAACCTGTGCAAAGAACATCAATCATAGATCTGCTTAATTGCACAACAAGGAGCCGCAAGAGTGCGGCAGGTATGAGGCACAGCAACTCACAACAACAACAACAACAACAACAACAACAACAACAACAACAACAACAACAACGACAACGCAAGAGTCAAGCATGCAAACACACATCCTCCTGGCTTTAGGTATCTCTATCTCAGACTTCCAAGACAAGAATACCTAGGGCACTTTTCCTGAGAATATCAAGTACCTTTAGGAACACAGTTTAACAGTTTAGACAGGGATGTTTTGCTACCCCAGAAACAAACATTTTGAAGCACTGTCACCCAACATAAAAATGCGTGGCTGTAGATGTAGATGTTCCCCGTGGCGCTGCACCAGTTTCTGGGGCGGGAAGACATCTGAATTCCTCAACCGACGCAGCCAACAACAGGCCCCAGCTGGTCATGAATGCAAAGGCTGCCATCTTCACAAAGGACCACGGTACATCTTCCTTCCTCAGAGTGTGCAACGTTTGATCGCATTCCCCAGCTTGTCAGTGAAACCGCCCAAGAAGCCAGGGCCAGGTGACAAAATCGATCAACTGGTCGAGCCGTGGTTGAAACATGTCTATGGGTCAAGATTGACCAACCAATTTCATGGGGGATCCCCAGCTTTGTGAATGGCAAAGATGGCTCTGCTTCTGATGGAAATCATGCGCTCAAGAGCACCGTTCTTGAAATTGTTCAGACTTCCACTTGTTGTTTTGATCTTCTCAGTGGAAGGGTTGTTGTTGGGATATTTTCGGAAACCTTCTTTCAAAATGTTGGAGCAGCTCGTGTTGGAGGCCTTGTGATGTAGGATGGCTGTGGAACCTACACTATTTCACAACAAAGCCTTCCTAAACGCCGTGCTTCGAACCTTCATGAAATCCCTTTGAGAACATTGTATTGTAGACTTTCTCAAAGAATGATAACATTCGAAGGGAATTTTGTTAAAAACTGAGTTGTGTTTTTGTATCCTTGGTACCCTCGTTGTTGCTTTCTATTCCTTGGAAACCCTTCGTACATCATTAACCTTCTTCATCACTGCATACCTTGAAACTCTTCGTAATCAGGCCAAGGCCGTGAATGCTGCTGACCTGTTTGTTGGGCGACATGGCAACACGAAGTTGGAGGCAAAAGGGAGTTACTTGGAACATGATAATAACAGATCCATAGAGAGCCAAGCGACTTGAAAGGCCACAAGTCGTTAGACTCACAACATGAGAGACCAAAAATCCGCCCAGGACTTCTGCCCGCGCAAAGAAATTTCAGCCCCCAAAGTTCACATGGAAACATCTGAGTCTTAGCTCGGCCCCACAGCACTGCCATCCGTACTTCAGCATGCATAGAACGGGGGCACAAGAAACCTCTCCAAACGTATGGAATTCAAACAAAGAGAAGCAGGTGCGCTCCGGTGCAGGTGAGGTAGGTCTTTACTGTTTGCCATCGACAGAACACCGCAAGAAATGGAGCAAAAGTCGTTGAAGGAGGTCCCAGGTCTCTCATGCTGTGCCAACCTGCTTCGCTTGACCTTGCCCACGCAGACGGCTCTGCAGCTCAAGCTGGAGCACTGGAGGTCTCAAAGCATGGGCTATGCAGCTATGCTATGGGATTATCGCGACGCTGCTAGGCTCAGGGAGTCGGAAAGCTGCAAGGCTCAGGAAGTCTTTTCAATTTCGGTGCTTTCAGGAAGTGGACTGCCCATGACTGCCCTCCTTTCGAATCGTATGCTTCAGAACCTTCGGACTTGCTGCAACCGTTACCTTTTCGCAAACTGTCAGTATGATGACGACGACGACGACGCCGCCGCCAGCGGCGAGGATGTGTGGTACATTATCGAATTGAGGAGGTGATACACTTTGGTCATCCGAGATCTCAGCATGTCTCGTGTTTCACATCGCAAGTCTTCTTGCAAACAGGTGTCGGTTCATTCAAACGGCTGAAGTAGAAATCACGGTAGACGCGCTGGTATTGCTCAGCGTCGTAGTCCTGACACACAACCAGCCGAAGCACACTCCAACAGGACACCATCGCATTAGCAGGGAAGAGGCTGACAGTTGTTGGTGGTTGGTCCTCAGTGCAAGACTTTGGGAACGAATGCACCAGGTCGTTCCTGCCACCAGAATCAAGGACAACGCATTGCCGCATCACAGGAATCCCCGCATGCTGCGCTCAGTTTGACCCACCTGCCTGACAGTCGGATGAGATGGATGAGAGATCATCCACCGCCTGTGCACAACATGGAAGCTGAAAAAAAGTCTGCCTATGTCTAAACATTGGTCAACTCCTACCGCGGTCAAGGGAAGCTCAACAACACACCGCTGCCTCGCCTGTATTCCAAGTTGTGACCGATCTCAAAGTATCCATCTGCTACCGGGCCAGATTTCCAACGGCAGCATGGATCACCAAGCTCAACACCATTTGTGAGGTTGTCCTGAAACAGCACAGTCAAGCTATTTTGGCCTAGCGACATCTACGTATAATATCATGTATGCGCAGAAAATATCGACACAGAGATGCTCTTGACTCATTGCCTCCAAATAAACGAGAATGTGAGGTAAGCCCATTTGCACAGCGTGCAGGTCACTCACCTGGGGAATCTTGAGGTAGCAGCCCTTGATTTTCCGCTTCACAAAACCCCCTCCCCAGGTCCCCGTCAGAATCCAGAGCACACAGCTCCTGGCAAGTTGAACAAAACCGAAAAATTGTCAGAACGATTCCTGTTTAAGCCCAGAACTTCATTTTTCGTAACCATAAGAGCTGTCAAAACCATGAACCTTCGACAATGGAGTGGTCTCTCATGATATCACATGGTGCCTTGCCATTCGAAAGCTTTCAACAGGTGCAAAGCCATCCTCCCCACCTTCCATGACCCATTGGTCTTCAGCGCATGGGAACCAAATCCGTTGACGGGATAACGTGTCTCCTGTCGAAGGGCACCACTTGAGTGGCACACGTGGCCCCAGCACATGTGGTTGGACCTATCCCTGCAACATCTCACAGCTTTCGATACTGCGACCCCCAGCTGCCCTCCAAGCGGTTTCTCCTTCCCAAAAAGCCATTCAAGGTACGAGTTGGTGTCCGCGAGATTCCAGGCAAACCACACGTGCCGAAAATTTGGAACTTCGTCAACAAGCTCCCTAAACCTCAGATTCGGTCAGAAGGCTGAGCAAGCCGGAATCTGACACCAACCAAGTGTGGCTCAGCAAGCCGGATTCTGCTACTCTACTTTGAAGGTCTGGTCTTCATCTACACTCACGCTCAGTAGCAATGGATGGTCTCGGAAGGCCAGATGCTCACGGATTTGACGCTCCAAAATGAGCACAAAAGAACAACCGAGCGCAAGTGCGTAGAGTCCTCGGGTGCGTCCAGAGAGTCTTTCAACTGCAAAATCGTCAAGCAGCAAACTCAGCACACATGATTCGAACTCTGTCTGGAACCATGTGCAAGGGTGATGTGGAGTCGAATCTGGGCTGAAGAACCCCTGATCTTGCGCTGTTGCGGAGTTCCAAATGCTGTGAACCTTTACAAAGCACTTGGGGCCTCTCCCGCTTTGCTGTCGCTTTGCAGGTTTCACGTGGCATCCCAAATTGGGAAGGAGTTTCATGACACCACAGAATCCTTTGAAAGTTCCAAGTTGCCAATTAGTCGCCGACTTTGCCATATTACAGCACGCAGCGCCATGGCTCCCTTTGAACTGTCACGCCCCCATACCCGGAGGCCGAGATGCATTCAAGGGGTGTCTAGTGCTAGTTTCTTGCACACATCCAGTACCACAACCACGTGGCTGGATCTCACAAGGTATCGAGAAATCTACACCCACCCTTGTAAAAATGCCTCCTATTGACAAATCCCAGATCCTTTGAAGCTAAATTTGGGATCAAGCCACTGTACACTTCATCCAATAACCAGAGTTGCAGAATTGCTTAAGGAATTGCTTGATCTGAAATTGCTTAAGGAATTGCTTAAGTGCCTTCATGAATTCCTTGATGACTTCACTTGGCTGTTGTGAGGCCGCGTTGGTGTTCAGCTTCAAGCGGCGGCACAGGAACACACTGACCACAGCACAGGTCTCACCGCGTCACCACTGAGAGTCCAGACACAGCTGCGATAGACATACGATGACTCGATAGCCTCGGCACATGCAAAGTGTCGATATAGAAAGCCCTTTGGGTCATGTTTGGATGTCTTTGGATGTCTTTGGATGTCTTTGGGCTGTGAATTGGGTCATGATGTCTCTGGGCTGTGACAAGTCGGACTTGGAAATGTCGCACTCTTCTCTCAGTGTCACACGAGGTAACAAATTGCAAACCCGAGGCCTGGCTCCGCATGGGATGGACTGCACTTTGATGATCCGGACACCATGGGACGCCACGGGACACGATGGGACGCCATGGGACTCCATGGGCCATGGCCGCCGCCTTCTGCAGGCATTGTGAGAACGCGGATTGCGAGCGTTTGACGCCAAAAGTGACCTCAACTACTGCGCTGTCTGTGCCACGGTGCTCCCAGGGCTCGGCTTCCAGGGCTCCCACTCCATCATACCTGAGCTGAGTGAATGGCTGACCTCATTCCGCTGTCCTTTCCCATGTTCAGCATGTAATGTTCGAAATTCCGCCGTCTGCAGCTGGGAAGTTTCATTTTGTTTTCAGCTCGCCACAAAGCAAGTGCCAAGCTACTCGAATTGGCTGGCACAAACACCCATAGCGCTGGCGTAATGAGTGAAAGCTGTGCCCCACCAACTGACTTTGTTAGAAGCTGAAGTCATTTGAGAAAGGACACCAGGGACACCAAGGACATACAAAGATAGACCATTTGACAAAGCACTTTGGCACTTTGACAAAGTTGTACGTAAGAGCTCTGTTGGATTCTCCGCAACTCCTCTGGACTCTCCGTCCAGAAACGGCTGCAGAACACATGGGGTCAACAGCTGTAGGAACATGTAGGAGCCATGAAACCCTGGGATGAAGTCCTGCAGATCAATTGTTTTTCTTTCTGCATCAGCCACAGATCCACTAAAACTGGCAAGAAGAACCAGACTACGCCAAACCTGAGTGCAAATGAATGCAACAGTTTGGAGTGCAGCATGCTGAGAAACAAGTTGGAGAGAAACGACCCAAATACAAAGACATCAACAAAATGAAGTAAAGGAAAAGACTACCGAGTTCAGTGAAGTGGCACGCACCAGTAGTCATAATACTGAGCTGGCATCAGCTTAACGAAAGCATCCAGTATCCAATCCATCTGTCCTGACCTCACAGATCAACAGTGAGTCAAGAGGAAATGCAAGAAGCAGTTTGGTGCGTCGGAAATCTGAGTGACGCACAGAATCGTAAATTGTTTCCCCGTGTCCTGGTGGTGCTCCATGTGGCCTCAAACAGTCTGATCGCATCTGTCAACTGTCTCGATCATTGTCACTGCTGATTTTACAAGACTTGATATTCATGTTTGGGAGATTATAATGTTTTCTCAGAGATGCCGTTGAGATCATTCTTCGGATTCGACACGACATGTTACCCGTCATCCAAGGCCCCTACGTTCGTGGGACAGCACCAGTCCTCCCTGCAAGGCAGTGATCCACACCGGGAGCTGATCCGCTGGGAAGTGTGCCCATCGATGAGCCGACTGAAAGAGGTGACACCAAACCTCGGACCAATGGTCTGCAGATCTCATCGACATTCCAATCCCTATTGCGGAAGACAATGCGTTTGGGCTAAGGCAAAGCAAAAGTAGCGCAAGGACTTGTTGAAAAGACAAAATGTAGCAAACAGCGGTGTTCCTTAAGGAAGTCTGCAAAGAGGTAAGAATAGTAATGCCAACGATGGTTTGAAATAATCGCATGTATATACACAAGTACCTATACATGCATAAACAATTGTACTAATATATATATATATATATACATACATAGGTATACATAGTTACATGCATCCATACGGACATAAATGCATACGTACGTACGTACATACATGTTCAACAAATACAAGGTGCTGTCATAAAGGGATGTGGAAGGGGAAAAGTGCCGGTTTCAGTCAAAATATGGCTGGGCAAAGAAAAAAAGCGATTGAAACAAATCAGGCTTACAAGTAGATCTGGCTTCAATCATACAGGTATAGGAACAAAAATTAAATAAAAGTCAAACAAAATTGATCGGTATTGAGAATGACAGGCACCCCCGCCCATTCTTGGCCCTCATCGCCAAAGAGCTAGTCCCCAAACCCAGAAGAACCGCAGGCCCCGTGAATGCGGGCTCAATCTCATTCCAAACCTTGGCTAGCACAGCTGTCATCTGATGGTGAAATCAAGATTTCAGGACGCCAAGCCATCAGCCATGATTTCCGTACACTGGTCACAAATCATTTAGGGCATCATGATTCTCATTGTTAAGTTGTCCAACAGCGTGCAAACATTGCAGGGACTTTTCTCACAGGTTTCATCTTACGTAACTGGGTTGTAGCATGATGCAAGAAACTGGCTAACCACAACATAGGCGAATATGTTTGTGGAAAAACAAAAACCGGCAGCAAAGATCATCCAATTACGAGTCCTATCAAACAAGCACCTTCCACGGAAACTGTTTGTGTGTCTGTGTGCGTGTGTGTGGGGAAGGAAAACGATTGGTGATTTGCCCAGGCACAAGACTAGCGCAGCCAGCAAGTGAATGTGCGAGGCATACTCGAACCAACTGATGCGACAAATGGCAGTGGGATCTTCATGGTGGTATCGGAAGCCTCCGGCGAGGCCTGATCAAGAAAGGCTGATTGTCCATTGGCTCACATCTTGTGGCACATCCTACTGTTTTGTGCCCGGTCAGAAATCTTTGTTTGTCATCTCATTCACACAGAATTGTATTCAAATATACAAATATGATACTGTATGAATATGTTCATATATTCGATGTTCGAGCAGCGCTTTCTGTGCCTCCAAGTACGGGGAGGAAAGCTGGCGCATTGTCCAGAATCACATGGATCACACCTGAAGTGATGTCCTTAGTTGCTACCACCCCTGAGCTCAGCAACAACTGTTGCCATGTGCAGCCGAGGATCAAAATATACAAAGCTCACAGCAATCAGAGAGACTCGAAGGCCTGTTCTGTGCTGACCAACCTCCTATCTTCACCAATCATATCATCTGCTTGACAGCAAGTTGCAATCTTTCGAGAAGCTTCGACCAAAGCTCAACACTTATCTTAGCGTGAGCTGTGAGACCATATTTTTTCAGAGAAAAAGTACTTCGGACACAGACTATGTGCTTTGTAATTCGAAACACATCACCACATCTTCACCTCACGGGGGTTCCCATGTTCTGAGGTGCCTTTGCCCATTTTGCCCGTGGCAGCGCCTATGGACAAGGGTGAGGTCCGAGAAAATAGATCATCCTTCAGACCTTCAAATGCGAAGGAGTAGCCCAGCTGAAAAGTCCTGGAGCAGTACAAAACAAAACACGCACCAACAAAGCGCAAAACCTCCGCATGGTCCACTATCATCCCTGAATATTTGTTTGAAGGAGGCCATACTGTGCAAAGAACATCAATCATAGATCTGCTTAATTGCACAACGAGGAGCCGCAAGAGTGCGGCAGGTATGAGGCACAGCAACTCACAACAACAACAACAACAACAACAACAACAACAACAACAACAACAACAACGACAACGCAAGAGTCAAGCATGCAAACACACATCCTCCTGGCTTTAGGTATCTCAGACAAGGATACCTAGGGTGCTTCTACCTGACAATACCAAACACTTTTGCGGACACGGTTGAACAGTTTTGCTGCTGCCAAAGGTATCTCCGTCTTGTCTATCAGGCAGCAAGCATAGGAAATGGACAGAGGTGTTTTGCTAGGATCACAAACAAACATTTTGAAGCACAGTCACCTAACATATGGTCCTAAAAATGCGTGGATGTAGATGTGACGGGTCACCGCTTCAACCTATGAAACTCTGTTCCCCTTGGCTCTGCTGCGCCGTTTTCTAGGGGAAGACTTCTGGATTCTTAAGCCGACGCAGCGCAAAAAAAACAGGCCCAGCTGGTCATGAATGCAAAGGCTGCCATCTTCACGAAGGACCACGGTACATCTTCCTTCCTCAGAGTGCAGCGATGTCGTTAAGAATTGCGTTGGCAAAGACCCAAATAGCAATTGAAAGCTGGGGATTCAGAAATTCATGTGATGGATACCTTTTAAAGTTGAGTGACTTACTCCATCATGCAACTAGGCCGTGAAAAGATCAAACGCATGTGCTTTACAGCAAATTCTGAAGTTTGTTGTGGAGCATCCGTTTCACTGCACGATCATCCAAAAAACAGACACTAAGAAGCATCCTTTCTACCAGAAATCAAGAAGGGCCCTTTGGCCAAGCTTGCAAAGCAGAAAGGGTGTATTGGGAAGCACTACACTAAAACTGATGCGCTCTGGAGAACACAAAGACAGCATCCTAGACGACAGCAGCCTTTGACAGCAGCTTTCACATCTGGATAAACAGATTGCCATCCCTGGACGGCAAGATGGCAGCGGCCTTAGGAACTCCCTGCCCCTTTGCCTCGAGGATCTGGCGTCGCAAGTCTTCTTGCAAACAGGTGTCGGTTCATCCAAACGGCTGAAGTAGAAATCACGGTAGACGCGCTGGTATTGCTCAGCGTCGTAGTCCTGGCACACGATTGAAGCACCCTCCGACACGACACCCTCGCATTAGCAGGGAAGAGGCTGACCGTTGTTGGCGGTTGGTCCTCAGTGCAAGACTTTGGGAAGGAATGGACCAGGTCGTTCCTGCCACCAGAATCAAGGACAACGCATCGCCGCATCACAGGAATTACCGCATGCTGCGCTCAGTTTGACCCACATGCCTGACAGTCGGACGAGATGGATGAGAGATCATCCACCGCCTGTGCACAACATGGAAGCTGTACAAAAGTCTGCCCATGTCAAAACATTTGTCAACTCCTACCGCGGTCAAGGGGAGCTCAACAACACACCGCTGCCTTGCCTGTATTCCAAGTTGTGACCGATCTCAAAGTATCCATCTGCAACCGGGCCAGATTTCCAACGGCAGCATGGATCACCAAGCTCAACACCATTTGTGAGGTTGTCCTGAAACAGCACAGTCAAGCTATATTGACATATGTATGCAACATCTGCATATACTATGATGTAAGTACTGTAGTATTTAGTGTTTAAGGCAGTACAATACATACATGCATATCTCGGAGATTCTCATGGTGGTAACAACAATACATGTGTATATCTGTATACTGTACATCTGATCTTGGTCGAGTCATTGACTTCGACCATGTCCTTCGTTCAAGTCACTTTTGGAATCTTTGCCTACCAATCCCCAAGCTCATCAAGCTCCTTGTCAGAATCCAGAGCACACAGCTCCTGGAGAACAGATTGGAGACATCGATTTTTGATACAAAGTTGCAGCCCGCTTTGGAAGAAAAGGTCGCGTTTGCAGTTCAAAACTGATCTTCAGTAGCGGAATCATATCGACCTCATTACTTCCTGAATCCAACCACAATTCGTTTTTTCAAGGAATGTGGACCTGATCTTACCCAATGAGCCACACCAAGATATTCCAAGCGGAAGCTGAAACATCCCCAGCCGGGTGCCACGATGTCCTTCCATGATGCATTGGTCTTCAACGCATCGACGCCAAACGTACTGATAGGATAGCTTTGCTCCTGAAGAGAACACAAAGTTTCTCCCCCTGAAGTGTGACAACAAGAATCGTACTGCACATGTGATCTGAAACTTGCAAATGGCACCCAGGGACAACCGTTACTGTAACCAGGAAGCCGAAGTCCTTCCAACACAGAATCAAAGTTCCTATCACAAATAAAGCATTCAAAGCATTCATACATACAGATTCATAGATTCATAACACTCCAGTTTGAACATCATTCGAACTTTCACCACGATCCCCACCATCACGACCAGCTTTGTGCACTACCCCGTGGGTAAGCAGCCACCGATCTCCTTCCCGAAAAGCCATTCAAGGTACAAATTGGTGTCCGCGAGATTCCAGGCAAACCACACGTGCCGAAAATTTGGAACTTCGTCAACAAGCTCCCTAAACCTCAGATTCGGTCAGAAGGCTGAGCAAGCCGGAATCTGACAATGACCAAGTGTGGCTCAGCAAGCCGGATTCTGCTATTCTACTTTGAAGGTCTGGTCTTCACTCACGCTCAGTAGCAATGGATGGTCTCGGAAGGCCAGATGCTCACGGATTTGACGCTCCAAAATGAGCACAAAAGAACAACCGAGCGCAAGTGCGTAGAGTCCTCGGGTGTGTCCAGAGAGTCTTTCAATTGCAAAATCGTCAAGCAGCAAACTCAGCACACATGACTCGAACTCTGTCTGGAACCATGTGCAAGGGTGATGTGGAGTCGAATCTGGGCTGAAGAACCCCTGATCTTGCGCTGTTGCGGAGTTCCAAATGCTGTGAACCTTTACAAAGCACTTGGGGCCTCTCCCGCTTTGCTGTCGCTTTGCAGGTTTCACGTGGCATCCCAAATTGGGAAGGAGTTTCATGACACCACAGAATCCTTTGAAAGTTCCAAGTTGCCAATTAGTCGCCGACTTTGCCATATTACAGCACGCAGCGCCATGGCTCACTTTGAATTGTCACGCCCCCATACCCAGAGGCCGAGATGCATCAGGGGTGTCTGATGAGTTTCTTGAACATATCCAGTATCACAACCACGTGGCTGGATCTCGCGAGGTATCAAGAAATCTATGCCCACCCTGGTAAAAATGCCTCCTATTGACAAACAGTTTCCAGATCCTCCGAAGCTAAAGTTTCTAAACACGGCACTGTACACTTCATCCAATGCAAAGACTTCATGCCGAAAAATGAAGAAAGGCTCTTGACCTTCCAGTGCCAAGTTGTCTGTTGTCAGATGTTGTCAGTGTTCAGCGGCAGAGATCCAAAATAGCAGGACAGCTTGGAATTCCAAGTTGCCAGGACTTCCGATCAAAGCTTGGCACAAAATGGAGAGTTTGGTAAAGGCTCTCCACAGAAAGCAGAAGATACACGTCCCACCGTATTCGGTCCGCACCAGAACTTTGATCCAAGTTCACAGCTCAAATCCTGCCGAAAAGAGAAATAACTTGGCAGATCTTGCTGAGTCTAAAACTTCTACAGTAATTCTTTGAATCTTAAGAAAACCGAAGAGATAAAGAAATCTGCACCCAGAGCACCGGTCCATCGCTCTTTTTTGGCCAGGCACTCCTCTCAGAGGTGGCCGGGCCACAGAAGGAACTTCGATCCCAAGGGGATCTCGGACCCTCTTCCCTCGTCTTCCCTCATCCCTCATCCCTTCTCCCTCCGCAACTTTGGCTGCGAGGATCCCGAAGAATGCGTAAAGCAACACACTGCGAAAGAAAACCATGACCATCCATGACCATCCATGACCATCCATGACCATCCATGACCATCCATAACCCAACAGACACCACATTTTTGCTTTAGATCTTTTCGTGCTTTTCTTCGAGAGTTGGAGATTTGGATTCTAGCAAGTCTAAATTTGGCATGAACGGTCTTTGACCTTGCCTGCATTTTGACCCCCGTGTCTTCCTATTCCAGAAAATTCAGAAAACAAAAAACTGCGAACTTTCCATTTGATCCTTCGAAGTGGAATGGAAAGACTGCAGTATCGCTGTGGGGGGAACTGTGGCCATGCGAATTGACTGCTTTGACTCCATGTGGATTCCCGAAAGAATGTTTGCAGTCCGAAAGAAGGCAGTTGTTACAAAAGAAAGCAAAAAAGAATGCAAAAAGAAAGGACCTGTCTGTTTTGCTTGGATTCTGCCAGGTCGGTCCAGTTCACTTGGAGTCGACATAGCAGACCAGTTCTGCAACGCCACTTGAGTGCAAGTGCACCAAAAAGCCAACATTATGCTGAGGCCAGGTAGCAACGGAACCAGCCATTAACAGCTTTGAACCTAAGCGACGTGATCAGTTACAGACGTGTTCCAAATCTGTTTCACGCATCGGTTTCCACATTTCATGACAGAGAGAGAGAGATGTGAGAAAACTGAGAGGTTAGAAGAGATGTGAGAAGAAGACGTGAAAATTTCAACTTCGTGAAACGTGGCGCACGCCAAGTGACGGGTGGAATGCGACTGCTCCTTTGTTGCCGCAATCTGACCCCCAGCACCGAGCATCACGAACGTTGTTGGTATAATCACCAATTGGCGCCACCTTAGACGTCGAACACTGTCCATTTCCCAAAGATTTTCTGCAGAAGCCAAGTCACTCCCAACATCTTCAGGCACTCTTGCATGAACCTGCACCAGTTTCGACAAATTTGTCTCACCTCCTTTGGGTAAGAGCCTGTAGAGCCTGCAGCTTAGAATTGTGACAATGCAGCTGTGTTGAACTCGCCTGTCTTCACCCCATGACCAGAAAGGAAGCGAACTCTGACAACGTCCATGGCCATCTTTGTATGCACCCATCGAAGCCTTCGAGAAGACCTGAACGGCTTCTGACGAAAACCCAGGGCCTTTGCTGTCCCGTTTGGAGAAACTGTGTGAAAGGCATGGGCATGGCATTTTTCATATGTGATGCTTAATTTGAAAACAATATCAAGATAATTAGAAAAGTATCAACAAGATATGTTCAAAAATTAAGTATCTATCCAATAATTTCATGTGGCATGAAGAAAAACTTCATGCCGGTGCTCTCTGCCTTTCGGGTTCGTGCCTCCACTGCACCATACATAGCAGGGGCATGCACAGCACAGTTGAGGAAGAAGACATCCCTTAATCAGCTGCAAGTTGGCCCAATCACTGTCAGAGTATGTTTGTTACCAGGTGGTTCTACTGGCCACGATCCGGAAGGATTCGAAGCCCTCCAATTTCAGAGAAAATGGTGGCATTCTCCTTGACGTATTCATGGGTGGTATTGCGTTGTGTTGCCATGTGGACACTTGCTTTACCAATGCAACAACAAGTCAGATGCGGTATTTTGTCTATATCTATGTATATGTGAGATATGTAGACATACGTATGTGAAATGGGTATAGATGGACATTGAGGCATGCACATGATGTAAATGTAAATGATTGTGCACATGTCTGTACGTGTATATGTCTTGATACATATATACACATATATACAGTATATTTACATCCAACCATCATGAAGTGATAGAATATCATATTGGACCATCCCAAACGGGTAAATGATCTAAATTGATCTAAATTGATCTAAATACTGAACATAGGGGCTATTCTATCTACTTCATCGTTTCTTTTGTTATATACATTTCTTTATACGTCTGTGTTTGTGAATAGATATATATATATATATATACATATATATATATATATGCATTGTGACACGAAGCACTCATCCAAGCCATCTTTTTCCGAGCAGATGGCTGACACACGATCAAGAAGAGTCGCCGGCGGCAACTGAAAGGTCTGCGTGGCCACAAACTGAAGCAAGTAGATTGATTCAAAGGCAGTGGGCACTCCCAAGCAGAACAAGGAAATCAGTTGAAGAACCCCCGGTTCAGTCAAAGGGTGGCACGAGGGATCTGGGCAGAAAACTACCCGTGCACAAGTGACAAAATGCATTGAAGCCATGCATTGTGACACGAAGCACTCATCCAAGCCATCTTTTTCTGAGCAGATGGCTGACACACGATCAAGAAGAGTCGCCGGCGGCAACTGAAAGGTCTGCGTGGCCACAAACTGAAGCAAGTAGATTGATTCAAAGGCAGTGGGCACTCCCAAGCAGAACAAGGAAATCAGTTGAAGAACCCCCGGTTCCAACTATCATGATAGGCCAGCAGCGGTTACGCTCTGCGCTAAGCACTCATCCCGCACCAAAACTCGGTGACCGTAGTAAAAAGGGCAACATCTCACAAAGGCCAGCAATATTCGTTCGAGCTACCAAAGGGAGATCAACCATGGTAATCTGAGTGGCAATCTCTTGGAGATAATGCTGAAGGGTCTCCACATTCTTGAGCCTCAGCGCCCAAAGAATATCAAGGATAGGAACTCCTCTGCGATACAGTTCAACAGTTCCACCAGCTCGCAATCCAGCTGGGGTCAATTGTGCGTCCAGGGGGATGCCCAACACTTCGAGCAATTTGTTCCAGCGCAATCTGAAAGCAGAAGAAGTTCCATTATATATCAGCGTATCACCAGGAGCATCTTTAAATATCCGATCAAGAAAATGAATAGAATGTGCATCATTGATCTTTGCATGTTGCACTCTGCCCATGCCTCTTCGACCTGGTTTTGGTTTGTTCACTCTTAGATAACAAGGCCCAGAATTCAAGCCAAGGTCACAAGGAAGAACCAGTTGCCTGCGCTGAGCTCTAAGTACTTCACCAGGTCGACAACAACCGTGGAATGCAATCAAAATGACTGAGGCTATCCTCAGCCATCCCCATGAAACCGCAAGACACACCATGGCAGCCATCATAGCATAAGGAAGAGGACGACGATGTTCTACAGGTTCCAATTCCTCCCAACGGAGGATAACATCCCATGCTGGTTGAAGACATCCTTTGAACGTAGGGAATTCACGTTGCACATATACCACCAGATGTCTGAAGGAATACAATGCATCTCCACGAGAATACAGGTATTTACCATACGCAGCAAGCATATACCCCATGAGAGCAGGTACTATATATAGCTGTCCAATCTCATCCAAGTCCAAAGAAGATTCAAGCCATCTACGAAACTGCAAGTATACTCTTTCGCCCAATGCAGAAGTTTGAGAGGAGACAAGCTGTACTGACTCCAGAGCGGAAACAGACCTAGGTTCCAAATTGGGCCTTCTAGGTCCGGGATTCTTGGCTTCTCCAATCCTTCGGTGATTGTTCCTACAAACCAGAGTCTTTCTCAAGCATCCCGTGTCATAGCAAGCATGCCAAGCCAGAAGAGCACAAAGTTTCCTGGGATACGGCTCGGCAAGAGAAGTCATATTCATTCCAGTCTTCTTATCTTTTCCCCGTAAAATCACATGCTCATGATCTCTCGAACACAGCTTCTTAGTGCGTCGAAGCGCACTAGAGGTGAGAAACCTAGTTCTCTTTCGCCATGGAGTCTTGAAAACGCAGTAGTCCACTGTGAAGTAGTCCATGGCACGGCCATGAGGGAGAGACATCCATTCAGGCTGCAACCATATGAAGGATCCATGCGGGTTCTCAATCCAGTAATGAATACCCAAGTGAATACACTTCCGTACCAACTGAGCGAGAAACTTGGAATGCGAGTTACCATCTTGGATTTTCAACAGCATGTCACCATGAACATGAGGAAGACCCCGGGGATATGTACGACTTCTCACAGCAGGAGTTATAGCCCGTGAAAAACTGCAACAAATAGGGGCAGCAGAAAGATGGATGAATACACCAAGTTCGATCAATCGAAAAATGTTTCGTCGCAGCTGAAGATCTAGCAAATCACACTGAGGCCCATCCTTTATATCAATGGTCAAAACCCAAGGGCATCCTTGTCTGCAAGCTGAATACGCAAAACCCTTTCTTCCAGAGTAGAGGTCTAAAAACCCCTTTTCAGTTGGAGGCCATGGACAATCATCATTCAAAATGAAAAGATTCTTCGGAAATTGCATCAAAATCTTTTGAGCTTCATCGCACCATGCAAACTTGCGGTCATTCCCCAGAACTCTGTTGCTTTTGCAATGTTCCTGACCAACCACCGGTTCTCGCTGTGCCTTGAGCCGCAGCCTCTTGAGAACTCGAGTGTGCATTCGTTTTGATTTTGACTTGCACTCAGAATCAACAATGCTAACATCTTTGACATGTAGCTCAGCTAAAGAAGGGAATCCTCCGACACTGTTGTTGCTAAGCCCAAAACCATCAAGAAGGTTGTCAATACCATCAAAATTGGATGAGATTGCATCGATCCACCAGTCTGGAAGAAAAACGTCCGAGTCCCGAAGGTCTTTGCCACGCGTAGGGTCGTCAGCTGGATTGTGAGCGCTGCGCACGAAACCAGGAGTACTGTAAACACCTCCTCCCAAAACAGTTCCCAAACTCTTCCGCAACTCACGATTGAGCACACTGGAAGCAGACCTGCCTTTGCACATGCATCCGCATGCAACTTGAGAATCACCACCCACAGCAACCCTGACGTCTCCTTCCTCATCACCAGCGATCTCCTCTGCACGCAAGTAAGCACGCACCTCACCAATGTTGATATGTCGATCCTTTTTGCACCTCTTCTTCCATGACAGTCGATATTGTAATCCTCGAGCAGCTACCTCCCACACAGGGTGTTCCTGATACACTTGTTCGGAATCAGGGAGTTCATCTTTGACATCAAGCGCACCTTTACCTCGCAAGTGGGCCTTGAAAGGGCTCAACAGTTTTGTCCAAGAAGACCTTGACAAACCATGCCTGTGAATCTCCTCAGCCATACCTCCTTCCAACGATGCCTCAACAACTGCATCCCCCCAGTTCGAAGCGTCCACCATGAACATTCGAGAACTGAACGAAGCACGCAAATCAGTCACCGCTAAAGGGCACAGCACCGCTAAGCTCCAAAGCTCATCGATGGCTTCCGCTGACAGCTGGATAATATCAGTACGCTCACGGCCTCCCTGACAAGCATAAACCAAATCAAGCAATGACATCATTCGCCTCCTGAAAGAAAAGATCGCCACAAATCCACCTGCAATGACTTCAAGAAGTCCCACACTGCAAACGCCAAGCCTTGCAACCTGAGCACAAACCCAGGCTAGAGAAGCACACCTAGGCACCTGAGGACGTATCCAACCTTCATCACCGTTGATCGTAGCACCCCAGAAATCTGCTTCCACGAGGTTCTCAAAACCTTTCCCAGGATGAGCTTCCAACTGCACTTCGCGGTACATAGCATGCATAGAGTCTCTGCGTTTTCCCATTGACTTGCTTGTACTGGCTTCACGATGCACCTTCTCCATGAGGATGAGATCATCAATAATGATACCAGCCATAAAATTTGTACGTGGCAACCTACCATGCATTGTGATAAGCTCACATTCTTTGAAAGCACCAGATTGAAGTCCCAATGCTATATGCGAGGTCTGAGCGTATCCACATGCAGCTGAATCACCCATAGCCAGAGAAGATAGACAAGCAAAAACATGCGTCTCCGATAAAAGATGTTGAGGAAAACCAGGCAGATGTTGTACTAGGCCAGTAGGAATCTTCCAATCCAAAAAGTTTCTTGTAGCTCTGTCATAGTTGACCCTAAAGGTGTAAAAGAAGTTGGATAAATCATCGCCGCTCATCAATAACTTCTCACCAGGTTTCAAATGCAAACCCAACAAAGCTCCAGCACTCCCCATGGTAAGAATGAATCGATTGCAAGGTCGTTGTAAGAGGTTAGCCGGTCTGCCGTCAAGGATCAGCCTATCAACATCCAAGTTCTTAGGTACGCAGAAAAGTCCATTACCGAAACCAGGCTGTATTTCTCGAGGGGAACGAAAAGCCAACCGACCACTCTTGTTGAGAAGTTCAAGAAGCTTGACTTTTTCGTCTACAGTTGCGTGGACCCGTACCCGTGGAGCAAGGTGGCCAACTTCTTCAGGATCAATGTTGTCGCAAAAAGGTTGTTCATATAATCTAGCAGCTTCATCATCAAGAAAAGGCAAAGGATCAAAGTGAGGGGAACCTTCCATCTTGATTCGGGAAGCTATGATATTCTGTGCAGCAGTAATATCAGCTTTAGCTAACCGGCCAATGACTTTACCAGTTTTCTTGTGAGGAAAAGAAGAATGAGCTCTCCCACTCGGCTTCTGCACATCATATTTTCCGAGGTCGCTCACAGCTGAAGTTGCGAAAGCTAAGAGCGAGGAAAGAGTTTCTTCTTGACGTTGTTGCTTTGCGGCAGTGCGGCCCATATCAGCCGCAACTATATCCGCATGGATAAACCATGCATGGCCCAACTTCCGAAGCCTGCTAACAACATCCCACTGCGTCTTCGTCAGTGGGACCGGTCCACAGATCCTCCCAGGTGGCTTCTCGTAGCTGCCCATCTTGTAGAAATTGAGCAGGCCAACTTGGAGATTCAAAAGTTGACGAAAGGATTTCTCGTCTTCGTCAACATCACCACCAACTTTCAAAGCATCACTGTGGTATGGCAGGGGCATCGGCCATGTCTGACAGGTAGGCTCCATCTTGCAGGAGTCCTCAGCCTTAGTGTAAAGGGCTCGGAGAAAACGAGAAAAAGGTGTCTTCGCCTCAAAAATGTGAGCAGTCCATTTACTCCACATAGACTTGACACGAATTGTAGACGCATGGGCTCCTGGAATGTTATTGTCCACAACCAGTGCACCATCATCCTCACATGCAGCATCAAATTCAGAGGATGGATCAAAAGAGCCATCGAAAGGAAGCGAGCTTTCCAGAGAAGATCTAACACCTTCACAAGATTCAGAAGGCTTAGCAGCATCCAAAGACAGGCGCCGACCGTGTATCGCAGAAGAACCTAAGGTTCCCCGCGCTGAAGAAGAACTGCTCGGCAAGCGCCCATCTCCGGAAAATGCATCCACCTTGATGCTACCCTTCTCACTGCTCAAGCTTCCTTGTCGGCTTCGGCCGTTTTGGCCTCGCCATCCTTCTTCTTGCCCTTTCCCTTTCCGTTCTTTCCACTTCCTTTGCCTGGCTTGTCGTTTCCGTTGTTGGATGGATTTCCTGTGGTCTTTGCTTTTGGCTGACCCAATTTCTTCCGCATCTCCATGTATGTATCCACTTCTCGCAAGCGATGTGCACACGCTTCCACCCATGTTGGATGCATCAAACGAGTGTACGGCATCTCGGAGGCATCGGGGATGGAGTGGCTGCTGAAACTGGAGAAGGGAGGGGGCGGTTCTAACGAGAACTCCTGGCTCAGCAATGCTGAGCCGTGGTCCAACGCCTCCTGTTCCAATTGCGCCATCATCAATCCCAGCCTCGCTCTGCATTCCTCCACTCGGCCATCCCGAAGTGCATCTAATGCACCTGCAGTGGACCATGCATGTCGCACGGTTCGAGGATAGGCTTGTATTTTTGATCTGTGCTCCAGCCAAGCCCTCACGCTGAACAAGTTGGCTGCAGCATTGGGGAGATTTCCACTCAGCTGGAATTGTTCCGCCATGTTCTGTTCGATGACGGTGTACAGCTTTCTGGGATCTTTGCTCAACGCTCTCTTCAAGGCTTGCAACACTGCTGAATGCTTGCGAGCTTGAAAGGTGGTAAGCTCTGCGGAACCACTGGCGTTTGACTCGCCAAGGCAATCCACCACTTCGTCGCTTCGAGAACTCAGCTTTCCCACAATCTTGGTCAATTGCAGGAGAGCTTGCGACACCTGATCTGAAGTTCCGCCGGTTTGTTCGGCAGCAGGCTCCACTTTGAAGGGGTCCTCCTCTTCGTCCAAGGCGTCTACATCGACTGGTCCTCGTCCAGGCACATTCGGTGTTTCTCCAAGCCTGGGCTTTTGTTGAACCAAAGCACTCATGGCAGCCAGCTGAGTTCGTGGCACCCCGGCTTGAAGAGCTGAGGCCACTGTCCCAGGATCCAGCCCAGGGAAGTTCATTTCCAAACCTGGAGGGGGAGCCGCTGAAGCACCTTGTGCAGAAGACCGAGCCGCCCTCTTTGGAGCAGGCGCATTGTCTTCTACTCCGGTCACAAACCCAGATGCGTTTTGTTCTTGTAGCTGCAGCAGCCGTTGAAGATTGGCTTCCATGGAGCTGAAACCCAACTCCAAAGCTCTCAGCCGCTCGTTTTCTCCTCGATTTTCCACAGGCACATCTCCCGAGGCATTCATGTGAAAACGATCCGCAGCAACGCTTGCTAAAGCTTCGGCAAAAGGATGACATGGCTCACCAGTGTTGCAATCCAGAAACCGGTAGTCAGCAAACAGGCCAGATTCAAAAACCACTTGTTCCAGCAAACTGCGCGCAAACCAGCCTATCCACACGTCAACCAGGATGTTGGGGTCAACCTCCAATCTGTCGGGTTCCAAAGCACCAGCCACTCGGATAGCCAATGATTTGCTAAAAATGCCAGTGGGAAGTTTCCGGAGACTCACTCTGCGGTTCCACGCAGAGCCAGGGAAAGCAACAAGGGCCCAATCCGGAGTCAAGCCCACCAAAACTAACTCAAAACTGTCCTCAGATCCCTGAGGCTTATAGTAGCCCAAGTTGTAGGCTAAGTTCAAACCCTCAACCTCTCCTCCAATGACAACCTCGGCCAGAAAAGCTTCAGGGTCGCCAAGAGGAAGATCACCACCGTTCTCCATCAATCAGTGAATTCAGGCCACTGAAGGCCTGCAATCCGAACAGCTAATCTGGCTTCCCACTTCTCGTGGAAACCAGCGAAGATTGAATCACCGAAATCACCTTCACAATTTGGATTCTCAACCAAATTGCGGACAGCAGAGAATCGAGTGTAGATGAGGACCGGGCACAAAATTCGGGCGCTCTTGAACTCGCGCACCACCACGTAGATCTCTGCAGGCAGGGAAACAAGCTCACGACCACTGGGACCTCGGGCTTGATTGGCAACACACCTGGCAAAGAAATGACCAGTTTCGATGGCCGCTTGCTCACGCAATGAAGTTGAATCACCGCCACGACGAGCAGGAACCAAAGATGTGGCACTAGCAGGAGTATAAGCTCCTGCTGGACCAACCAAATCCGAATCACCACCAGCCTCGAGATCACGCACTAGTTCAGTCACCTGTTGCTCCAGACTGCTGAGCTGCCACTGGATCAGTCGAACACGCTCAAGCAGTATGGAACGGTCACTCATGAAAGGACCTTATACAACCTGCCGTTCCAGTCAATGTTGGAAATCCGAGCCCTCAGCGAAAGTGTCAGCCACTGCTTGCACAGCAGGAGAAGTTCCAGTGTAGGCCAAAGGAGAAAGCCTAAAGTCAGGCCCACCCAAAAATTAAAGGTTACACCAGGAACCTCAGGGCAGCTGAGGTCGGGCAAATCCAAAGGTGGAACAGGCAGCTGACCCGGGCCAGTGAAAAGAATCTCCCGCAGGAGCCAGAGGATGCTCGTGCTAAACGAAGATGTCGCCGCTGAGATAGCGACGGGACGGTCCATCCGAGTTTGAACCAGAAAACTACCCGTGCACAAGTGACAAAATGCATTGAAGCCATACATCTGTGTGTGTGTTTGTGTTCGTATATTTCGGTATATGTGCGTATTGTCATGCACATGACTGCAGTGAACACTACACCTGACCTTGGGCGTTCACAACAGGGAATCCCACGAAGTCTGGTCGGTGGGGCAAGAGCTTCCTAGAATTCCCTCCAAGGGCCAGTGGGATGCTCTGCAAAAGTCAGGATCTGGCAAAATCAATTTCAAGGCCTTCATTGTTCACAGGTCAAAAGCATTCTGGCTGCTAGCCACGGTGCTGTCCGGTATGTGCCTTGACATGCCATCTCAGCCGCTCAGGGAAAAGAATCGCGTCTGGATCTGCCTGCGATTCTTCATTGGAAGTCATAAAGCAGTGACATCGTCGTATCCATTTTGATCTATCTCCATCCAAACGTCAAAGACTGGGAAAACTGTCCGGATATCGTCTGTGCTGAAGAGACGCGTTGGCATCCCCAAGAAGTGTTGATCATGGAAAGGTCAAACGATGCAGTTTCAGGTCTACTTTCCTTGTGATGAATCTTTTGTAATGTGTTTTCTTCAGTAAGTCCTTAAGCGTAAAGCATCTTTCTTTCTAGGTCAAGCGTCCATGACCAAAGAATCAGTTCCACAAATATCTTGTTAGTTTGGGCTCAGCAGGTGTGCACCAATGTCCGGCCTTGACAACGAAGTCATAGTTGTACCATGTCTTGCCATACAAAATATCCATCCACGTCCTGAGTACAGTGCAAAAAGAAACGTCTCACCGACCAAGAATGCAAATTTATTTCGCAAAGCCAGATTGACGCTCATTTTGAAGGGTAACCTTGCTACTTCAAAACTGAAAGGAAGGGAAACCACCAGCTGAAATAAATAACAGCTGTGCATGGACCACTGGCTTGCAAAAGACTTCCTCCTCTGAGTCCCCCGACTGCATAAAGACTTGTGAATTTGCAGCGGTCCGATCCACTGACACGCCAGCAGATGTGGAAGGGATGAGTTTTGTCCTTGCAGGTTTTTGACCCAATGCTGCATCTGTGTTGCTTCTGGTGTTTGACTTGCTTGAAAGATGCTACAGAACACAGTCTTCAACCATATCTTATCCCGCTTGCAGCATACTCTGCATAGTGCTTGACAAGAATCGTGTACCCATCAATGTCAATGCTTTGATCGCTGTACACATCAAACCTTGGTATTCGCGGCTCCAGAAACATCAGAAACCACATGACATGCTGGAAATGCACAACAAACAAAAAGCTTCACACGCGGACACCACGACAGCAATGTCCCTAAAGACGAACCTATGTCTAGAGGTAGACATGCCCAAAAATAATGCATTGTGTTGAGCAGGTAATGTCTCTCAGGACAAAGGATGTTGCATGTGGCGTGCAAACTTTGGACTCCTCCATCAGAACTTACCCCTCTGTGGCGAGAAACCCGTTGCATGCAAAGATGCCGCTTCCACTTTGCCGTTGCATGAACATGGAATCCTCAGTTTCAAAGGATATGCTAAAAACAGGCGGAACCTTCTGAATGTTTTTGTCCGTTCAGCAATTCCCACAGCATTGGAAACAAAAAGGATCAGTGTTCACTGGGTGGGGAATTTCAACATCCTTCTCAGTCCGCACCAGAAACGGCGTCAGACTTTTGGCTGCACTGCGTCCCACTTCATGGGTCACCGATGTGACAACTTCGGTAGCTGCAATGATTTCGAAAAAATAATGTGTTGCATAAAACCATTTATTTTGGGCTTCAACTTTACTATCCATTTTGGGCTATCATTTCAAAACTAGGTTGCAAACTTGTCAATTCTTTGAGGCTCTCCACCAGTGATCCATAGGTACTCACCAACTACTCACCAGTGATCCATAGATGCTGAGAACATCCACAGGTTCACCGCTGCTTCGCCCAGTGGCCATTTCAGGACCACCTCGGGCCACGGAAAAGCAATAGATCAGCGGCGAGGCGGCTGCAGGCGCTGCGGGCACAGGATATTTGCCCTCGGTGCTGGAAGCCGCTGGAAGCCACTGTGCCGTTGCGTAGATCTATAGCGTCCATGCGCATTGAATTTTTGATCGATTCTTTATCATAATTTAGGAGGTTTAATCTATTTGTGTATTATTTGTTATGTTTTGAGTGTTTAAGAATATCTATCTACTTTTTTAATATTCAGATATTGTCTCCTTGTTTATGTTTGGATGTATACTTCGAGGATGAATCTTGCATCTGCACATGTTGCTGCACACAGATCTTTGGATAGTCTTAGTGGATGAACCAAAAAAGACACATTGCAAACATTGGACCCTGCCAGGTTTGACCTGGAGGGGGACACTGATCTTTACACCTCGCCACAAATGTCATCCCCAGCAATTATTGCTTAAGCTTTCTAGACATCCAAGGGTTTGCAAATGTATTGCATGATATTCTTTGAATATGTTTTTGTTGAGTGTGCAGATTCTCCCTTCCTAAAACCATCCACCTCTTTCGCCCAAGTTTCTGGGCAAGGCAGCTTGCATTTCGTCTCCGGCCTTGGTCTAAGAGTCTAATTTCTGAAAACAATCACAAGAGATCACAGAAATTCACAGCCAAGGAGATCCTTCAGGAGATCCTTAAGGAGATCGATCCAAGGCGCTTGTTGTGCGCCAAATATGTCTGGATTGCGTGTCGATCAGATGCCCTGGAGCGAGGGACTGCTCTCTCGCTCTTGGAGGTGTGTCCCATCCCTCCCGTCATCTGCCGTCCTTGTGACGTTCACGTAGGAAGCAGGAAATTCGATGGTCCCAATCCACTTGTGCCAAAGAACCTTAGAAAGACAAAGCAGAGACCAAGCAGAGACCAAGCAGAGACCAAATTCACAAAGTGGAAAGGTGAGAAATTCTCATCCTCGAAGCTGTGCGCAGTTCCTGGATGTTCCTTGTCTAATCTTGGCCCAAACACGGCGTTGTAGCAGGGCTCACCAGGCTGTGCTGTGTGGCAACCAGCAGGAGCTTTTCCAGCTGCGCTAGCATTGGAGGGAGCTGCATCCTCCCATCGAAAGAATTTCTCAAAGTCTCAAACTTCAAAAAGAAAAAGAAAAAAAAAATTAAGTAATATGCAAAGAATTCAAAGTAAAATGAAGAAATCAGAAGAATTGATAGAATTCTAAAAGTTGAACCTTTCCCCCATTGAAATTTGAGAAAAACTCTCCATTCATCGCCACTGAATTCCGAACTGCGCTCCAGACCTTCATGACCACTGCCTGCGACGCCCATCTCAAACGGTGTGAGCACGGTAACAATGGGACGTCAAGTCTCATCGCTGAAGAAGAAAAGAGATAAGGAACACAAGATGGAAAAAAATATAAGGAAAACGAGACAGACAAAGAGAGAAAGAGAGAGTGTCATTCCTTTGAAATTCAAAAGGAAGTAAAACCGAAGAAGAATCCAAAATGAATTTTGGCGTTGAAAAAGAATCCAAAGTTGTGAGCATTTCCCCAAAAAGAAGGCACCGCCTGCATGTGGTCCGGAGACTCCTTCCAGTTGTCAGCGCCCTTGGCACATCAAGTTTGCACAAGCTGTTTCTTCCTCAAAAGTCTAAGCTTAACTGCCTTAACGTAGTTTGAAGCTGTTTGTTCCTCAAAATTCTAAGCTTCACGAACTTGAAACCGGATTGCAACCTTTGAATAGGAACAGCTGCAACAGTCTTCCAAGAGCACAATGTTCTGCTGCTGCTTTGCAGCCGAGAGACACGTCCATAGAAGAAGGCCAAGAGCAATCCAGCCACAAACAGCATCGAACCTCCAACCTGGAAAGAAAAACAGATTTGGAACACTTTCCATCTTCATCTTGGTTCATCTGGGTTCATCTGGATTCTGTCTTGCAAAGAAACACTTCCAGAAGGGAGCTAAGGGGTTCCTTGTGTCTTTGTTACGCTGTTTCACCCTTGATGAGACCTAAAGAAGGGAAAAATATATCTTGTCATCATGATTCAATATGCAACTTCATGCAACACGCATACAGCAAAGAATCCTCGAAGAGCACTGAAGAAAAGGATTCCCTACAAAAGGGTAAGCAAAAGGTAAGAAAAAGTTCCTGAGAAACTAAAAAGTCGACAAGTTCAGTGAGAGTTCAAATTTTAAAGAAACTTTACTCATCTCTTTGAAGTTCTTTGAAGCCAAAGACTTCTGATTTTTTCTCACCTTCCAGAGCGGCATCTGAAACTTCACTGGCTTCGCTGGCACTTCCTCCTCTTCATCCTGGGAGGAAACTAGGCATGAAATGTTTCAGCAAATGCCTAGAAAGCATCAGAAATTCAGAGACTGTACGTTTCAAAATTCGGATCGTGTAAAGTCTAAAGACTCCCTATAAAGTTCTCAGGATAAAGTTTACCCGGGTTCTTGTATAAAGTTTTCTCAACTCGTCCTGAATGCGAGCGGAGGAATTTTCAATCAGCAACGGTTCTCGCTTCCCACCTGAGCCGCTCTTGATGAATCGGGGCTCTCAAGAAGCAAACACGGAATACTTCGAATACTTCGGTTCAAGTTCTCACTTTAGAACATCACAACTCTCCCTCGCCTTCGACGTCTCCTTCACTTGCTTGGGTTTCTTCACGTGAAGGTGGCTCGGGTAAAGTCGGCATAGCAACTTGCTACCAATGCTGGTGTCTCTGTTGCTTGAGCCAGCGAAGCTCTCAGTTTCAGAGTGAATCCCCGGGGCCTGGTTTTGGCTCGTAACGAGGTAGGATTGCCGCTGCCCCAAACAAATCACTTCTGGGTATGGAGCATGGTCCCTTGAATCGGTAGCACTTCCAAAACACGAAAAAACAATAATCAAAGAAGCCCCAAGTGTTTGTCTGATGATGAATAAGTGTAGCATAGAGCAGCGGTTCGATTGAATGCCACTTGAAACCCGGGGAAACGCATCTTTGGGGATCATGCCAACCAGGTCTAGCTTTCAATAAAATAGCTGGCACAAGTGTGAAATGATGAAAGCACCTGCATTGAAAATAAAATTCGTGAGAGAAGGCAGCAAACGTTCTTATTTTTTTCATACTGTTCTCAGATTTTTTTCAGTGTATCTACATTTTATAGTGTGTTTGCTTTTTGGGTTGGTGCAATGTCAGTTTGTATCAATGGTGATTGCATTTCTGACAATTTCGACCTGAAAAGTTTGGCCGAAGAAAATTATCTCAGCCAATGTTTACAGCAATGTTGGGGAAAAAGATCAAGAACATAAAAGTTTGAAGCCTTGGCAATTAGGATTTGGAACCACTTTGCAAAATGGTGACCATTAAGACTTCAATATCAACAAGCACAGTTGCATGCCATGAAACCTCAGTGTTTTGCCAGGCGTACCAGGCGGCCGGTGTGCATGGTTGAGGCTCCGGTTTGTCAACTTGCCGTTTTAGGAAAATTTCAATGAGTGAAGAACATTAAAAAAGGTCTGAGAACTATGTTTTTTTCACGAAAATTGCAGCTTAAAAAGGTGGCATGGCAGCAGCAGCAGCAGCAAATGCAAATGCAAATGCAAATGCAAATGCAAATGCAAATGCAAATGCAAATGCAAATGCAAATGCAAATGCAAATGCAAATGCAAATGCAAATGCAAATGCAAATGCAAATGCAAATGCAAATGCAAATGCAAATGCAAATGCAAATGCAAATGCAAATGCAAATGCAAATGCAAATGCAAATGCAAATGCAAATGCAAATGCAAATGCAAATGCAAATGCAAATGCAAATGCAAATGCAAATGCAAATGCAAATGCAAATGCAAATGCAAATGCAAATGCAAATGCAAATGCAAAATGCAAAATGCAAAATGCAAATGCAAATGCAAATGCAAATGCAAACGCAAATGCAAATTTGCAAACGCAAATGCAAATTTCCAAATGCAAATGCAAATTTGCAAATGCAAATGCAAATTTGCAAATGCAAATGCAAATTTGCAAATGCAAATGCAAATTTGCAAATGCAAATGCAAATTTGCAAATGCAAATGCAAATTTGCAAATGCAAATGCAAATTTGCAAATGCAAATGGAAATGCAAATGCATCACTTGACAAACGGCACACAGTTCGCTCAAACAGTGCAGCAGATTGACTACAGCCCCGTTACTTGTCGATATGAATACGGTCACTTGACCGCCGTCACTTGACGGAGACTGTGACAGAAGTTCGAATTAAATCATGAACTCACAATCTATATAGCCGATAGGCCCATTTATGATTTGAAGTCATACGGCAGTGGGTCAAAACCCTGTACCCATGGTTCCCCATCATTAACCATTGTTTTCCTTATCATTGGTGGTGCTTATGCCCAGTAGCTGGTTCATCAATATTGACCCATACACAGCCATATGGGTTGCGTATGGCGTATGGGTAGCCGCATTTTACAATGGTCCCAAAAAGCAAAGTCACAGGACCTAAACATCTCACCTAATTGTTAAACGGGCACTTGGCCAAAATTGGGTGAAAACTCATCGACCAAAAAAATATGAAGATTGTTGCCAATCACTCCATTGGTCTTTTGGGTAAGCGCCCTGATCTTTTAGCACTTGCCATGAAGGGCACTTGCCCAAAAAATCAATTGATCAAGGAAGAGGAGGTAGGGACAAAAAAGCAGAAGCAATGTCACTTCACAAGCAATATTCATCAGCATCACGCTATCTGCATGTTGTCACTCTGGTCATTTGACTCTGAGCCACACTGCAGGGTGACGTGGAGTCATCTGTGAACTCAACTGCGGTGACAAAGCTCACGGTGAAAGCAATTTTTTTTGCATGCAGTTGTGCCGGTTAGGCGCCAAGCCTCGGTCACGACTACAGACTGCAAAGCAAAAAAAGGATTTTTTTTCCCGGATAGCGCCTCACGTGCACAGAACACAGGTCGCTGAATGTCCAGTTAGACTGCAATAGCAAAGCAGTGGATTCACTAATTAAATATACAAAGCCAGGATGATGACATGAGGTTAACCAACAAAAAACCAAACCAAAAAAACAAACAGACAAACACCACTCAAACAAACCCAGAAACCAGAAACCAAAGCCAGCAACATCCAGTCATCATCTTGTTAGTACACTTCAAAAGACTGAGCTAGGAGCTAGGTGAAACACGGAACCCAAAGCATCCCAAACGAGCAGCTTCGTACGTCCAATGAAAGGCAAGATCAAATGTTAAGCTCATTGTCAAGAGCTCGGAGATCCTTTTTTTTTCCAGGAAGTGCCTATTGCACACACGATGCAGGTCACTACTAGTCCGGAAAGCTGCAAAGACTGCACATGATTTCACATGAGCTTCAATTAAAGCATGATGACCGAATGGGGTGAACCAACAAACCAAACCAAACCAACCAGCGCCAACCAAGACCAAGCAAACCACCAAACCAAAACCACCCCCAAAGAGACAAAACGGCCCCATCGAAAAGGTCATCAAGCTAGTTAACAAACTAATGCACAGTGAAACAGCTGACACTCCGCACTCACTCATCTCAAAAGGCGGTCAACTAGACATCGTTCATCCGTCTCTCAGTATCATAGCGAAAAGAGATTCAGTTGCTCAAGTGACTGCCCACGATTCAAGCCAGCTGTAGATGCCCAAGCGTTGCAGCTTCGTACAAAGAAAGTGGCACCAGTACCAAGCCATCAGAGTAAATGCGAAGATGTAAAGAGCTCGGAGATCCCATTAATGGAGTGGAGAATGTCTCTTTCGGGCCTCTTGCCCTCGTGATTTCCTTGGAAATTATGAGGTGTGCTCGGTTTTCGCCACCATCACGGGAGCCAGTTCGCCAAGTTCGAATCAATGCCAAGGCAAGCACGCATCCCTGTCACTCTGAATGACATGATTGATGGGATCTTTACGCAATCAGGAGGCAGCTTGATGACTTTCTGCGTGACCTTGAGTGAGTCCACCCTCTTGGCTTTTTTTTTTGGCCAGGTAGTGCCTCCTGCACGCGGAATGCAGGTCACTATGAGTCCCATAAGCTGCAAAAGGGATCAGAAGATCACCAATTGGATCCAGATGACCAAAAGAAAAACCAAACCAAGCAACCAAAGCAAACCAGAAACCAAACCAACCAACCAGCCCAAACAAGCACAACCAGAACAAAAACCAGCCAAACAATCACCGGTCATCTGGAGCTCAAGTGAAAAGAAACTATCTATCTGTGCAAAGGTGAAACGGGTGACAATCCGCACTCACGCGTCTCAGTAGTCAAAGAGCCAGGCATCAGCATCTCAAGCCATCTTTGTACGATTCCAGGCAACTTCCCATCGAAGATAGCCACCTTGAGTATCAGCCTGATTGCGGCCACCGAGCTTGCCAGTAAGAAATTTCACTTCTGCAACTTCGTACAGAAAGAAAAAACCAGGCAATCTTGTAGACGGCAAAGTGCGAAAGAGCGCCAAAGTCACCAAAAGGGATTTCTTTTCACAACGTCAAATCTCAAAAAAAGGGAGGGAGGCCCCAGCCTCCCCCCGCAGAAAAGAGCGAATCGATCAACATCGGCCCTGCTCCAGAGGAGCAAGCAAGACAGCCCAGCACCAGTCTCACAGATGATGAGCACTTGTGTACAGATACGATGACAGGGATCACCCGCTGCACCAGCTGCACCTGGTCATGTTCAAAACTCGGACTCACGCCCAT
>VSDK01027425.1:0-17312 GCA_009767595.1 Symbiodinium kawagutii
GCGCTGCTGGCCGCCGCCACTGCTGGACCCTATGCTGCTTTCGACACCTCATGGATGTGGTGGTTGGGGGATCCCCCTGACATCCCACCCGGGTATGGAAATGCAGCAGGAGCTCCTCCTGTGGACTATGATGCGACCATTCCAGATGACGAGGCCAAATCATCTGATGAGAATATGCGAGAAGGGTATGCCCACATTTGGGGCTATTCTGTTCTTCATTTTGATCTGAAATCTTGGATTGGAAGAGCCTGGTTTAGCACCCCCACCGTTCCTGGACAGCTCAGTTCTTCAGGCGGGTGGGCCCTTTACTTTCTCGACAAATTAGGAGTTCTCGCTTGTGGGGACTTCTGGCCGTGGGTAGGCTGGAGCGTAATGATCGCCTCTGGCACCTTTCTTGCTATTCTGCTCCTCGTGGTTCTCAGCTCCATCTTCCGTCCGATCCGGACGTGTTGCACATGCTGCTTTCGACAAACCCGAGCAGTGGCAAGAGAAGTTGGGGAGTTCCTCCCTGAGCTCCAAGTGGGAGGTTCCTATGAAACCCTCTCCCTTAAGGGGCCGAACACCCGAGAAGGAGTTGATTCCAATTTCTTCCAGCGTGGAGTCAAGGGACGTGGGTCCGAACGAAAACCAAACGATGTTGTAGTCCTCCTGAAGGATCAGGCTGCACGCATCAAACCTGAATGCGATCACTGGGCCCGTGTCGACCGTTACGGCCTCTGGGTCCGTGTGCGAGAAGTGAAAGGTGCTTCTGCCAGGGGAATCCGGCAGTTGCTGGAGCAAGATGGAAAAGTGCATCTGTGCAGAGAACATCAATGCCCCCTTGAGCAAACACCAACTCCTGGCTTGCATTGCAAAGCATATGCAGCCGTGGATTCCAACTGTTTGGTTGATTTGGGTGCTTACGCAGGGTGGTCCACTCGGCGTTTCGCTGTACTTGTAGGACGTTGGTTTCGCAGAGGCCTTCAAACTGGGAAATGGCTGCTGTATCACCTTAGCGGGCTGTCCTTGATTACCATGGCCTGCCGACGGCCCCAACCATTGCGCACCATCCAAGATGGCGCCACCCTCCGACCCTTAGACCCGGAGTCCGAATCCGAAATCGAGCCGTTAGAAGATCCTTGTGAGGCAGTTATGGTGGGTCTTGAGCTGGGGGGAAAGCCACGTGCTCTGGCATCAGATCCCTGCCTTGACCAAGCTTCCGGGGAGAACGTTCGCCTTCTCGAAAGTGACAAAGAGATGTCCGATGTTCGAGGGCGGGCTACTGTAAGACTCTGTGATCATCATCGGCAACTGTATACGGCTGCATGCTCAGGCCGCAAGTGCAGCGTACTGGCGTGCTACGAATTGGTTGCTGGAGCCAAGCAAGGGGTTCCCCTTTGCCGGCAGCATCTTATGGAGATTGGAGCTCCCATCAAAGCCGCCCGCAAGGTGAGCTGGCAGGAAGATGCCCAAAACCGAAAAGTGGGGTCTGAACCACCTTCTCCCAGGACGCCAAAAACAAGGAATCCTTCAAAGGCACGCGCTGCTTCAGCTGAACCTAGATCTACGCAACAACGAAGAGTTGAAGGCAGCCTTGCACGAGGTCCTTGTGCAGTCTTGCTCCGAATCGTGGATCAGAGTAGACCCGGCTGTCCCAGCTGGTTGTGTCTGTTTGGCCAGCTTGAAGGTTATGCAGAGGAAGGAAGAGCTCAGGAGATGACTCCCCGATTATGGAGTCCAAGGAGCCGTGCTAACAGCCAGTCTCTGGGAAGGACCCAAATCCAATGATGCAGGCAAGATCAGCAGGGAGTGGGTTCACAACTTCCTTCGTTCAGAGCATCCTGAATCCTCCGCTCAAGGGATATCTCTCCTTGTCAGCCGGCTCCTTCCAGGACAGCAAGACCAGCTAGCCGATTGGCATGGTCGTCTCAACACAGGAATACTCCCCTCACCAGAAATGACCAAGCCTCAATGGAAACGAAAACTTGAGAACGAAATTCTCCCACATGCGGAAGCTTACCTGTCAAGAGAGGTTGAAGAGCCAAGTGGAGATTTCATGACACCACCAAGACCTCAAGGGGAAGCAACCACCGAAGCCACAGAAAACCTGAAGCTTCCCAGGTTCCCAGGGAATGAAGATGATGACGCCTTCGAGGAGGCAAAGAAAGCTTTAGCTCAATATGACCGAGCTGATATCGATGAAGGAACCCTCCACACGGTTGCTGCAGCATTTGATGTCGATCCAGCAGTGCTGGCTTCCTCTAGCCCGTTTCCTGCGGTTCATACCAAACCTAAAAGGCTAGGACACCTACCCGTTCCGGGAAGGAGGCAAGAGGATGACGAGGAAGGAGCGGCTAGAATTCATCAACCCCCACCCGGTCTTGAACCCAAAGGAGGCGATGAAACGCAAACTAGCTCAGGTCTGGTTGCACCCGTATTTCAGCGATCAAGCAACCCCCTGCTCCAGAGGGATCCTACTCAACCCAAGACGCCAGCCCTTAACTTGTTTCCTAAAAGCAAGGGAACTGGTCGAGGTTTGGTTGTACCGTCGCCACCTCAAAGAGTCGGGGCCACTTACGGTGAGTCATTGGGAGACGCCAGTCAGATGCAGCATGCTGATCGAATCATCCATGCCATAGACGGACTCCGCAAATCTCAGGACGAGGACAAAAGCCTGGTCAAAGGCATCCTGAGTTCCATCAGAGAACCTGAAAAGATGGACGTCTTCCTCGCCAGAGGTTGTGGGACTCTCTCGATTGAGATTGCGCCTGGAGTGTATGGGAAAGAGCTCTTCCACGCAGGGAAAAGAATTGCCCAACATGCCAGACACATGCTGCATACGATTAAGTGGCCAGTGTTGATGACAAATCGGCTCTTACTCGGAGTTGCAGGTCTGTGGTGGGGAGGCCCTGAGAACTACACTCTTCATGCAAGCGATTGTGTCACTGCTCGTTCCGAGCAGTTAGATACATGGGTGCCAAATTCAGATCACAAAGCCGAGTCTCGCAGCAAGACCCCAGGTGTCTTCAACACTTGGGTTCGTTATGCAGAGAACTCGATCCGGGTTTTCGGGTCGTGCTACGGCACCGAGCACATGCAGGAACGAAACGAGTGCCTGCAAGCAATCAAGGAAGCCCATGAAGAGGACGAACACGCATTCCCTGCCAGTTTTTGCGTGGAGTTGTTCGAAGAGTTATCAGCAGTGTGGTGTGAGGAAATCAGAGAAAGCAGACGCAAGCTTTGCTCTCTCCTTGGGACGGAAAATCCACGATTGGAGGATCTAAAGTTGTTGGCCCTGGCTCCCGGGCCTGATGGGCATTCTAACTTTCAGTTCCCCAGAGTCTGGGACCTTTCTGATCCAGAAGGGTACTATCAGAAGGTGGTCATACCCAGGCAAGAACGACAGATGTCCCGCCTTCTTCACAAGCAACTGCATGACCACACCCTCAAGCAGAAAAAGACAGCTGGCCCTGAGGATGACAAAACTGACAATGACGGTGATGCCAAAACGGGAAAAGCACCACGATTGAACTTGAAGAATCCGGAAAACTCCACTCGGACGGCTTACCCCGCTGGTAAGAGACTCCCTCAACCCGAAGCTTCACGTTCCGTGGAGCATGCGCCTCGTGATGGCAAGACGGGGAAGCCCATTTGCTGGGACGCCGCTACCCACATGGGATGTAGTAAAGGTGCCAAGTGCTCACATGCACACGAGCCCTTGCCAGGCTTAGCAAAGCTGGACTACACCGTTGCCATGCAAGTCATCCGGAGAGGCGGGCTGAAAGGAGGTCCTAAGATAGACCCGAAAGAAGTCGACGGTAGAGTGGCACAGCTTCGCCAACAGGCCAAGCAAGAGCATGATGAGAAAAGGCAGGACCCCAAACCTAAAGGCAAGGCAAAGCCCAAAGCCAAGAACAAGGCTGGCAAAGAAGACAATTCTGAAGCTAAAGCAGGTGATCCCCAATGGGAAGTCCCTGAAGATTATGCAGTACCCTTGACCAGGATGGAGGAAGACCTGCAAGAGGCAGTCAGAGGTCCGGACCCCTCATGGCTTGAGGTTCCTGAGCGCAACGCGCAACAAGAACCCGAGCCTAACCTGGAAGAACAGTCTGCAGAAGAGCTTGACAGAATTGATCGGTGGAAAGCTCTGGAGGCCTCGGGATCCCTGGAGCCGATTGCAGGAGCTACAGATTATCTACGGTCTCATGTGATTGCCCGCCTGCTAAACGCCGAAGACCAAAAGCAAGATCTCCCTCTCAGTACCTGCCTCGAAGAGGCAGCGGAAATGGGACATCCAGCATTGGCTGAGGAGGCAAGCCAGATCCTGGCTGAACTCAATCATGTACCAAAAGCCGGACATCGTTCCGATGCCGAATTCACCACTCCAAGTTGGGCCGAAGGTATCGGAGTAGGACAGCTGCAGCTGTGCGGCGATCTGGAAGAGTTCGGACCTGTCACCTATGCTGATTACCAAGATAAGTTGCCTGTCAGCATGACCGGAATCCCAATCAGCGACGGCTCCGAGGTGGAGGAGAGGCAATGTCTGCCGCTGCACGTCGGGGTAGGTATGGCTTTCGCCGACAACTCCGAAGCAGAACTCGACACTGCCCTGGGTCGCGCAGCAGCTTTGCGAAGTAAGCTGTGGGAGGAGGCAGCCCAAGCCCACGGGCATCTCGGCGATCCGCCGGCATGGATATCGGACACAGAGCACTTCCTGAGACAGAACATCCATGACTCCCTTTATCCACATCATGAAAAGGATTACCGGTCCCTGCAGACCTTGACAGGGTCTATGCTGGACGGCTACACACTTGTAGTGTTGAGGGTTTCTTATTTCGGACGCCTTGAAGCAGATCTCTTGCATGGAAAGGGAGCTGACCCCGGCAAGCTGGTTTTTGTGACTATTCATCGAGGACACATGCGCCTCCTTCGCCCGCAGTTCCCCGAGGAGCTCTATCGAGGACTACAACAGGGTGGCAAGATTTCGCGTGTGCTCCACACCGAAACATGGCAAGAAGCCTTGGACCGAGGAGATCAAGAAGACACACTGGTACCTGCCAAGCTTCCCAGCTGTGCTCGATGCCAACAGCAGCACCGCAAGCCATATCGGGTTGGGGAAGCACCGGCCAAGCCGCCAGCATCTTTCGAGCATTGCCTTCATGAGCAACCTCAGGACTTAACAGCACCCAGCATCCCACTCAAACACAGATTGGCCTTTGCGTACGGACCAAGAGGTCAAGAAATCTTCGCAGGTTGGGGTGGATGGACCAAGGGGCTTGAGTATCAGGGAATCCCCTGTAACGAGCCTGTTGAATACTTCGAGGATCCACTGCGGCAGAAAGGGTACAAACCTGACCATGACACCCGCGATCCGCAGGTGAGGGCTAAGCTCTTGGGGCTTGCCAACGCACCTCCTGGACCTGAAGTGCCGAATGCTTGGCAACTGGGTGTGGTCTGTACATCTTTCTGTGACCACCAAATCACCAATGGTGGAACTCGCACATGGGACAACCCGTTAGGGGATGGTTCCCGTCCTTCCGAAGTTCAAGGCAACAAAGATGCTGAGTTCGCTGCTGCTTTGTGCACAGCCCTTCATGAGAACGGACGGGTCTTCGGCATCGAGAGTAGCGCGCCTTCCGGGCGCTATCCCAAACTATGGGACCTGCCCTGCATGGTCAAGCTCAGGGAGCGCACCGGTGCCAAGATCATCCCAATGGCCATGTGTGCATGGGGACTAGCCCCTCCGGGTGCTCCACCTGGCGAGTATCATCGAAAGCGATCCTGGTGGCTTGTTTCGAAGGAACTTTATCCTTGGGCACTTCTCTTCTTGGCAAAGCCGTGCCCAGGTGTATCAGATGAGCACCAGCATGCGCAGCTCAAAGGAGCCAGTACCATTCCAGGAGTCCCTCTGACTCGAGTTGCACAGCAGTACGCTCCCGCTCTTTGCGCTGCTTGGGGCTTGGTCATCAAGGCCGCCTTTGAGCAATGGGACTGGCCACGCTACTTGCAAGAAAAATCCGCCCTGCAAGCGCTCCCTGACTGCTGGGCTGAGCTAAGCAGCAACCCCTGGCCCACAGACCCAGCAAACACGGTTGAAAGAACCCTGGGGGGCTCGACCGCAGGTCAGCCATCTGAATACCACACCTGCTCCGGGTGCGGTTTAGAGCAAGTCACCCGTCTATGCAGTGTCTGCGGTGAAGACAACAACAACAATGGGGGGGGAAGGTCAGTTTTTCACTCTGCCAAACACATCCCTTACCGTTCCGGTGAGATCGCCGGGGAGATGCAGGAAGGCCAAAAACCTGTACCACAAAGCCTACAAAGTCATCCCGCTTAGTTATGGAAGTTATAACTTACTTAAAGTACTTGCAACTTAGTTATCCGAAGTTATGTTTAGGTAGCTACAACTTATTTATAACTAATTTATAACTAAGTTATAACTTCTGTAACTTATTTTTGTACTTTTTTGATTGATTTTTTGCTACTTGTCACTATGTTTTCCAGTTTTGTGTCTGATTTCTAAAAACCTGTGCTTTTGGTTTCTTTTAGCAAACTTTTTTGAGCAAATTGAAAAAATATAGGAAACAATGCAAAACAAGGGACTGCGCGGACAACCGCCATGACCAAAATGCGGACAACCGCCATCCCAAAAGCACGGGCCGCCTTCAAGTCTTTTTTTCCCTTTAGTTCAAAGTAGGCACAAGACTTCTGATCCTTGCGCATACCACCAGGATGGAAGCTGCAGGTTTGGCAAGTCATCCACCACCAATGCATCTTTTTCTTCTGTTAATAAAAATTTACGAGTGCCCGGAACATGAGAAGACTTCTCGGACAACAATGTGACAATTGCCAAAATCTGTTCGTTGCTTTGAGCAAAGAAACAAATTTGACCTGCATGGGCAATGCCCCAAAAGATAATATCATTTTGGGATAAAGTCCTGCCAAATGTTTTGGCTTTGGTCGAAACTTGGCAATGTCCACCGCCACACTTGGCCACGTCCTCTTCTTTGTAGATTTGTCCATGAAGCTTTGTCTTTCCCACCAGGAAATCATTTTGTTGCGTAACAGTGATGTTCAGCATTCGTGCCAGAATGTGTCGGGACAGTTTTCCACTCTTTTCGCACCATAATGAACCAAGGTTGTCTGCCAGAGTGCTTTTGTAGTCCCTCATTTTTGTCTCGCAGGCAAAGCAATCCCGGTAAGGGTATGTCTGGTACATGGCTGGCAAATGCATTCTCAAATGATGTTTCGGGCGAATTTCAGAATCGTAAGTGAGAACAAAAAGTTGTTGGTGGTGCCTTTGCGCATCGTCCAACGCACGGGCATCTCCATGTCCACGGCGATATGATCTCAACTGCAGATAGACCTGACAAGATCCATCGGCAAATCTAGACTATTGAAAATTTGTTCACCAAGATATACGATTTAATTCTCCACTATCAGTTATAACATTTGTCTTTTGGATACTTCACACATTCTTTTCGGGCGGCTTGCAACCAATCAAATCTCCTAGCATTGTTAAACCCCCCCTGCCTGAAGAAGCGCTGAGAAACACTTCATCGCTGGTTCTAGATCAACGGATCTCAGGACAAAGGCATAATAATGCAGAAGCGGAAACAAATACCAGGTTTTGGAGGCTCCTCCTTTGTAGAAATTTCCTTCGAACAATGGATCGTGGAAGAGGAAAGCTCTGGCTCCAGGAGATGAAAAATCACCACTCTGGCATCGCCACTGAACTTCTTTGACTGACCTTCGAAGATCAGACAATGTGGTTCCAGGTTGCTTGTTCATTTGCTTGATCAGCAAATTGATTTCAGCCGAAATGATACCATTGCTGAAATACATGTGGCAGCTATCATATATGATCTTCTCCATGGGTAACATCTGTCTCGCTTGAAAGTTCGCAAGCAAGGATTTGTCATGCAAGGAAAATCCAAATTGAGTTTCTTGCTCTTTGCGTGCAGCCTGGGTCGCATGTCTGGACTTTTCCAGCAGTTCATCGTACACACGATGCAGCTGCTGAGAAGTAACGATGTGAAAATCGGAAACTTTGTCACTGCCAATGTCCAAAAAAAAGAATCCTGGCGGGGCAATGTACTCCACTTTGCAACAATGTTGCTGCACATCAAACATGGACGAAGTGCTGAAGCTCCTTTACTCATAAACACACGCGCTATGCTGTCATAGTCTCCAACGTAGGCTTCCAGTTGCACAGTGTACCTCGTACCATGTAGTGTGATGCCATGCTCCAGTTGTGAGCTGAGATGTTTCAAGACTGCCGTAGTAACTGCTGAGAGGCCACCAGAGATGACGGCCACGTCTCTGGATGGCACCATTGCAAACGGTAGCCATAGACAAGGGATGTGCTGATAGTTGGTCACATCCACAAAAACAAAGAAGAAACAAGACTTCTTCGATGAACTTGTTGTCAAAACATTGCCACCCGTGCATTCGTCACAGTACAGGGTCAGCTTGATGTGTTTGCAATCAATGGGCCACAAGGCTTTGTACTGGGAACTCTCTGCAAGAACCAAAGACAGCATCAGTTCTAAATTGCAAGCCCAGAAATGAATGTCCTCATTGTCATTTCCAGCCACGGTGAGCTTTTCCAAGCAGTCGAAGAAAGGTTGCAATGACTTGGCCACTTGCCTCCATGAGATTCGTTTCTCACTGCCTTTGTCTTCATCTGTTTCTAACTCTTGTTGCAAAGTTTTCAAACTGTTGAATGACCATTTGGAAATTACTTTGTTCAATCGTCTCCTCTTCGCTGCTGCCGCATCCATGTATGGTCAGCACAGAAACGCCAACATGCGCCCCACTGCTGATGGAAGTAAACACTTGGCTCGATGATACTTTATCAGATGGTATTTGCTTTTTGAGACATCTGTTATTGGATATTCTTCTCCTTTTTGTTCCACGCAAACACTCTTGCTTCTTGTCTTTACATTAAATGACCATGTTGTTTTTGAACCCCTTGCTGAATAACAGAAATGTGCACTTGCGCGGACAACCGCAATCAGTCTGCGCGGACCACCGCAATGAGTGTGGCAATGCAACTGCGATCACTGTGATTCCCTGCTAGTTTGCTTTGAAATGTACATTATCTCAGCCCAATTGATGAGAAATGCCTTTGAGGATATCCAGCAATATGCGAACCAATACATACATAATAGATCCACAACTCTGTGAAAACCAAAACGATTCGGTTTCCAAAAGCAAATGTACTTTATAGTATTACGGTCCCCCTCTCACTTTACCCCCAAGAAACTAATGAAGCTGAGTCGATGATCCTGATGAAATTTATGAATCAAAAGTGCGGACCACCGCCAAGAGTCAGCAGCTTGCTGATTTTTTTCCACAGCAGCATTTACCCCAATGCTGTTGTTCCTGTCTGCCTGTCAACCCCTGCTCTAGCATGACGGGTACTTCAGCTCGCCATTCGGGGTCCGCACCATTTGTGAATAGACGATCAGGTGGTTCTGCGCGTCGCTGAGGAGGGCGTAGCATCCTTGCAACACAGTTCCTGCGCGGCCAGGGCAAGAACGCAATGGCTTCAGCCAATCCAATGCTGAATGGATTTCCTCAATCTTGCGCTGGACCTGAGACAAGGGCTTGCTGTTGAGCTTCAGCAACTGTGGTTGGATCTCAGAGAACTTGTTGTAATCCAGGTATGCTACACATTCCACCTTTTGTAGGGGCTCCCCATGCTGCAAGTGCATACGGAACAGTGTCAGCAAAGCAGACACCATAGCCAAACATGATGCTTTGCGGCGCTCGTCCTGCCAAAGGAAACGTGACCACATGATGCATTCACGTGTCAGCTCCATCTCAAAGTCGGCCATGCTCTTGAGCTCGGCGTGGGTCTTCTTGAAGAAAGCCATGGCCTCTTCCACCTCGGTGATTGTCCAAGTCATTTGCGACGAGGATCCAGCCATTGCAATGGCAGTTCACCGTTGGAGATCGTCACTTGATCTTTGAATGGAGCTGCAACTCATTTGGGATTTGCATCTGCGCGGACAACCGCAAAGTCAATCCTTAAAAACTTTTCCTGTATATATGGTGAACAACTACCTGTGAACTTAACCTTGCGCAATGCATCACATATATAGCTGTCTTTAAAAACAAATATGACAAATATGTGCGTATAGAAAAAAAAGGCAAGAGTGCGGACCACCGCCAGGACACCACAAGGCAAAGAGTCATGATCACTATCCATGGCAATTCTTTACAAATTCTTTCTCAATCATCAATGGAAACATCCGTGCGGACCACCGCCACAACGAAAGAGCACAGCGCAGAAGATTGTCTTTTGAACCGAGCAATTCACCCCAGAGCCTGCGATTGATGTATTGACACGGCATGTGTTGATTAACACACACCTGAAAAGTAGGAACACTGCGTCGCCGATGTATTGACACGGAGTGTGTTGATTAACGCACACCTGCAAAGTAAGAAGACAAAGTCGCCAAGCATTTCACTTGGCCTTTGATGACTGGCCTCGCTTGAACGCCGAGATGTCCTTGATGATCTTGTTGCAGTCCTTCATGTGAGCAGTGATGGACTTATCATCTTCGTAGCTGCAGCAATCCCAGGAGAAGGTCTTGCTGGCAGCCGTCATCTTCAAGACATCGCTTGCCTGGGAGACCCAAGTGGCACAGGCTTCCTTCTTCTGGGCGAAGCTTTCTGACAGCTCATCTGGCAGATCCGTCATCTTGGCCACGGTGTTGGTCAGGAACTTTTCCATCTTGGCGGACAGAGGCTTCACCAAGGTGATGACTTTGTGGGACAGGGCCAAAATCTTTTTCATGTCCTTTTGCAACTGCCTGGCCTCCTCTTTGTCAGCTTTGGCGGCAGCTCTTTTCTCAGCAGCAGATGCTTTTCGCAATCCAGCAGCTGCAGCTCGTGCGGCATCTGCTGGACCCTCATCTTCGCTATCAGACAAGAGTTCGATCACATCTGCCAACTGACCCTTCAATTTCAGCTGCTCATCGGTCAAAGGAATTGGCTTCGGAATCTCTTTGGCCTCTCCCTTTTTCGCTCTCTTTGAAGGGGGTAGGATCTCCTTGGGCTCCTTCTTCCTCTTCACTTCACGCTCACACTGAAGCAAAGTCTCCTCAATGTCTTGGCGAATGACGCCATCTTCCCTTGTCACCACTGGTAACAAGTAGGTCATGCCAACCACGGGGCAAACCCGAGACTCAGCTCTAGCCTCGATATCTTCAGTGCAATATCCCTGCTTTTCATAGTAGGATAATGGACGGAAGGATCCTGCAGTAGACCTCTTGGACTCAGAGATGACCTTGGTGACCATCTTGCTCGCTAGGATGGCCCTCACAGACTTGTAGCGCAGCACTCCCCCATCAGCCTCACGGGCTTGCAAACACTTCTTGAAGAAGTCAGCTTGCTCGTCGGCAGCAAGGAGATTCCATTGCTGCGGCAGCTCGCCCAAGTGGCGCCGCAGCATTTCCACAGTAGCTTTGCACCCCTTGCAAACGGGTTTGTGAGCACCTTGGGTGGTAAGGGACAAGCTGTCGGCATCCAGGGGGCTGCGGCACTGATGGCAGCACACGTCGTCGTCATCCATCACGTCAGCTGGCATCAATTGCGTCTCAGCAACCTCTGTGGGCACCTGGGAGTCTGACACAGGCTCCACTGGCTGCGCAAGCTGCAGACATTGAGTAGGAGCCTCTGTCTCCTGCTGGTCCATGGCTGCCATGGAAAAACACCGTTGCAAGACACAGCGCTCTATGAAACCCCTGCTGATGAGTCAAAGAACAAAGGCATGATGGAGTTGACAACCGCAGGACATGGTATGACATGGTGAGGCCCTATAATCTCACCAAGATCTGCGCGGACGACCGCCAAGTGCTCATTTTGGCCTTGTTGAAAAAAACATATGTTTTCAAAATTGACATCTGGAAGAACATAGAAGATCAACACAATACTTTTTGCACCCAGCATTGAAGATCAAACAACGATTTTGCGATAAAAGAAATGTAAGGTAACTGATCACCACAAAAGTTGATGCTATTAACATATAACCTAACATCAAACCAACCTTGAACAATTTCGAATCTAGATTTCCCGACCCAACCCTATGAACCACCCACAAGCACCCGTCCTTTTATGTAAAGATAGAAGCCCTGTTTGTTTCAATATTCATGCAGAGCATCTGTGCTCAAGCATCAAAACAAACTCATCATCACAAATCAATAATGCCAGCACGGAACCGCCACATCAAACCATACAAAACCACAGATTCCCACAGGTGTGGGAATGCACCTGCGCCTCCTCCCACAGCCACCCACAGATTCCCACAGGTGTGGGAATCTGTGGGTGGCTGTGGTTTTGTGTGGGTGGAATCAGTGGTTCAACTTAAGTTTTTGAAGGTCAACGGCCGGCTAACCCTGGCGCTTTTGATCTTCACGATCCATATCGCGACGGCGGTGGTCCGCACAATGGCGGTTGTCCGCACAGCAGCGGTTGTCCGCACATTTGTGTTTTTTCGTTTTTTTCTTCCTGCTTTGTTGGCATCGTTGTGAAAATGTGTGACGACCTGCCCGCAGAAGCATGGGCAAAACAAAAATGTAAAGACGTGTTGAGTAAAATTGAAAATGCTTGAGCTCAGTTGAGACAACAATGCAAATCCTTCTTTCCTTTTTTTCTTCCTCCCTTGTTGGGATCGTTGTGAACATGTTTGGTGACCGGCGGCCTCGACACAACGAGGAAAACTGTGGAAAAAGAAAGGAGCAAAGAACAAAAACCTGAAAGTAGTTTAGCTCAGTTGGCCATCCAATGAAAACGAATCCTTGTTTCCTTTTCTTCTTCCTCCTTTGTTGGGATCGTTGTGAAAATGTTAGGCGACCTGCGCACTCGACACAGTGATAAAAGGTTGTTAAAAAAACAATTTGGAAAAATGTTTTTTTAAATAACCACATGTCAAAACTGTAAACATTTAAACACAAACATATCCTGCAACAACAAAGCAAGAAAAAACAATTGGACATATGCACACCTGCTGATGGTTTCACTCACACGATAGCAGTGTGTTCTACATATACCAAAGGCCAAGATGAGCACTTTGATGACACAAAGGCAGCCATGCTCACAGTAGCGCGGACCACCGCAGAAGGGAAGACACTGCCTCTAAGGGTTGCAGCAACCATTCAAACATTTGCTCGAACAAGACTTTTGATCCTACAACAAACTTTACTTTTGCGAGAACTGAACCAGTTGCATCAACTTGAAAAGGTCACAAAGGTGTTTTTTTCACCGCAGGTTTGTCGATCTCTAGCGCTTTCCTGCTGGACGCTTCATCGGCTGCGACTTCATGACAAGTTTCTTCTCCTTCTTTGCTTTCACAGTAGCCTCTTTTCCTGCAGGCTGCTTGCTCTTTGGAACCTTTCGGTCTGCCTTGCCGAGGACGTACTTGATCGGCTCCTGCCACTGTCCTTCAGTAACCTGCTCATTGCCCACCACAACAGTAAGCTGACTGGACCGTGGCAAAAAATTTCCCGAGAGATCAGCTTCGAGACGCATCATGATGTCCCACCACGTCAGGTTGCCTTTGTAAGGGTAGCTGATCACCTCTTCTTGGCCCAAACCCGTGAACACCACCTTGTCACCGACCAACTCACACGACACAACCTTGAGGCCAACTGGAAGGTATCCGCCCACAACCACAGCTGTCAAACTCAGGCTCTTGCAGGTGTAAGCAGCCACAAAGCCCTCGAGATGGTTGAAGCAATCGGCGTGTTCCTCTTTGACAAATTTCGAATACGCCCCACACATGCCAGTCTTCAGCAAATAGATCCTAAGCAGATCAAACAAACCCAAACTCACATGAGATTAGACAGATTAAAAAAATAAGATTGATTAAATAGATTAGATAGATCAGATGGATTAGACAAATGAGAAAAATTAGATTCTTTTCACAGCTGATCAAGATTTGGAAAATGAGATAAGTTAAGATTAGATCATATTAGATCAGATTGGGTTAGGTTAGGTTAAGTCAAGTTGGATTAGAAAAGATATTTGAGTAAATATAAACTTGGAAAAATCAATATATAAATAACAAAAAAATTTATATATATATATATATATTTTTTTTTTGTTTTACATAGAGCAAAATGAATACACTCGTATTTAATCGGAAAGGAGGATGCATCTACAATCGTGGGGGCTCCAAAAATGACCGACTTAGAAATGTTGGGGCATCATGGGCCTCTTGGAAGTCACAAATTGAACCCAGACATAAGGAATCCTTACGTCTGGGTCCAAATGGAGGGCCTTTATGGTGTGAACTTGCCACTGCACTCGGTTATGTTGGGGCATCATGGGCCTCTTGGAAGTCACAAATTGAACCCAGACATAAGGAATCCTTACGTCTGGGTTCAAATAGAGGGCCTTTATGGTGTGAACTTCCCACTGCGCTCGGTTATGTTGGGGCATCATGGGCCTCTTGTTTGTCACAAATTGAACCCAGACATAAGGAATCCTTACGTCTGGGTTGAAATAGAGGTGCAACAAATTCAATGAATGATTTTTTTGACCCTGGAATATTGAAAACAAATCTTTTGCTCTATTCAAACAACCATTTATAAAATCAAAAGGACTGTTGAACCCTGAGCCCCCGTTGATGTTTGATAGCCAAAGCACGATTGCCCACCAAAGCGCACCCGACTTTCCTGCTTGGGCGGCAATTGCTCTTTGGTGTCCACTTGGCGCAACTCCGAGCCCTGCATCTCGTGCGATTGCAGGATGCCATACCAGAAGGCCATGATGGAGAAACTATCGACTTAGTCTCTAACTGCGGCGGTCTTGACTTGATCCCTGTGCGGACCACCGCCAGTCTTGCTCTTTGCGCGGACAACCGCCTTCGTAAAAGACATTGTTTGACTAAGTTCACAAATCCTATATACATGAGATTGAAATGCATATATGAAATCATTGTAATATTCAAAACTGAAAACAAGTAGGTGTCGGTGCGCAAGCATGTTTCTACATAGCAAATTACCTGGGCCTTCTGTATGCAACACACCCGAAGCTGAAACCCCATCAAACAAATGTCGGTGCGCAAACTGGTGATACTGACATATACACTGGAATAATACTAATAAGGACCCTTTAGGATGTAAAACAACCCTTGGCCAAAAGAAGAATTCATCTTTGGAACTGTGCGGACAACCGCCCGTGAAGGTGTGCAGCACTAGCCTCCCCCCAGACAATACCCTTTTCACCGCGGGCGACTCCACTTATTGTGCCAGCGACGCTTCTCTACCTGATCTTGCTTTACAGAAGATGGTCTCTTAGGAGCTTCCAAACGTTTTTCGTACTGTCTTCTACTCATACCCAACTCTTTTGCACGCTGTCGGCAAAAGTCTCTGTCCATATATCCTCCTTTCATCTGCGGATTTCGAAACCATCCAGATCCAGGTTTTGGTGTTGGCTGCAGCGGCAACTCTTGGCTCTTGTCTTCTGGCGCATGCTTGCTTTTGGCTTCCAATGGCCCATGTTTGGGCCACGTTTTTGCAAGAGCAGGAACTTGTTGCGCTGGATCCCTCCAGGGTGGATCAGGAACAGAGGCTTGGGCCGGAGGAGGTGGGCCTTTGGGAGCTGCCAAGAGCTGACCACTCTTGGGTAGAGCTGTCACTTGTGGAGGGGGAGCAGATAGCGCAATGGCCACAGCTGGCGCCGGTGAAGTTGTTGAGGAAGATGCTGCAGACATACTTGAAGCTGCTGTCACCTCACCAGCCGACGATGAACTCGTTGATGTGGGCGCATTATCGCTCGCCGCTGCCAAAGCTGCGATAATGCGCTGGCAGTCTCGCATTTGACGCCATGGAGCTTCTGCATCAGCCATTGCTTCAGAAGGCGAAAGAAATCTCCAAACGAAATTCGAGGTTCCCATGAATCAGACGTGCGTTGTCCTCTGCAATGCAAGTAGCCTACAAAGTTGAAAAGAAGTAGGTGTCTTTGTGCTAACGTGGTCCTATGTAGCAGCTTTCCTTGATGCCTCCTGTTAGCAACATACTGGAAGCTGGAACCTCATCGACAGATGCTGCTGTACCCTGTCCTAGGTCCTAGCAAATGAAAGGTAATGACACACAATCAAAAATTATAAGGCCATGTTTGTTGTTTCAAGATTCACATCGAAGTAAATCACATACTGTTTGTGCTCACTACTAACTTTCATTTCTGAGATTTAAATTGGCGACAGTCTTCGTTGTGGAAAGCGCGGACCACCGCAATTTTCAATCAGTGCGGACCACCGCAGTGCTAGCAAGTGCGGACACCCGCCGCAACCCTTTCCAAATTCTTGTGTTTGAAATTGGAGGAACTTGAATAATAAAGATGAGGCAAGTTTCAAATTTCTGCGTCTGCCCCAGCTGCAGCTAGATTGTCTGTGAAATCATTGTGACGTCAATGTCCCATAGGCTATCAACCCGGCACAAAGAATCGCATGATGCGCTCATTCTTTTTCAGCCATGACGTGAGTACACAAACGCCAGTGGATCAAAACCGAGGCTTTCCCCGATCGATGCAAATATGATAGTGATCTTTGTTGATCACATCACAGTGAAACCCCTCATCCTCCAGCAGCTCACGGTGCAGTTGGCAACGTAGCGGCATTTGCTGCAGCCATTGGCAAAGCGCTTCTTGAGGGCTGGGGGCACTGTCTTCAGGATCTTCTTTTTCAGCTCAGCTTTTGCAGCTTTGGTGACTGGCATTTTGGTACTCGTTGCCTTCTTCTGGTTCTTTTTGGTCACAGCTCGGCTCGCAGAAGGTTTCTTCAAAGATGCCTTTGCTTTTGGCACCGCCTTTTTCTTGGCTGATGGTTTTGCTGATGGCTTGCCAGCAGGTTTCTTCATGGCTGGCAAATCCACCAAGCAAGGTTTCCCTTCAGCCGCACGAGCTGAAGCCATCCTGGCCAAACTCTCTTCCAAAGGTGCAGGTTCACGGCGGTTCTCATTGACTGGCTCCGGCTCTGCGGTTGAAGGTCCTGGTTCAGGACCGTGCGCATGAGCAGGCGCATTCCCCACAGGATTCTGCACAGGCACAACTGGAGCGGCAGCTGGCTCTGGCTCTGCTGCTCGGCCAGGCAAATCTTCCACAGCCCGGGGCGGGGCATCTTCCAAAGCCAACTGACCCACATGTTCTCTTTGGCTCCCAGAGGAAGCGCGGCTCAACAAGTCTTCCAAAGGTCTTCTCCTGGGAGGGAAGATGGTCAACCTAGGGGATTTGTTGCTGCATGCCTCAGCGAACCCGTTGGCCATGAAGCTGGCTGCCATCAAAGCTGCTTGATGAGCCTGCAACACATGCTGCTGCATAGG
>VSDK01027425.1:17323-46614 GCA_009767595.1 Symbiodinium kawagutii
ATGTGGCACTGTGATGCCTGCTGCGATAAGGAATCTGCGCTACAATGAGACGCACCCTGTCCATGTCGCATCGGGGCGGCGCAATCATAGCACCATCAGGGGGGAATGCTTCCCTCCTCACTGCATCTGAAGCCATTCGGGGATCTGCAGGCAACTGCACAAGATACTCGTCACCTGGAAAAACATCTGCCCTATACTTTCTTTTTTGAATCACTTCATGGATCCGACCCTTGCAATTCAGGAAGTTTGTGCGCAGCTCCACAGGATTCTCAAGCATCGCCTGCACCTTGGCCGGTGTCTCCCTCATCAGGATCACCGCGCAAATGGTGCCCTGAGTAGTTTCTGATGGGCAGCGTAGGCCTAAGCGATGCAAGTGATCCATCAGATGATAAAGCGCAGCAGTCGCATTGCCCTCCTGCGCGTACATCCGGTCCCACAACTCAGCAGGCACATAGTAAGGGAGCTGCTGCCAATCCTGCATCGCCAAGCGCGGTCGAAGTGGAGCCGCCATCCCCTCAGCGCCTTCCACAAGAAAACTAAAAGGCGCAGACTTGACCCCCAATGTATCACTGGGCACATTTGTTTGTCAGTGCGGACAACCGCCGTTTTTGCATCTGAGCGGACAACCGCTAGCCCGAAACTACAGCAAATGTTGCCCAAAAAACACCAAATAAAAATTTTGGAACAAAAGAAAACGCTTTAGTCAAAGAAAAACAAGAATTTTTGAAAATAGCCAACAAAACCAAGGAAAAATGAACAAACACAAAAAATAAGAACGAAAATCACTCCAAAAATGCTAAGTTCTGTAAGTTCAAACTAATTTAAAATGACTTTAAACAACTAACTAACTTATAATTTCAAAAAGTAACACAAGTAAGATGTTACTAGGATATAAGTTTTTCAAAACTTATAGAAGTTAAACCATGTTGTAAGTAATTTAAACCATGTTGTAAATTAAGTTATCGTATGTTATAACTTCCATAACTAAGCGGGATGACTTTGTAGCAGAGCGATACCTTGAAAAGTGTAAAGAGCCCTTTTCGCAAGAAACTGTGAAAGAAGCCGCCAACCTTGGTAACCAGCTCCTGTTGGCAGAGGGTTCAATCAAGGCAGCCGCCAAGCGGGTCAATGCCACCAGGATCGCTCGCGAAGGGGAACACCTCCGAGCTGCCAAGGAAGGAACACTCAAAGGCCTGTCAGAGCTGCATGCTGACTACCTCCGAAGTTGCGTTGAAGAAGGTGTCCCCAGCAGAGCACGCTCCGTGCCGAGCAGGGAACGGGCCAAGAATCACGGTTCCGTGAGAGGACATGAGCGTGAGATGCTTGAAAAGGCCTGGAAGGACGCATACTACGGTGCGGTGCTCCTCTGTTCAACCGAAACTAACGACCAGGAGCAGAACAAGGCTGTGGAAGACATCCTGATCCAGGATGGCACATCCGAAAGTCCCCTAGGCCGAGTGCCAAAGCAGAATCCAGACCGCGCAATATCAGCGGAGGGGAGGCCCATCAACGACATGCGGGCAAGGAACGCGCATGGCTCAAAGTTCGACCATCCGCCGGCGGCCCAGCCACGTCACCGAGCGGTTGTTCGCCAAAGCTTGTGGTGGAGGGCCAGGCACCCTGGAGTTCCTCAAAGGTGCGCCAAACGTGATGTTCCCCGTGCCTTCAAGTGGCACTATCTCAAAGAGACGGATGTCCCCGAATTCTGCGCAAAACTCATGGGAATCATCATTCTCAGTCTTGTTATGGTCTTCGGATGGGTCGGTGCACCCGGCGAATTTGTCATTTGGGCAACCGCTGCACAGAAACATCACGGGGCGTTCCGCCCTGCGTATCCTGAGTTTAACGACATCGTCCCGTATACGAGTCGCTGGCTCATGGACGACGGTGTGGTAGTGGAACCGCTCGTTGGGAATCGCATCCACCGTTCACTTGCGGCAATGGACTCTTCCATGGAGATGGTGTGGGGACCAGGTGCCATCCATCAGGAGAAACTGGCAGAAGAGGGTATCCCTTCTACCTCGCAGCTCCTGTGGGGTCTCCACCTGGATTTCGAAAACCAAACGGTGACCTTGCCTGAAGCAAAATATCTCCTGACTCCAAAGAGGCTGCACAAAGGTGAAGACGAAGCTCATCCGTGAGCTAGCAGGTTCGGCGCAATACTGGGCTGTCTCCGCTCCGGAGATAGCACCGTATCTCCCGGTCTTTTACAGGCTCCTCCGTCAAACTCCTGGTGAACATGAGGCCGTCGACCCAAGAGGCGAACCAGAGGAAGTCACCGAAGTGTGGGACGAATTTTGGGATGCCCTGGACTGGGTCCGACTCCAAATGGAGAAACCGTGGGGTTCAAGTTTCAGGGTGGCGTTCGGGAAACTTCTCCCGCTCCGGGAGAGGCTTGCCCTCCCAGGATTTGCCAAGAAGACACGATTTGTTGGCGGTGATGCCACTCTGGAGAGATTGGGAGCGGCCGATTGGAAATCAAAGGAATACTACGTAGCCGAAGGGAGTGACTACCTGAGGGCCCTAGAAGGGGTGGCGGGACCCGGTGAGAACTTGGATATCATCGCGGTCATGGAGTTGCTTACTCTCGTTGTGATGGCCACGCATCAGAGGGATCAGTGGGCTGACCAAATGATCTTGTACGTAACGGACAATGCCAACGTGCAGGGCTGGTTGAGAACCCGCCGCTCCAGCAATAAATACGTCCGAACCTTACTGCTGCTGCTCCAGCGGCTGGAAGCCGAAGGCTCTTTCACGGTCGACGGAGTGTTTGTACGTACATATCACAACACCCTCAACGATTGGTTGACCAGGGAAGCCCTTTCTCAAGTTCACCAAGAGATGAGTGAGAAGGGGTGGCGGCAACTCGCTCTCAGAGATGACTGGGAAGCTGCGCTCCGCAGCGCCGTCAGGCCTACCCTTCAACTCCCAGGCGAACAAGGCCCAAGCGCTTGTCTGGCTCGACAGTTGGCCAACCGCACCAGGATCCCTGGGAACTTTATGAGACCACCGGAGAGTACCTCGTTCCGAGGGAACTTGGCCCAAATTCGACTTGAATCCGACCTTCTGCCCAGTTTTGAGAAGGCGTGGTCACTTGGAGGAGGGAACGTCACTCCGGTAGATCAAGCTGACATACTCGCCTGGACATCGTCGCAACACTATTCAGACGCTGAGCGCACAATGCTGAGAGCAGCTCTTCGAGGAGCCAAGAATCATCATACTCTGATTCTCGAGGCCCCTGCTGCGTCGGATATCAACCAAGTGGTCACTGAGGTAAAGAAGAAGTATGCGGTATGCAAGCACTTCCAGTACGTCACGTCACACCTTGGTAGCTTTAACGCTAGGAAGAGGCAAGTATGGTTCTTGAGCCAAAGGGAAGGAGAGATCATCCCGCCCGATCAATGGAGGGTCCGGGAGGTCAATGGCTGCCGCATGCTGCCCTTAGAACCTTTCACGAAAGACAACACGTTCCACACAGATCGGTTCACTTTCATCAGGGAACCCAACATCGTGACTACCGGGGACCCTTGGCTGCCAAAACCTTGCGGGCACCTTCTTGACCGTGAAACTCATCAGAAGCATTTGGTTCACAGTGTCAAGGGTGTCGCCTGCGGTCCGCGGGTGCCAGGCGAGTTGCTGAAAGGTCCGGGAGGAACCCTCCTGGAAGATGGAACCGGAAGGGTCAGGGCACTGAGTGCTGCAGAGCTGTGGGAAATGCAAGGGGGTGAGCGAGGAGATTGGTCCTCTGCTCCGGAGGACTTGAGGGAACAAATGATCAAGTCAGCCGTCAAGGCGTGTGGCTGGCACAGCGCCCAAAGTCTACTCAAGGCTCTGAACCCGAGCGAGACCAAGAGTGAAATGGCCGGAATCCTTGACCAGGATGAGCTTGAAGCTCACGCCCAACTTGAGGTCTGGCTGAAAGCTTGGGGTCGCAACCCACAGCAACCATCCGCTGAACTGTTCTTGACTTCTGCCAAGCAGAAGGAACCAGGGGTCGCTCCGACCCATTTGGATGTGATCGCAGGAGCCCCTAAGAAAACCTCCCGGAAAAAGATTATTCAGGGGACCCATGAAGATCTTGTGCAACCCGCGAACCCAGGAACTTCCAAAAGAACTGAACCCAAAAACATCATCAAAGGGGGGAACAATACCTTGGACCAAATTGCCTTGGATGCGGTTATGGCTAAGTTAGCTGATTCAACCCGTAGAGTGTATGCCTCCGGTTGGAAGCAGTGGGTTTTGTTTAACCTTGGATCCCAAGGTGGTCTCTTTTTGGACGGTGAGGGGCGTTCCGCCCGGGTTGAGGACGAACAACGTCTCATCCGATTTGTGGTTTTCTTGCGCCAAGTGATGGGGCGTTCCATCGGGGGGATAAGGCAGAGGTTGTCTGCGATACGATACGCACATGTCTCAGCAGGATTCCCTGATCCGTTAGTAGGTCGACCAAGACTTTGGGCTGCGGTGGCAGGGCTCCAGCGTTGGGAAGGGTCAGCATTGAGAAAACTCCCTGTCACCCCAAACATGTTGCGATGGTTGACCCAACACCTCAAAGGATGTGGTTTCAGTGTTTCTGACCAGAAGATGATTCGGGCCGCCCTCTTGACTGGTTGGTTTTTCATGTTAAGGGCTAGCGAGCTCCTTCCCCAACAAGATGGTTCAGATCCATTGAACAGGGCGCTCCGCCCGGCAGATATTGCCTTCTTCAAGAAAGGTTCCCCTTGTAGAGGTGTAGAGGCTGATGAAGTGGTGGTCCAAGTAAGGTCATCCAAGACCGACCAGTTTGGTCGGGGACAAGCCCGCTCTCACCACCGCTCCGGTGGGGACCTCTGCCCGGTTGAGGCTTTGGCCACACTCCAAGCCTTGCAGCCGCACCGGTGGCGAGCGCCGCATGACGAGGCCCCTTTGTTCTGCTACGGAGATGGAACCGGTTGGGACAGGGAGGGCATAACCCATTATATAAGAGTAGCAGCCTTGGCTGCCGGGTTCCCACCAGAGTTGGCCGGCTCCCATTCGCTCCGAAAGGGAGGAGCGACAGCATTTTATGCATCGACGGGGGATCTTGAAAGACTTAAGAGGTATGGAGGCTGGACTTCAGATGCAGTCCACGCCTATTTGTATGAAGATCATACTGCCCAGAAAGGTGTATCACAGGTCATGTTGAAATCCCAGCTCATACCCATGCCAAATCAGGTCGACCCACGTCATCGCAATGCTGTTCTTGAGGGTTTGGCACATGATCGAGCTCCTCGGTCATCGGCTCGAGCTAGATCCTGGGCACCTGATCGCAAGGTCAGTTTTGCATCGGACACCATGGCGGGGAATGCAGCCCCACCCAACCAGCGGGACGCGACAGAACTGTTTCTGAAGGCGCATCCGGGTATCAATCTCTACCAGCTCCTGGGGGTGGAGCCCGGCGCCTCAACGAACATCGTTCTGAAGGCGTTCCGCCTTCGGTGCAAATCAGTGCATCCAGACAAGTTCGCGGATCCCGCGGAGAAAGCTCGCAAGACAGAGGAGTTCAAGGTCCTTCAGACCGCCAAGGAGATCTTGCAAGACCCAATGCTAGCTTTCTACTATCGCGAATGGATCACCCTCAATCAAGCTGCGGCCGCGATCCGCGGCCGCGAACCTGAGAGACCTCGCCCTTCACAGGCAAGATGGCCACCACCCGCTTCTGGCTCAGGTATGCCATCGAGTTCCTCGAGGCAGCGCCCGCCTCCAGATCCACAAGCTCGACAGCACTTTGAGGAAACTCGGGCAAAGTTCACTGGGAGGCCTGCGGAAAAGGCCCCGCCTCCAAAGCCATCCAATCCACCCAGGAATTATGCCTATGATCCATGGGCGGAAGAGGAAGAAGAGCCAACACCAAAGCCTACTGGGAAGCCAGCTGCTAAGGTCCCACCGAAGCCTCCTTCCTCTGCTCCTCCACGTGGCTATGATCCGAGGGCTGGTGAAGATGAAAGGCAGACGAAGCCGAAGCCTGCTCCAGGCTCAGGGCGATATGGCCCAAGGGCTAGAGAGGACGAGCGACCACATGTCACGCCCCAGAAGAGGATGCCGTCGAAGAGCCCTGGGGGTCCCTCAGGTGAGAGGCCACGCAAAGCTGCACCTCCACCTCAAGGTTCTGAGCGTCCCCACAAAGCTGCCCCGCCTCGCCCAGATCCCCGAGGTGTCAGCCAGCCCCATAAGGCCGCGCCGCCACCTCAGCGAGGAGCACCATCGGCTTGGAGCGGGACCTTCAACCCCCGAGGAAGTGTGGGGAGAGCCCAAGAGAAGGTGCATGCAGCCACCGCTCCGGGGGCTTCTCAAGGAGGATACCGCCGACCTGAACCAGCTCGTCCCATGGCACCCCCCGCGTTCAAGAGAGCCAGATCTCCTCAATCTTACAGCGGCGCTGCAGTTGGACAGACTGAGGATGTCAGGGCACCCAGGGCTCCCCTGGGAGACGCGATGGAGGTCGACGAGGAGCCGGAAGCAAGATCCGAGAGTGCCTCTTGGGTCCCCGAGGAGCAGGAGGAGATGATTGAGAGCGCATCTTGGGTTCATGAAGGAGGACAACCCGAAGATTCATGGACAGCGCCACCCACAGCCTCATGGTCCAACATCTCGGAGAATCAGTGGGAGACAGCAACCGATCCGGTTGACGCCCAATCTTTTGTTCATGTGATGGTTGAGGACTCTGACATGGACTCATGGGTAACCGAAGAATCGGACTACATCTTCGAGGAGCCTGATGACTGGCATGAGGACGACAACTTCGCTTTCCAGCAGAGAGAGGAAAGAGCTGCCCGCTCCGGGTGGGAGCAGTTTGAGCAGTTGTTCGCGAAGCGCATGCCACCGGCAATTGGTATGCCACCTCCGAGCTTCCCAATGTCAGCGGAGTTCAGAGAGGCTCATCTGGCTGGAGGTGTGGGAGGGTACCGAGTGTCGTCAGCAGCTCAGGCTTGGTTAGCTGGTTCCCATGGAGCTTCACCAGGAATGGCAGCTAGTGATCCACCAGCGGCGAAGGCTAGTCCTATGACGAGCACACCGATGAGTACCACTGGTGCCCCACCGGTGGCCAGCCTCGACCCCATGATCACTGCTCAAAAGGCACCGCCGCCTCAACTTCCCAAACAAGCAGGGCAGACAGAGGCACCAGCAGCACCTCGAGTCTGGGGTCCACAGCAGATCCCTCCATTGGGACAGCGACCGAAGCCCTCACCACCTGCACCACCTGGGCACGTTCCGTACTCACAGAGGCCGCCAAGCAGGGAGCCATTGAGGAAGTCCCAGGACAAGGCAGCGGCTCCCACTGCCTCAGACGTCCCGCAGGTCATGCCGCCTACTAGCAAGGTTCCCAGCGCTGGTGCGGGCGGCAGTGGAGTGGAAGGCACCGATCCGGTGCCACCAGCAGCCCACGAAGCGGGCCCACCACACAACACTCCGCCACCAAGAGAGGGAGCTCCTCCTGGCTACGACTTCAACCCCGATGACATTGCCCTATACACCGCATCAAGGGCTCTTCGAAGCTGATCTGGCTGCTGGTTTCAGCCAAAAGGAAGCTGAATACTTGCAGAAGGCTCGGGACCGGGCCGCACGACACCAAGCATCGCTGTCTCGCATGCCTGGTGTCGGCTTTGAGGACCTCCCGAAATCTTGGCTCACGAGTGAACCAAATGTGAAGAAGTTGAAGCCCGGGTTTCTTCGGGAGAAGAACGCAAAGAAGGCTCAGAGGAAGTGGGAGAGAGCGATGAGCCGAGGGACTCACACTACATCCCGAAGGTCCTTTGGGTCAACAACAGGCACTGGATCCCAGAGCCATCATCCAGCCAAGGCCACTGGAGGCCCTCAACCGCAGACCCCAGAGAAAGCTGCGTCACCAGTGACACCACCCAAGGCAAGCCCAGATCCAACAGCTGTTCCAGCTGGTCCTGCACCGAGTACAACTGACCCACCGGCCGCTCCGGCTGCAACTGAATCATCTACCAGAGGAGATGACGATGAGAGCTGGGGCAACTGGAACTCGGGCTGGAAGGACTATACCGAGGCAGAATGGGCCGAGTGGAGACGCTCTCGAGGGTACTGAGCCTAAGCTCCTTAGGCGGTTGGCGAGGATGAGCTTTGAAGTTCCTTTGCAGCTCCGAGGATGCCTGGATGGTTCCCCTGAAGCATGATGCCTGGCTCTACCATCTCAAGCACATTCTGAGCCGCACGTTGTACAAAGTTTTCCATTTGGCCGCCGCCTGTTTTTCTTTTGGATCTTTGCTGAGTTGACCATGTTCCATGGGGTTGGCTCTTGCATCACTAATTCTGTTTGCATGTTGTATTTGCATTCAATACCTAATTAGTCGAGCCGTACTTTTGTGGAGGAAATGTCGGACGTAATGTCCTGACACCTCGAGGAACTCTGGTGTGGGTGCAACCGATCCGGTGGCACCCAACACGACAAAAAGGAGTTGTGCGTGCTCGCTCCGCTTTGGTAACCACCAGCTTGTAATAGTTAACTTGTGTGTTCACTAGAACGGAAGGTTAACGTTTTCTCTGGTGCTTGGCTCAAGTTTTGTATGCCTGCCCAGAGACCTTCCTTTGCCCTCCCACCCACCCAGGGCCCGAGGAAATGTCGGACGTAATGTCCTGACACCTCGAGGAACTCTGGTGTGGGTGCAACCGATCCGGTGGCACCCAACACGACAAAAAGGAGTTGTGCGTGCTCGCTCCGCTTTGGTAGCCACCAGCTTGGAATAGTTAACTGCTTTTTAACTTTCTTCTTGGCTTTCGGTAGTGACCAAAAACAGACCTAAAAACAAAAAAATGGCTGTTTTGTTCAAGGCATTTTCCACGAGAGAAACTTTCCTTCAAGCTGTGTAATTCCAACTCCAGATTCATTGGACAAATTGTTCAACCCCAACGGGTGGAGGAACCAGTAGAAATATGTCGACGGTTTTTTGTTCTGAGAAGTCACTCGTGCGAACACATTCTTGCTGTGGTTTGCAGGATGCATTTCTGCGTTTGGAGAACGCATCCCTTAAGGAGAAGATTCAAGAAATAAGAGAACGGTTGGAGGAGGCCCACTGGGATCCCGTTTTGGCGAATGCACTTTTAAATGTACACCTTCAAAGGGTTACAATGCTTGCGTCCAGGTCAAATTCTTATTGTAAGGCAGTGTTTCCGAATGACAGTATTACAAGATTTGAACACGGAAGACTAGACTGGATTGACTCAGCAGTATGCCTCGCCTGTCTTTCTGTTGAAGTTGTCTAGCATGCAGCATGCAGTTCAACGGCAGAAATGTTGCATTTTGCGTTGCAAGGTGCCAAGTCTCAGGAAAAAAGTTGAGGATCTCGAGGTAAGTTCTTCTCAGTGCCGGCGCAGAAAACTCGAATTGAAAAATGGTGTTGATGATATGTTACCCAGTCTTTTTGTTTTCTGCCAAATTGTTTTTGATCGCCCAGGGATGGGGCTTGGCAGGTTTCTGTTTGCAGAAAGCATTTGGGTGACATCACTGACGTCCATTTTCCATTTTGTTTATTATGACATCGGGAACCCTTCGTTTGGCTAGTGCCTTTGGTAGTGGGTGGTTCACGTTCACTGATTCAGGTGAATGCTGACCGAGAAAAACTCCACGAAGAGGTCTCGTGTATTTAAACTGTCCTTCGAGCTGTGCAATTCCAACTCCAGATTCATTGGACAAATTGTTCAACCCTGACGGGTCGAGGAACCAGTAGAAACATGTCGATATTTTTTTTGTTCTGAGAAGTCACTCATGAGAACGCATTCTTGCTTTCGTGGGCAGGTTGAATCTCTGCGTTTGGAGAACGTGTCACTGAAAGAGAAGATTCAAGGTATACAAGAACGGTTGGAAGAGGCCCACTGGGATCCCGTCTTTGCGAATGCACCTCTAAATGTACACCTCCAACAGGTTACAATAATTGCATGCAGATCAAATTCTTATTGTAAGGCAGTGTTTCCGAATGACAGTATTACAAGATTTGAACACCGAAGACTAGACTGGATTGACTCAGCAGTATGTCTCGCCTGTCTTTCTGTTGAAGTTGTCTAGCATGCAGCATGCAGTTCAACGGCAGAAATGTTGCATTTTGCGTTGCAAGGTGCCAAGTCTCAGGAAAAAAGTTGAGGATCTCGAGGTAAGTTCTTCTCAGTGCCGGCGCAGAAAACTCGAGTTGAAACATAGTGTTGATGATGCGTTACCCAGTGTTTTTGATTGTTTTTGTTTTGAGCCACGGGATGGGGCTTGGCAGGTTTCTGTTTGCAGAAGCCATTCAATTTGGTGATGTCAGTGCAGTTTGTTTCGTGTCACTTTGGGAACTCTTTGTCCACGAAGAAGTCTCCCAGATCGAGACTATCTAAGTGATTCCAACTCTGGATTCATGGGATAGATTGTTAAATTATGTTAAACCCTCAGGGGTGGAGGAACAAGTTTTTTTCAAATGAGAAGCCACTTGTGATTACACATTCTTGCGGTCGTTTGCAGGATGCATCTCTGCGCTTGGAAAACGCGTCCCTGAAAAAGAAGATCCAAGAAATGCAAAAACAGTTGGAAGAGGCTCCAACCGGAATCACGTTTTAGCGAAGCACTTCCAAGAACAGTGATTACATGCAACCGTGGTTCCAAGTCTTTTGCCAAGGCTTCGTTCCGAAAGTTGACTTTGCAAGATTTGACTGGTTTGACTTGGCAAAATGCCGAATATGAGTTTGTTATTCTTTTACAAATCTGGTCACACTACAGTACTCAAGGTGAACCTGGATTAGCAGGTAGTGTTGTTGCCACCTTGTCATCGTTCAAACATCACACTTTTCCTGGCAGAGCCCTTGCCATGCCTTGCTGCTTCTTGGCTTTGTTTTCCTGTTGTTGACAGAAGTTTGCAACTTGTTATTAGATATGCACTTGCACTGATTGAATTGAGCATTTGTTGCCTGTCGTATTCTTGCAAGAACGGTTGATTTATTTGAAGATGCCAAGAGGCTGCAGGTTAAAACAACTTAGCGGGACTAGATATTCTTGGGCAAGCAGTGCCATTGCCCACCTAGCACTTTCCAATTTTGATGTGGTTGCCAGCAGGTATTTTGCCAGAATAGTGCACGATTACCTTTTCATTTGTGAATGTATGTGGTGTAGTCGTCCAAGTGAAAGTCATTAGAGTTGCGATGTTGTGGTGATTGAACGGATTCATGGCTAGGGTATCTAGGGTTGCGACTTGGACAGGTTTGTTCTTTGCTTGAGAAAAAAACTTCGATGCCCCGCCCGAACAGTTTACTCTAATGAGGTGCTGCCACAGCCAGAAGCAAAAGTGGCGGATGCTCCAACCGCAGAGGTTCGACCCTGTTGTTTGACTTATGAGCTCGATGAACGACTTCCAATTTCCTTTGTTGTTGTCTGTATTGACTAGTTCGATCCACTTAACTGTATCATAGTTGCTCTTTGAGAGTTAGATACCGTTTTTACGACCAATAACTGGACTTTCTGGGCCAAATTGATTCTGGCCAAGTGTTGAACTTTCTGCTGGTAATTCTGGACAGATTGACAGATCTTGCACCTGAACTGAAATCATTCACAAAATCAAGTACCGACATTATGATCAGTCAGCTTTGTTGACGTGCAAGCATCCACGACTCAGTCAGAACCGAGTGCGAAACAGGGCACCGCAGTCAAGATTTCGCAAACGTGTTTGGACTGCAGTGACTCGCAGGCCGGTAAAGCCAGAGCTGGGAAGTGCTCTGTCCTCAGCTACAATCAAGTTTTCACTTGGATTTGCCTGGTTCCTCGCCGTAGTTTGATGCTTGGTCAATCTTCATGATTTGCAACGCAAGGTGTTTTCAGAACAGAGTCTTGATAAGAAGCATGGACAAGCTCCAAGCATCTTCCAAGCTGAGCATCAAGAGATGTAGTAGCACCAAACTTGTTCAGGCAGCTACTTAGACACATCTCCGCTCACTCATTTTCTGATTGGTCACTCAATCTGCATGGATTCTTTGAATGACCGCCTGTAAGGAACATAGTGTACAATCTTGTTCATGCGAATCCAAAATGGTAGCCAGCTGGAACTGATGACGCACAGTGTCCTAGAGGCATAGCAAGTCCCCATCCTTTTGAAGATGAGAATCGTTCTGCTGATCTTCAGATCAGTTCTTTCCAGTGAGGCCGTGACATCTTCGAGGCAGCCAAAGATGGAAATGATGCAGCCGTTTCGCACTTCCTTCATGTCGATCCGATGAGCGTGCGTAGCAGGGACGGTCGCAGTGTGAGTCTCAGAGCGTGGCACATCAGAGTGAACTTTGACAAAGCCCCACAGCTCCCCAACTTGAAGCGATATGATGGCATTCAACTGGACCCACTTCTGCGTCAACATAGTCTATCCTGCCAGAGCTGAAGATATTGTGCTGTTCTTGAGATTTTTCTCGATGAATGCCCCTTGTTTGTGTCACGTACTGACACTGTGAGCACAGATTCAGTTTCCACCCTTCCACATTTTTTGGACGGAGACAAATGGTTCGGAAGTGAAAGGAGGTTGTTCGGAAACAAAAGCTCAGACCCTGCAATTCGTGAACTCGACCTTTGGGTGGAACTGGATCAGCCAAAGCTGGGACTGCGTTGATACAGTTTCCTCATTGTGTAGGGATGTAGGGGTCTATGGAAAGTCGTTGTGATAAAATTCCCCCAAAACGGTAAAAGATAAATCAACATCAAACTCAAACATAGCAAACATAGCCCTCTTTCTCTCTGGCCCCAGTGGGAGCATCGCTTGAGGTGAGAGAACGGCGCTGCATTGGGCTGTGCAGAAGGGCCACCCAAATGTCGTGAAGCAACTCCTAAATGCTGCTGCTGTGGTGGATGCTACAGCCAAAGGTGGTGCAATCCTCGGTGTCGTCCTTTCCTTTGACTCTAGAATGAGTCGAACTCAAAGAATCATTTGCCAGCTAAAGGAGGGGGCGAATGCAGCCCATATCTACGGCCATGTTCACTGATATGTGTCACAGAAAACGTGTGGAAATGAGCCCTGTCGATCCCTGTCACAGAATTTTCAGAATATCATAGAACATCTATAGGTTTCCAATGTTTCCACCACTTCAAGATTTGTCGCCCAGGCATGTCCAGCCTTCACTTGGCAGCGGAATTTGGCCACCCTTTGGTGGTAGAGTTGCTCCTCGCGGCTGGTGCACAGCTGGAGATGAAAAGCCAACTCGGTGGCTGCCTGAACAGTTCGACGTTGAAGCCAGACGATTTTGGTCATGTCAAAGACATGCTGTGCATGCGGCTTTTGTTCGAAGACTGTTTGCAAACGAATCTCAGTTTTGTGATGGTCGGTCGGCTGATGAACTTTTGCTTCCATTTTATGGCAACATGTTTTTGCATCGTTGCTGAGGTATGACCCCGTTGCACAGCTGTGCAAACAAGGGCCACGTTGGCGTGGTCAAGCAGTTGCTTGAGGCACAAGCCAATGTTGATGCAGTGTCAGATCTAAGTCATAGCCTCAGGGGGAGAGAGCAGTCGGCAAAACCCTTTCACATTTGACAAGGACTAGAGTTTGGAACTGAACAATTGTGAGTCTCTTGCTTCAGCGCTTTCAACCTGTATATTTGGAGCTTTGACAGGTACAGTAGAGACATCTATTATTGCAATTAGCCTTGGTTCCACTTGGCAATGGAGATGTAAGTCATCGTTGCCATGTAGATCTCCAAAATGATTGAGTTGGTTCAATGTAAAACAATCCACATGTTTGGCGAGTGTTGGCAGCCACCCCAACCCTTCAGGTGCGAGAAGAGCGCTTCACTGGTCAGCCCTTTCGGGCAACCCCAGCATCATCCAGATGCTTTTGGATGGAGGTGCAACTGCGGAAGTCAAAGATGCTGCTGGCAGGGGCCTTGGGTGCCATCATTGAATCGTAAAAGTTTATTGGCCGTTTTGTCTGTGTAGCACAGTAAAGTACAGCAGCTAAAGCCTAGGAGGGACATATTCAAAATCCGGCTCCCATGGACAGTTTCAACATAGACCATCTGGTTTGTTGACTGTTCGTACACTCTCTGCCCATAATAAAGCTCGCTCACGACATCACAGAAGTCAGTCTTTTGCAGAGCCAATTCCTTCTGTGGGTGTTCTCTGGATCAGCCGTGGGGTTGCAACAGAAACAGTTTGAACCACTTCACTTGTGATATAAAATATGCTTCCAAATCAACGTGGTGATTGAACCTGTGTTGCTTTCGACTCCGAGGTGAAACACCTTTCGACATTGCCGTTGCCCAGGGCCATCACGAAGCAGCGGAACTGCTGCAGGCACCTGGCCTGAAAGTCAAAGTCCGTGTTGCTGACCACTTCCTTGGACCATTGGCGTTGTTAGTGAGCCATCACACTGAGGATGCCATGCAGTTACTAGCTGGAATCGAGCTGTTTGATTTTGATTTGTGCAGTAACCTACGAGGCAAAGACGGTTCATCAGTAAGATTCATTAGAATCCTTGATGATTCTTGATTTGGCCAGAGTTCAGCGGGGCTTTTTCCATCATGATGAGTTGCCTTTTTCTGAAGTCAACTTCTGCGAAACAATGCCGGCCGGCAAACCTATTTACCATCCTTTACCTGCAGGTGCCAATCACATGAACCCTTTGCCAAGTGAAAACTCGTTCCGATTTGTCGCCGCTCAGATTCATTCAGGTACACTGAAAGCCCGCCTCAACAATTACTTAAATGTACACAGATACCCTCAGGCTGCTCCAGAGAAAGCTGCAGAGAAAGCCCAAGCAGCAGCATGTCAGGACCTCAGACCAGCAATTTTCCTCCGATTGTTCAGGAAGACAAAGTTTCATGACATGTTCAAAGTTCAAGAATTCTGGCCTTAATCTGACATGGTTTCTTCATCAAACTCCTTTTTGCTACCAAGTGCACTGTTTGCGGTCGTGTGTTCTGATCCCAAAGTCTTTGGGTTTGTTTCATTCGTGACACTTATCACAGTGAAAATGACAGTTGGAGCGGTAGGGCCGCTGAGAGGTTAACTTTCAGCCATCAGGAAAGAGCTGTATGATTTGCAGCTGGGTACACTTTCATCTCTTATCATTTCTTCAAGCCAGTTTTCAAGTGGCGTCAGAAGAATTTCTACCGAGGGGGCGATGTCCTTCGGGCTTCTCAGTTGGGCAAAGTCAAAGCTGTCCGTTACTTTCTTCGGGTCGATCCTGACAGTGTGGAGACAAGTGATGAAGAAGGCCGCGGCCTTATTGATATCACTCGACCGTTATCAACATATTGACGATTCAAATGATTGATATCGATAATGCGATAAATATGATTTGATTCATTATATCGATGTCAACGTAATTTGATTTGTATGACTGAACATGTATCGATAACGCGACGTCGGCAGTGGCAGCAGCGCGCGGCCACATTCGTGTGGTGGCAGTGCTGCTGGGTGCTGGGTCCTCTGTCGCTGCGGGAAAAAATAATGGCTGTAGCCTTATTAAGTTGCATATATATATATACTATGAAGTCAAATAAGTCAAGTGTGCTATGATCACAGTGCGAAGGGTCGCCACATATGTACATGCAATTTGGGACTCCAGAGCATTGCTTGACCTGTGCTGTCATGTTTCTTTTTGATGCCTTTGGATTTGATGCTTCCAGAAGAAGATATGACTTGTCAAAAACTACTTCAAACATCAAGAAGGAATGCAAGTACAAACTTGTCATGCTGGCCGTGCAAGTGGCGTTTGTGTCCACGGATCGGCTGATTCGAAGGCAGAACATTGCTGCACCGAGCGGCAGCGGAAGGCCATGGTGCCGTGGTGGAGACGCTGCTCTCTGCCAAAGCTGCGGTGGACATCACTGACAAGAACGGCCATGGCCCCGGTGCCTGTTGCAATCGACAGGGACGAAGCACGATGAATCCAGCAAAACCTGACTGCAGTGACTGCAGTCTTTTTTCACGATTTTGCCCCTTCTATCAGTGAGCACGACTTGAGAACTGGGTCCCCAAGTGGAAGTGATTTTGGAAGAGCTGTATCCGCATCAGATGGGTCGGTCATCGCTTGTGACCCTAAACACTTTCTTGTATATGACGAAGCTTCAAAACAATACAATTCTTTAGGGTTGCAAGTGATCGTGGGCTGCTAGAATGCGATTCTGTGGGGGCTGGAATGAAGGGTACGTTTTGGTGTGGTATGTTTTGGCTTGGTATGCGTTGGTGTGGTATGTGTTTATATGGTACGTGTTGGTGTAGTATGGTTTTTCTCTGGTACATTTTTGCTTGGTGCGTTTTTGTGTGATATGTTTTGGTTTGGTAAGTTTTCTCATGGTGCATTTTTGTTTGGCACGTTTTTTTGCCGTATGTTCTTCTGTGGTATGTTTTTGCTTGGTACGTTTTCGTGTGGTATCTTTTGGTCTGTATGTTTTGGCGTGGTAATTTTGTTTGGTTCGTTTTTGGGCAGTATGTAATGGCCAGAGGTGGCGTGAGACATGTCAGTTGCACGTAATGGCCAGAGGGGATGCGGCATTGGATAATTTCAGTGTCGTGTGGCATGCGAGTTGCATGTAATTGCCAGACGGGGTTGGGGATTTGAGAAGATTTGATGTCTCCGTTGCATGTAATTGCAAAAGGGGTGGGGGATTTGATAACTTCAGTGGCGTGTGGCATGTCCATTGCATGTAATGGCCAGAGAGGGTTGGGGATTTCATAACTTCAGTGGCGTGTGGCATGTCCGTTGCATGTAATGGCCAGAGAGGGTTATTTGATAACTTCATTGTCGTGTGGCATGTCAGTTGCATGTAATGGCCGGAGGGGTGGGGGATTTGATGTCTCAGTTGCATGTAATGACCAGGTGGGGGTTTTGATAATTTCAGTGGCGTGTGGCATGTTAGTTGCATGTAATGCCGGAGGGGTTGGGGGATTTGATAGCTTCAGTGTTGTGTGACATGTCAGTTGCATGTAGTGGCCGAAGGGGTGGCGGATTTGATGTCCCAGTTGCATTTAATAACGAGAGGGGTGGGGTTTTGGATAACTTCAGTAGCGTGTGGTATGTCAGTTGCATTCAATCTCCAGACGGGGTGGCGGACCCCGGGATGGTTTCTGGCCCTAGTCATTTTGTGTGGCTGGCGGGGCGTTTGCGAAGTTGATGAGGATCTTGACATACAAGTTTTGTGGAAAACCAGTGTTGTGGAATTACCGGTCGTTCAAAGGCGTTTTAGTGTGAAACTTTGTTGGACAGGTAAATGTCTTGCACCAAATGCAGGTGTCTAAGCTTGCCAGCACAATGTTCTATTTGCATGTATAAAGTATAAACCCAACTTCGCAAATAATTTAGAAAACAATCTACTATGTCAAACTTCGAGGTGCAAAAATTGTGTGGTCCAAATCACGGTGAAACACGTTTGAAAAACACCAGGTAAACAAACGGGAAAAGCAAAATAACCTTGCAAGTTCTTTATGGATAGTTTGGCGGGAGCTGGACCGACAACCCTCTTGCTAGTCAGGCCCCTTGACAATGATATTTAGGAGGATGATGCAGGATGATGAGGATGATGAGGATGATGAGGATGATGAGGATGATGAGGATGATGAGGATGATCAGGATGATCAGGATGATCAGGATGATGAAAACAGCTACACATGGGCTTGTGCACAAACCAGTTGTCACTAGCTAAAAAGATATTTCTCATCTTCGTATCTTATAATGGAAACCGTTTTTACACGTTTGGGGATGGTCTGATGGGGTCACTCATCACTTGCGACCCTAAAGCCCCCAATGGAATCGATCACTTGCGACCCGAACAACTTTTCGCTGGCAACCTTAAGCCATGGATGTTTGTATCACGATCATCACAATCACAATCACAATCATCATCATCATCGTCGTCGTCGTCATCATCATCATCGTCGTCCTCGTCGTCGTCGTCGTCATCATCATCATCATCATCATCATCACCATCATCCTCCATCATCATCATCATCATCATCATCATCATCATCATCATCATCATCATCATCATAATCATCATCATCGCCATCGCCATCGCCATCGCCATCGCCATCGCCATCATCATCGTCATCGTCATCGTCATCGCCATCGTCATGACATCGACATTGACATCATCAATCAAAATCATCATCATCATCATCATCATCATCATCATCATCATCATCATCGCCATCGCCATCGCCATCGCCATCGCCATCCTCATCCTCATCCTCATCACCATCATCATCCTCATTCCTCATCCTCATCATCCTCATCCTCATCCTCATCACCATCATCCCCATTCCTCATAGTCATCGTCATCGTCATCGTCATCATCATCATCATCATCATCATCATCATCATCATCATCATAATCATCATCATCGCCATCGCCATCGCCATCGCCATCGCCATCGCCATCATCATCGTCATCGTCATCGTCATCGCCATCGTCATGACATCGACATTGACATCATCAATCAAACATTGCACTGCTTCATGTACAACTGCTTCATCTTACAGTTTTGCTCTCCTCCACCCCGCATTCTTGTTGATTCGGCTCTATAATGTTCTACAACAGTGTGTCGCAGATTTTGTCCAGTGTGCCTTTGAGTTCGGTTGCTGTCGTTCTGTTTTCGTATTGTACCACCTTCCCAGCTTTCCATTTCAAATCGCACTGGCGCCTCATGATTCGCGTGACTTCGGTTTTGATTGTTTCCGTACTCCTGTAAGCTTTTGCAAGTCTCCGTTTGAACTTTTGAAGCAGTCTGGCACGAAATGCTTGCTTTCAACTTATACAGTCAACTTTCCATTTTTTGCGGACATTTCGCACAACAAGCTCAATTTCAGTTTGTCAAGAGGCAGTCTTGGATTCTCTTGCGAAATACTTGTATTGAATTAGTTTTCAGTTCTTTTGGGTGTTTGAAATTGAGTCGTGAGAAATTCATCCTGCAGTAATTCTATGGTCATGTCTTTTCAAACTGAGCCTTATCGCATATTCAAAACAAGCCCGTCCTATTAGACTTTGATTTTCAAACCCCTAAGGCGACACCCCTTTGGACCTCGCCATCGAGAGGGGCCATTCTGCGGTGGTAGATCTATTTCCGCAGGTGCTTTGGTTGAGTCTGCCGTGAATTCATTTCTGAGATGTAGTCCAATGTGGGAGCAGTGATTGCAATGCATACGAAGTCTGCAACATTCATAGCTTCGCAACTTTGTTGATTGTCAGGTGCAAAAAGACGAGGCCAGCATCGATTCTGCTGCGTACTGAACTTGAATACTATGCATTATGATGCAGTGACATGATTTCTCATGTGTTTGTTCCAGTTCCTTTGGCTGCAGTGACATGCAATGACTACGTTTCCAAAGATGTTCGCCAATAATATGTTCATGGCGAACCCCGAGAACAAGTTCTTTCAAGCCAGGGGATGTGTTTCAGTTTGGAGGTGTTCTTCACGAATCTGTACTGCACATAGAATAACAATGTATGATATGTATTATAGGATAAAGTTATGAAGGCACTTTCTAGACAACCAAACCAGCACAAAACCAATTTGCTAGCCGAAGTCCTCCAAACTGGCCCTACACCTTTGAGGACAAATCTGGGGTCAAATTCAGAAGTCATCAAACATATTCAATGATAAGATTTGACCCCAATATAATTGGTTTGATCCAGGACAAGGTTTGTTTGCATAAAAATGCCTTGCGAGGCCATGAACTTGTTGCACTTTGTTCTGAAGGAAAAACCGGCCAACCTGGATGCGTTTCGCGGCAACAGTTACATGGGCGCCATCAAGCCCGATGCCAGTGTGTGTTGGGTGTCGTTCCCGGGCAAATTTGCTGCCGGGTGGGAAGCCCTTATTGATGGTCGCCACGAGGACTCCGTAGCTTGCGTATTCTTGGATGATCCAGAAAGTGGGCTTGGCCAACATTACTTCCCTGATTCAGACAGTTCAGGCCGATGCCTTTGCCCAGAGCTTTATGGTGAAAAGGATTATGAGACGCTGGGGTACTTGATGAAAAAGGATCTGTGCACAGGTGATGAAAAAGAGAAGTTGGAAAAACGCGCTCGTGCCATGAATGCGCACCTTGTCTTTGGCAATCCCTCCGAAGATGACAAAAAGAAGGCCAAAAAACTGTGGGAAGAGCACAAGAAGCGTGCATCCTGGGGATGCATGTGGTTCAAGGTGTGGCTTCAAAGAGTTGAGAAGGCAGTTCAGCACAAGCAGCGCTTGAAAGTGGTGTATTTTCCGGGAGAAGTCGGGCAGGGCAAGGTGGCATGGAACATGCTTGCAAGTGCGAACCTGTGGGATGGAATTGGATGTGGTGGATCACAAAAGAGTGAAATTGCCAAACTCGAACAGCAGGGGTGGCAGTATGAGGATGTCGACGTGACCATGTTTCTGTCCAACCAATTCAAAGTAGGGGAGACAGTAGATGCGTTGAATGGCGTAGACAACACCTTCACCAAAGCGATCATCACCCAAATCCCTGGCCAGGGCATGCCAGATCCGAAGTGGATCGTCAGATGCAAGAAGACACAAACGGAGTTTGTAACCAATCTTGTTCGTCACACCACTGACTTGTTTGACAAGCTGTTGCAAAATTTTGGGGAGGATTCCCTCAAGAAGGTCATTGCAAGTACACTGAAGTTGGAACTGCACACCATCGAAGAAGGAAGATCTCGCAGCGGAACAGCGTCTTTGGCAGTCAAGATTGACATCCGCAGGGTTCAGGACGCGCAGCGGCTTCGAGATGCAGTCCTCAGTGAGGACATGGCTAGGGCAATCAACAGATCTTTGTTGGACCAATACCAAATCAAAGAAGAAATTTCAGTTGACAAAGCAGATTTCTTGAATCATTATGCCAGAACCCTACTGACTTTCTCACAGCTGACGCAGCATCAGCAGATGAAGCTAAAAGAACTTTGCAGTTATCCTGACCAAGATCTCCGTAGCCATTTTGGCTCAAGCCATTTTGGCTCAAGATTGGCTCAAGAGTCAAGCCGTAGAGTCCCCCTTTTGTGGCTAAAGATGGCCTAAAGAATAAAGCCGTAGAGTCCCCCCTGTGCCTGTGTCTTCAGGTATCTCTGCGGTGCCATGGCTTGTGCCTGGTGGCTACGGACGGCATCACCTTTGCCGCACGTGGTGCTTTGCCTGGGTTGCTTGGTGGTTCGATTCCCCACACGAGTTGGAACTGGCATTTACTTTGGGGTTCGATTCCCTACTCGAGTTGGAACTGGACCAGAAGGGTACCGCGAAAGGGAGGTATGGTGGCTCCTGCCGACAACTTCACTGTTGATAGCCCTTTGCGGCTCGCCCGGCATGACCTCTGTCGTTACTGATCGCTTGAGGTTCGATTCCTCTTCAAGTTGGACTGGCAACGCTTTGTGGTTCGATTCCCTTTAGTTTGGAACAAGCGTTTCTGAGAGGGAGGTGTTTTTACCTTCGCACCGGCCACTACGGGATTCAGTGGTTTTTTCGTGACCTTTGTTAGTTCTGCAGGGGGAGAACTTTTTGCTCTTGAAGACGTACTGAGTGCTTGCTTCTTTCTGAGACCACCTGTGTCTAGCCGTTCCTATACGGACTTGTTCCGGCCCTCGCTTTGCGTGGGGTTAGCGTCGCTTTGTTTGCAAAATGTGCAATTTACATAGTTTGGCTGCTGGTTCTTGGACCCGTCAAGACCGGTACAGATCTCTGTCTGCGGTGTCCGGTATTTGCGGGTACTCGAAGTATCTGTGGGTACTTGAGGCATCCAGTCAGTCAGCCTTCAGTTAGTGAAAGCCCCAGCAGGGTCAGGAAAGACGTTTGTGGCGCTTCGATATGCGCTGAGAAAGGTGAGGGCATCAGGGCGTGGCCTGGGAAAGATTCTTTACATTTGCCCCCGCCGACCCTTATTTTTCATTTCGTGCACTGGCTCCTCATTCAAGCCAAGTTTGTTCTACCAGACGATTTGAAGAATGACCTGCTCGAAAGATTAGTGGTACTGCACGAACCGTACAGGACATTCATGAGTGTTGCCATCCAAGACTCTTGCATTGTTCTCCAGGAACTGGCAAGTCAACCCAAAAACATTCTCCTCGCAATTTTGGATGAGGCACACGATGTACTTAGAACAAGAAGCTCCTTGTTCCAGGAGGTGGATGCCCAACAGAAACTGATGCTCTCGGATATCTCACAGTCTTCTACTCTGCAGATCGAATATCCAAAAGCACGTGAGGTAACTCTGACTGAGGTCTTGCGCAGCACGAAACGTGTGATGCTTGGAGCAGGTGCATTCGGACTTCAAGACACTCACAGCATCACCTGCCTTGGGACAACCGGTCCACCTCTCAAAACATTCCTATTTGCAGCAGAAGATGACCAGGACATCTTTGCGAAGTTTGCAGACAAAACCCTGGAGGCCATTTGGTACATTGCACGCACGTACCCCAGCATCAGCCTTCAGCAACACATAGCCTTGATCGTGCCCAACGAGAAGTTCTACAGTGGTTTCAAACCCCATGTGGTGAAGCGTTTGGAAGAAGAGTTCTTCCCATGTTGCAAGATCATTTCCTTTGAGGATGCCCTCCGTCACATACCTGAGGGTATTCACCGGGACGTGGGGAAGGATGCGTTCATCTTAGACTGGGATGAAAATGCCAAAGGTCTTGAAAAGCTGTTCGTGGTCTCTATTGGGTTTGACATGGAGATCAAGGGTGACAGCAACAACTCTGCACGAGCAGGCGTTTATCACGCAATCACGCGAGCCCAGCTGCAAACATTTGTGGTTGACCGGTTTGTTCGAGGTGGATGGCTTGAGTTTCTTACCACGCTGGTGCTCAACAAGGATTCTTTCGAAGACTCCACCGCAGAAGCTGAAGTTCGCAAGGTTGTTCATGCTATGGATGCTCGGCGGACCGTTGATGCTCATTGGGACCGGGGCAAAGCGTGAAGTGTGCTTCAACTTCCTTCCAACATACTGTAGATGACTTCAATATCTCTAATGGTGTAATTTTGTTACAGCAAAAGGGGCTGATTCAAATACGTGAATGCTGCACACATGGCGAGCGCTCTCTTGGCAACAGCCGCATGTTCATGGCTGTTGATGTTTTCTGATGGCTGTCGATTGCTGTTGAACTCAAGAGGCCTTGACCTTGACTTCAGAATCTGCGAAATGCCCTTCGACCGAGTGCTCTTAGTTGTTTGCCGCACCAAGGAACCACCTCAGCAAGCAACCCCCAACTTTGAGCTGGAGATCGCCAAGGCACATTGGTATTTTTGATGATTGGGGTCTCTCAGAGCTTGCATCCTGGGGTTTTGTGGTGCCCTGCGGCTGGCAATTTTCCTGTTTCAGAGTGTCATTTGGCTCTTGCTTATCTTATTGGTCTCTGCTGTCTTGGCACTTGGTGACTTTCGTCTCGTTTCTTGTTGTCTCCAATGTTGTCTCCAACATTGTCTCTGGTTTTTGTTGCCTGGCAACTCATAATCAGCGCCCAAAGCCTCCACCAATTGAATTTTGAAAAACATGTACTCAGTTATCTCCGCGAAAGCTAAAACTGTGCGCGCGAAAGCATTGCGAAAGCAACTGCGAAAGCGATACCGATGATAAAGAATTCTTCAATAGGTCTTGACCGCAGCTCTCATGACTTGGCTTTTTCTTCGCTTCCTTTCTTCACCCCTAAGCCATTTTCGGTCCGGTCTCAGAACAGTTGACTTGCATTCGGCTTTATATCCACATAATGAGCACTTGCAATATCTTGCGATTGGGTTTCGCGTTCACCAAATTCAGAATTTTCTTGCAAAGAGTTGCACTTCCTTTTTGGAAGGAGTTTCCAAGTTCTCTTTATGACAAAATGATGGATCAATGGACATGTATTGGCAGCATCATTGATTTAGAACGTTATCGGAAGCTTGGTCACATTTGGGACCACACAGATCCCCTTTGCTTTGCGTATGCTCTTCGGATACCCAGGGGAGAAAGCCCTGACGGCCCGATCTTTTAAAAATCTTTATATCAAAACAAGGTCAAGGCGGCAACCTTTCTTTTGCTCGAGGGTTTGTTGCTTCAAGCAGGCGGGAGTGATATCATCCTCGGGTAGTATTCTTTATATATTTGGTGGACTTGGGCTACTTTTTTTGTTGGATCGATGCATTGCAGACCAAGAAAAGTATTAAAGCATCAGTGGTGTGATTCTGACTTCTCAATGCATGAACGAGCCAGTACCACATGGACTAGATTTCGAGACAACCAGGACGATTTCTGATGCTGCTGATTATATAAAACCACTTTCCCAATGGTTCAAAAAGTTTCCAATGAAGATAATACAGAAATCATGGGAATACAAAGTATAAACTTTGGTCCAGCAAAAAATGGTCCGTCCGAATCAAGAGCGAAGCCGCCAAATGAGCCTTACCGAAGAACACGACTGAGTTCGTCACTCATGTCATTTTCATGGGTTTATTGGCAGGGTATCCCCGAAAGCCAGCAACATCATGCAACACCCTTTGATCGATCATAAGCTCACACTTGCTAACAACCCCCTGGGTTGCGTTCTTAGCTGGACCTTGGGCCGAGCTAGGCTGCCCCAAGCAGCGCAGTGGTTGAGACTCAGAGATCTGCAGATTCGAAGGCAACTTGGCCATGAACCATGCCGTCGTGGAGGGTTCAACTTCCTGCAGACGTTTAGACGTTGAACACTTTGAAGTGTCATTGTCAAACATTCGGTACGAAAGTCGCACAGTGGAGCAACGACTCTTTGTTAGTCCCGTAAAACGACTGATTTGGAAGGGCGGCAATTCCCAAGAAAGTTTTCTGGAGACTGGCTCAGACACTGAAGGTCTTGGAAGAGGGTGAAAGTGAGGCGCTGATGTCACCTCTCTGGGGCAGATTTGGATGTAGCTATTGACCTTCTTCGAACAGCTGTCATTAATGAAAGCTCAAAAAATGTATTCAACTCAATTGTTTGGTGCTTGACGTTTTAGCATTCAGGCTTCAGTTTGGCTTGTGAACGAATCTCACATTCTGATACCGGTTGATTCTGTATTTGTAAGCGTGCGCGCACCCTTGACTTGAGGTCTGGGGCCTTTGGGAGATAATGGCCTTATTTCTGTGATACCTTCCTTGCGAACAATGACAGGTCAAATATGCTCGCGAGTTGTATTTTTCTCATGGTCGAAAGTAAGGATACATGTACAGACGCAAATGCTAGCCAAGTGCTGACAGTCACAAGGAATGTGCACAAATCTGCCAAGTCGAGGATAGGAAACTGACTGAAACTGAAGATTTTTCTGAAGTCTATCCAGAGTTTCGTGCTGCAAAGCTGTCCTCAATTTGGATGTCATTCAACTTCAGCCGTGGGTGCAGGGGCAGATAGTGCGGCAAACAGGGCTGTGGGACACCAGCAGCAATGACAAGATCCAGACAGAGATCAAAGCACTTGCATTCGATCCGCTCAATGTGGAGGCGACCGTGGGTTTACAGGCAGAACACTGAACCAGACCCAATACCATAGTTGCAAACAGTTTATTGCTTCCTTTGATTGTTTGTCACAAGATGGTTGAAGAACTGCACCAAACATTCAAAGCAGTATATCATTTCAATGGTGTTAGTGGAGACTTCGTTTGGCCGATCATGTTTGGTTGTGTGCTTCGCAACCCATGGAGCTTCAAGTATGCTGCTGGATTTTCTATATTTGAGAGGGTCCGCAACGGTCAAACTACATTGAAGCACAAAGTATACAGTGTGGCTCAAGCCAAATCAACGAGGAAGGCATGGAGTTCATCATTCACAGTCCATTTTATTTGCCAATTTGTCCCAAATGGCACACGTCCAGTCACTATTGAGGCACTGGCCGAGATTGCTGCCGACAAAGCTGCCTGCAAGGTGAGAGCTTCTGAATGCTGGGCTCTCAGGGGTTCATGACCGGTTCCCCGAGGTTTATTGTGTCTCGCCCCCCAACTTGGTTGCAAGTGCCAGCAGCCTCAAGAAATTCCCTGATTATTCTTCATTACTCAACACATGTGCTTCCATACAAGGCCTTCTCGAGCTCTTGTCATTCCTCCCCTGGGGTGTCCTGGATCATTTGAGATCCACATAGTTTGGGGTTTGAAGCTTAAGCTACTTGAGATCGAAAGTATCGTATTACATGAACCATTTTTCAGAGATCATCTTACTGTCCTGAAGTCACGATGGTTGCTTTGACTTATTTTTGTCCCAAGTCAAAGAATCTGTTGCTGGCAACAAGTCATGGTCGTGGCCCGGAGTGTAGTCCTGAAAAGGACCTCCGGCAGTCCTCTGTCATCAAACATGAAAGAGAACGGCAAGAGGTCCACAGCAAACAGAAGTCAACAGTCAGCAAAAGGTGCAAAATGGAAACTTGAGACACAAGGGAAGGGGGAAGGAGAAGCAAGGAAGAAAAGGAAAGCTGGCGGACATCAAATCATGCAAAACCTTAGAAGCCATCAGCTCGAAAAGCTGCTGCTGCCATGAAACAATACCAGTGCAATGCTTCAGTTCAAAAAACGGCACGACAGTTCGATGAGTGAAATCCGGTCAACCGTAAAGATGAGGAAAAAAATGCAAACAAAAGGAACCTTCCAGCACTAAGACGCGCTCGGGGAAAATGAAGGTATCAGGTTGGCCGGAAAACTTTCACTCGCTCGAAACTGTTCCACGACAGCCACGGGTATTCCGGTCGGTAGCAGACCCAGTAGCGGTAGCAGCCTTATGCTTACTATGCCTGTTCATCTCCGGTTGGCTAAGGGGAACCCACAGTTCCAAGTCCATAATCTGATTTCTTTTCAGGGCCGCAGTTAGAAGGTTTTTCACCACTTGATTTCCCCAGAGGGCGGACAGCGAAGGCTTGAAATAATGTCCGGGACACCTGGTGACACGCCTCCGCGAAAGGCGGTTGGGTCCTGAATTGGCGCCACAGAAAGAGACGGAACGCAGCAATTCAATGCATTTGTTCAAGTTGTGCAGCCATGACAGGCAGCGTCGATAGGACAAGAGTGAAACAGTTTTCAAGAAGATGGTGGTTCAAGACAAAAAGGCATATCAGGCAAAAACAAAGAACATATTCTCTTTGGAAAAAAGGAGGAAAAAAGGAGGAAAAAAGGAGGAAAAAAGGACACGTCTGCATATCAGTAATTTCGAAGGTGTAACATGGAGATTTGTTTGAAACAAATCAGTAGCAAACCATGACGGCAACATGTGCGTTGCAACCTATCATTCCTTAACATCCCTTTATTGAAAATGAACTGTTCTCACGACATTTGCATTGGGAACATTACACCATGTTGCATCAATGTGTTCGGTAGCAGGACACACTTTCTGAACCTCATCCAGTCGTTCAACCTCCAGTATTTTGCCAATGCATTTTAGCCATGCGCATCTTTTGGCAGGGCAAACGCACAGCACGGCTATGTGCGAACATGCGCCATCGATATGACGCAAAGATATAGCAACCCATGCAAGAAGTGTAATGCATTGATAGCTGTACCCTCGACAACGAGCATCTTGTTTCTATGGGACATCAGATTTGTTGGATCCCTTTTCCCTTGGCAATTGCTGTTGTTCGTCAGGATCAAGGTTTTCATCCAATTTTGGCAATGCAACGTGTTTCTTTCGAATTTCCAAGGGTCCATTCACTTCCACGGCTGAACAGCAGGGTCCCATCAAGATTCCCCTCCCCAGCTGCCACTGTGGGGCGCGGGCTCCGAGATGAAGACCGGCGCAGCGATCCCGCCATCCTCCGAGCTGCCGAAGCTGGTGACGTGGCCGCGGTACGAGGCTTCATCCTCCGCGATCCCGGTGCCTTGCAACAGGCGGACAGCAACGGTGCGGTGGCCCAGCGGCTGCATGGTGGCGATGTCTCAAACCCTTAGACAACCCCCTCGCGTAAGCAACGGTTGGGATGGCGCAAGGCCCGCGAAAGTGTTTGGCGCAAGCAGGAATAATTTCCATTAGATTAAAGAGAGGTTTTGAACACCGCACAGTTGAGGAGGCTCTTGGGCTGGAACAGTGAATTGATGCATTTATGAATTCACCATTTGGTGTATACAAGTTAGTTAGTTTGTTGAGTATTTTTTTGAGTGCAATGTTTTGTACTGTGTCACATAGGCATACCATTTCTTAGGGTTGGTTCGATCAATCGCGCTTAATACAATATGTCCTAAACCTTCATTGTTTATATAATCCACTAGGTGACATACAGATGAAGTATCTTTGATTGATTTCTGTATACGCCAGGACTCGAGATGGCTTTCTTCAGATGGCCAAGAAGTTCGATAGGTATGAACAGTGAAGGCATGTTCAATAAATTCTAATAACCGCGCTCGTACAAGTAATTGTTGAAATGCACGTACATCGCCAGTAGATGTCAGTTGGTAGTTATTCAAGTGTGTGGACCTAACCGAGCAGCCTAGTTCAAAGTGAATACGGTGCGTTTGTCTCTGAAGACAGTTCAACTTATTCGTACAGGTGCGCTTGTCTCTGAACACAGTTCAACTATTCGTACATTTATGCATGTTTGTTTGTTTATCCATGAGTGAAATAGTTGTTTTCAAGGTCCATTTTGTTCAACTTGGTCACAAGATAGGCTATTATTTTTTCAGTTTCAGGTTTCTGATGCATTCCAACAGCATGACATGAGTGCGCGTTGGCTTTGTTGATCTGTGTTTCGACATATATTATTGGTCCAAAGTTCAGATGGAAACAAATCTAGTATGGCGCACGTGTCCTTTCAGCTGAGCTCACAATGGGGGGTGCACAATGAAGCGATGTGTTCAGTTAGTGGTTTTGATGTTGCTGCAAGTTCTTTTTGGGCTCGCAGCTGATTAGTTGATCACTGAATCACGTATGGCACTTGGATGATTGACCCACGGAAGAAGAATTAGAATGAATGCGACACTGAATGTGGTTCCGTGGTACTGTATCTTCTCTTGATATTGGGGGTTCTAGATCTTCATTTTGGATGCTTATGCATCCCATTCTCATGAATCCATGAATGGGTCATGCGGTCAGGTGGCCATGATGTTTGGCATTCTTCAGATTGGATAGAGATGTAAAGAGTGACATTGTCAGCAGTGAGAGTTGGTCATGTAATGTCCTGTTGTGTCATGCAATTGTCAGAACATCACAGATGATGTTTAGCACTATTCTTCGTTTGTGTTTTGTACAGCAACGTCTTCTGATTGCATACACTTCACGAATCATTTTGCCCCGTTGCCATCGTTTTGTGCTACTTTGTTCCAGCCTCGGCTTGCTGCTGCCGGCGCCTGCTGAGGCTACACCGCCCTGCACAAAGCTGCAGAGCACGACCGCGCGAAGGTGGTCTCCGTGTTGGCCGCGGCCGGCGCCGACCTCGAGGCG
>VSDK01027425.1:52391-81027 GCA_009767595.1 Symbiodinium kawagutii
CAGGGGGCGCCAGCCGCAAGATCCTCAAGAAACGGCTTCGGCGCCGCTATCTAGTTGTGGTCAAAACACTAAGGCTTCGGAGTTTGAGTTACAGGAACTAGACGCTGCAATTGCGGCGACCAAAACAAACAAAGCCCCCGGGCCAGATCGCGTTCAAAATGAATTGGTGAAATATCTGGACAGTCGCAACCGAGAGGTTTTACTGCAGTCTTACAATGAAATTCTGATTTGCAATAAATATTTTGATTCACTCAACCTTGCTAACATTGCTTCCATTTTTAAGAAAGGGGACCCATCGAAACTTCAAAATTACAGGCCCATTGCTTTGCTACAGACTTTTTATAAGCTTCTAGCTGCCATGTTGAAGTGCAGACTGCTGGTATCTTTGGAACAATGGATGCTTAAAACACAATACGGATTCCGTCCGCAGAGGTCCACAGCACAAGCCCTGTTCTTGGCTAGAAGACTCATGGACCTCGGGGAAAGACAAGGCACTAATGTAACTCTAGTTCTTTTAGACTGGGAGAAAGCTTTCGATCAAATTGACCAAAGCAAGCTTACACAGGTTCTACAGCGACTTTCTGTTCCTCAAAACATAGTCAACATCATTCAGAATATTTACAGGAATGCAAAATTCAGAGTTGTGAAGGGCGACAGCTACTCCACTTTCAGAGTTCAAAGGTCTGGTATACGTCAAGGCTGCCCACTGTCCCCATATTTATTCTCTATCCTTCTGTCAGCAATTTTTCAGGATATTAAGGCGAAATTAAATACTCCTAAACAAATCGAACCTATAAAAGGTATACGTTTCGCCGAGATTTTGTATGCTGATGATACATTGCTGTTTGGTACTCACACGCACACTATAAACAAATTTTTACATGAGGTGCAATCAGAATCCAGCAAGTATAACATGAATTTGAACTTGGACAAGTGCGTAAATATCACAATAAACCGTCGACAATCCTCCATCAAATTTTTGGATGGCACGGCAGTGCCGAGAAAATCGCAAGCAACATATCTTGGTGCTGTCCTCACAGACTCTGTAGACAATCATGCTGAATTAATGAGACGAATTGGAGCAGTCAATGCCACAGCTTTGCAGCTCACTCTCTTTTGGTCAAAAGCTCGAACATCGGTTCAATGGAAGCTTCGTGTATATGAGGCCACTTTGGTATCCAAATTACTGTACGGCTTAGAATCAATTCAGCTCAATAAGTCCGAACAGGATACTTTAGACTCCTTTCAAATCAAAATGCTACGGCGCATCTTACGTGTTCCTAGCACTTACCATGACAGGGAATGGACCAATCAACGTGTTATTGATCATTTGGTGCAACAGTGCGGGTATCGCTATGTGAAACTTTCCACTAGGTGGAAACAGTCTAAAATTAGGTTGCTTGGTCACATTTTTCGCTCTAGCGCACATGACCCGATGAGAGAAGTTTTGTTCGAAACAGGGACATTGATGCCTAGGATCGAACATATTAAACGAGTGGGTAAACCTCGTGCTCATTGGCTGCTGGAAACATGTCAAGACGCATTTGCAGCTGTTGACCAAAACACACCCTTTGATATTGAAAATTCAAACCATATGATGACCCTGGCGGCTCTGGCGCGACAGAGAGAACCGCCTTTTCAGACACGCAGGACCACATAGAGAATATAGTAAACCCTTCAGCGAATTTTTCATCGAATATCTCATCGAATTTGTCGAACTTTCATATGCCGCCTCCTCTTTTCAGGGAATAGATGGCGCTGACGTTGATCTTTTGAAGATCCCATTAATTCAGCATCTTAGTTTCTTCCTTTTTCCCTTTACGGTTCTTGTGGGCCTCTGTGGCGAACCGTGCCTGGACTTGCTGTGGTACGTTTGGTCTTGGTACGTTTTGTCTTGGTAGGTTTTGCTCTGGTACTTTTTGCGCTGGTACGTTAAGTTGTGGTGCGTTTTGCGCCGGTACGCTTCATCATCGCAAGCTTCCCATCATTTTCTCCTACTTCATTATCATCACCATCATCTTCACCATCATTTTCGCTGCATCTGTAAATCGATCCGTTATTATTTTTGCTTCGTATACTTGAGGCTGCTATAACATCGCTTTTTTCGCTCTCGGGCCAACCGTCGTCTAGTTAGACAACAATGATGGAGCTGTTGTTGTAGCCCCGGTCCCATAGAACCCGTCCCGCCGGCGAGTGGACGAGGGTTCAGTGGTGTGGATCGAGTGGCACCGGTCGCCCAAGCTCCCATCGCTTGCAGTTGCGCTTGCAAGTGATTAGCAACCCTATAGACGACAGCTGGTGGCGATTGGCAGTGGCACCGCTTTGATGACCGTCGCCATTTGGTTCTTTGTCGCTGGTTTGGTGGCCTTTCATGATGGATTCGTTTTCCACCGCAACATGCTGACGTTGTGTAAATCCAATTTAGCAACAGCAATACGAGACCTGGGGTGGTGGGAAAAAATTGGAGTTCATTCAGTGAGATGGAGGTCGGGCCTAGCATTTTGTTCAACTACGGAGAAAGACTAGCGGTTCGGCGAATTCGTCTACTGTGTCTGACTCCCGGCCACCCCCATGAGGAGAAGGATCTGAGCTTTTTGATTCAGGGCGGGATCCCACTGGCTTGGGCAACGGTTTGCTCGGATGCTGCGGTGGGGATCGGTGAACGAAGTGTTATCTATCATTGTCATGTTCGCAGCAAAATTGAGGCCTGGAGAAGCATGGAGCATCCTGAAAGAAGAGCTGGTCCAAAGAAGCGAGTCCATCCTGGGCTGATGTTGAAAGATTTTCGCATTGGGGAGCCAAAAGGAAATTTCTTCAAGTTGGAGTGCTCCCAGTTGCTAAGGGCTTGGAACGACCAGCTGCCGGCCGACCTGCTCGCGATCGGCTTCGCAATCTTCGGCCACTCTTTAAAAGCCAAAGAGCAAGGGAGATGGGCTGGAGACTCCTGTGCCCAGATACGAACGGCCCGCTCTAGCGCAACAGGAAGTCCAACGCTTGAAGGCCCTGACCAAGGAATTGCGAAGGTGTTGATGCCAGAGCCACGCAAGGACAAGAAAGCCTGGGCGATTGAAGTTTTCTCTAGCTCCCGTCACCTTGTAAAAAACGCAGTTAGAGAGGACAAGTGAGTGCTGGCTATAGATGAATTTTACGGACAGTGTTGAGATGTCCCCAGCCCAGCAGTACCGTAGTTCATCCTCAAGTTTGCAAGCAAACACTCCATCAAGCTGGTTTGGTTTGGAATGCCATGTCAGGAGCCAGACGCAATTGTTGAGGAACAAAAATCCTCACAGATAACCCCATCTTACTTCCAAAATTCCACACAAAAAGCACAAGAGGGTTGTGCATTGTCTCCATGATCCATGATGATTTAGTCGCCCTTGCTCATTTGTATTGCTGCCAGTTCAACTCGCCTTGGAAGAAGTCTACAAGCATCCAGTCCAAAAAAATTCGAAGGCCAACGAGGCATTCTTTGTGGTCGCGCAAAAGCCTGGCAAAAACACCGGGTCATGCTGATGACAACGATGTCGGTGTCAATGTCAATGATGATCGTGATGATGACGAAAATGATGGTGACGGCTGGTGGTGATGATGAGGAAGAGGTGGTGTTGGTGGTCATGAGTGTGATGTTCGTGATGATGATGATGATGATGATGATGATGATGATGATGATGATGATGATGGTGGCGATGATGATGATGATGATGATGATGATGATGATGATGAGGATGATGAGGATGATGGTGATGATGATGATGATGATGAGGAGGATGCTGGTGAGGATGATGGCAGTGTTGACGATGTGATGATGATTTTGCTGCGTGACTTGCCCAAAGGTAAAAAGGTCGTGCAGCTGTAAGTTTTTGATGGTTTGGACTTGCAAATGTGTATTTTGCCACAAGGTCGTACACTTTTGCACACTTGATCTTCCAAGAGTGGTTCGCCTGCGCAGTGCTTCCGCGTTTTGATTTGCCAAATTGTAGTTGGCAAAACCCAATGCATTTTTTGCGCATCTCATCCCTCCAAAGTGGTTCGAACTTGTGTTATTTACTTTGCCTTGCAAACATGCCTTTGGTCACAATGCCGTGCGGTTTTTGCACATCTCATCTTCAAACCATCCCTTGACCACCTCAGTGTTTGCAAACGTGAATCACGTTGTTTAAAACATGAGAGTTGCGCACTCGTTGCCTTGCGTTCTTACTGCATTTTTGGAACGTGCTTCATGGACATGGATTCCTTAATTTTTTGAAATGCCAAACAGAATGGGGAGCGAAACTGAAAAACGAACTCCTGAGTTACAGTAATCCAAATTAACGCTAACCGTGCCACCATGGCTCTCTGGTCTTCTTCCACCCAACGACCTTCCGAGGTAACACCCCTCTGCACCATGCAGCGGAAAACCGCAGGGCAGATGTGGCCAAGCTCCTGCTGGCGGCCAATGCGCCGCTGGACTCGAGGAACAACTCTCGCCCGGGACCTCGGATGGGACGAAGGTAGATCGTTCGCCGGAGGATGCTTGTGGGGCAGGAGCTGACCTCAAAATCTTCATGTTGGTTGCTGACCAAATTTTAATTTCTGACGCAGGTCTTGACAAATTTGTTTTTGCAATGGATCTGCTTCGTGCAAGTTTGCTGTATCCGACAAGTCAGATTCTGATGCAGAAAGACCGTCATGTTGCCTTCATTGCTCAACATAACAACCCAGATGTTGTCTCTGTTTCTTTCAAGTTTGGGGAATACCATTTTGTTTTAGGAACACCATGTGTTTACAGCCCTCCATTCAGTTGGAAGACGCACTTTTTCGAATAATACATTCACAGACACTGTTTCCAGAGACACCTCTGTTTAAAAATCAAAGAAAGTCACGGAAACCATCAATATTTGACCTAGCGCTTATATCGATTCAGCTTGTAAAAGGACACCCTGCTTTTTGTTCATTGAACTTCCATTAATGGACGTATGAGGGTCGATTTTTGCTGTAGGCTTTGCGGCTGCATATAGTATGTGTCAGTGTATGACCCGAACCAAGGCGTGCCACGTTGGCATTCTGCATTTAATTTGTTTTCGCACTGGTTGTGTTGGTTGTTATGCTCAGGCCAAACCCCTCTGGATCTGGCGAAAGCAAAAGAAGTCAACCCATATGTTGTAGCGCTTCTGGAGGTCAGGGGCGGGATCGGCTGCACAGATTCCAATGTCAACCTGTGCAGTTGCCAGCAGCTTTCTGCAGACGATCTGCTCACCGCCGTTCCTGCCCCTTTTCCTAGTCCTAGAGGCAGGCAACTAAGAAAGGTTTCGATATAGTTTTTCACCTTGTCAACTGCGTAGATGTTGATCCGTCCGCATGTGAAATGCATGGAATTTCAAGTGGATGCACAAAGCTGCGCCCTGCAGGCAGCTGCCAGATAAAAACATGAAATGCAAGGCGCGGACAGGAAGCAAAGGGCAATTTGGGACAGGAACGCAGGGAGGTAGCACAGCGGAACATTGGTTTTCCACGAATGTGCGGAGGATTTTAGCTTCTTGTCAACTTCATTTGCCTCTACTGTGGGGTTTTGTTCCCCGATGTTGGAGCACTTTGGATAGGTTTACAGATCACTTTGGGCCCAAACATCCCATCAAACCTTGCTTTTGGCGGGAAGTTGGGCCTGTGTTAGGTCCAGATAAGGGCCCATATTGGGGCCATGTTCCAGGAATCTTTCCGAACAGTAGCTTTTCAAACACCGTCGTCAGCAGGCGCTTCTAGATCGAAAATGACTTCCCCAGCCAAAGTTGTTTCTGTATAAAGATTGTTTTTTGCCACCCAACAACCTCTGTGCAGGCGGATTTTGGTTGTCCCATGTCCTGAGATGAAATCAGTTACATTGACCCCCAGCAACTACACTTGATGAGTCCAGTTCGAAGGCCAGTAGATTCAAATACACCATTCAGGCCATTCCGGGTTCATAAGCGGGAGTAGCCATCCACTTAGGGTTCAACAAATTTCCCTGTGGACTATCATACCACACTTTGACGACTTGGACTCGTGAACGAGAAGACTTATTGCACACCAGTCCACTTCTGTAGGTTCCGCGCACTGAGCTGCAGCATCTAGCTACTCATCCCAAAGGGACTCGACCTGAGAGACTAAGTGCAATCTCGTCCTGCAAAACGGTGCTGTGCAGCGGTATACCAAAAGAACTTTTAGGATGGATTCAACACAAGTTGAGAACATAATGTCAACTTGATTGCGGATTCTTCACATAGGCGCGTGACCTTAGAGCGTGATGTCATGTGGAGCCGGCATGCTGAAGTGCATTTCGGGTTTTCAAAGGGTGCTTTCATGACATCATTCTGATGCTCAGCTCTGGCCGAGAAGCTCATTTCATAGCTGCTTGGCATTGTCACACTACCGCACACACCCAGACCATCACAGCAACATTGCAGAGGATTTTGGTAGGTTGAATGTTTTCCCTTTGATTTTCATCGATTCTCTATTGGTGAAGCAGCAATGAAGATTTGATATCAGCATTCTTCAAATCAAAAGGACAAGACCTAGCACAGATTCGCATGACAACCAAAGAAGTGTTGGAAGTCAGTATGACATTTTCTCATTTACGCCCTTTTATGCTCATGAAAGATAGGGTTGCAAGCATCTCAAGTGTATCTTTTTATTCTTGCAAAGGAGCATTTTTGTTTTCAACGACCTTGAGACTGCCGTAACTGCTCAACCTTCCATGTACTTTCCCAGAAAGTTCCAAGTGCAGTGTCAGCTTAGTTCGAAAGATTTTCTTGAGAGTGCCTTTTGACATCCAAACGACAGTTACGAAATCTAAAAAAAAATCTAGGTGCCCAAACATCACTAAATCTCATTCTCCCGTGCCCCTGTTGCCTATGCCTTGAGAGATCAGCGCTGCGCCGGGCGAAATCTGATGTCGGAAGACTGGGACCCAACGGCCGCCGCGAGCTCTGCAGGGGACCCGCGCGGCAGTGGTGTTCGGGCATGGCAGGGTATGGCTCAGCGCAACTGAAAGATCTGAGGCTTTCGAGGGAGTCATCATCCTATAGATCATCCTGGGGGAGTATGATGATGGTAGAATCCAGGCGACACTTTCCAAGCTGTGCTTGTGTGGAACCTTTCGTTCATAGTAGTTCGTTAGGACCCGTTCAGTTGTGGGTACATGTGGTTTGATGTATGTTTGGAGGCTCATCCAAGTCGAAATTGTTAGAAGCTTTCGTTTTCTTTTTTGAGTGGCGCTCGAGCCTTTGTTTAATACCTTTGCAAGTTCATCATCTCTCATTCCAAGTGTATCTCGACTTCTTTTTGTAGTGGGCGCAGCTGGTCCCATCAAAGGCTTGTTGTTTCACTGCTGAGTTGTTCTAGAATAGGAAAACCATCAGCGGCAGCATCCTTCCCAGGGAGCCGGTACATACATGGGGTTGAAACGATACGCCCTTTGCTGCCTCCTCTTTGGTTCTAGATCAAAGTATGGAAGCGACCAGACAATGCAAGGAAAGCGGCACAGCAATATGTCTGGAGACTCAAAACTTGAGGAGTTTAAGTCCAAAATCAAAGAAACAAGCCGATCGTTCTGTTTTTGTGTTTGATTAGTCTGCAGAATGCATTTTTGTTTGTTTTTCAGAATGGCTTTTTGTTGTGACCGAAAACGGACTAAAAAGGCCAAAGAATTATACAGTTTTGTGCAGGGCATTTTCCGAAGTGAAGCCTTTTGGGTTGTTTTTTTTTGTTCCCAGAATGGTGCTTTTTGCACCCTTGGTGTCTTTCTTTCCCAGGTTGGGTTTTTTTGTTCCCAGGTTGTTTTTTTTGTTCCCATGTTGGTTTTTTTTGTTCCCATGTTGTTTTTTTTTGTTCCCAGGTTGATTTTTTGCTCCCACCTGGGTATTTTTTGCTCCCATGAGGGTATTTTTTGTTTCCCACTAGGTTTTTTCCTATTGTCGCTGATGCTCTGCATTCTTGGCTGAAGAACTCAGATGCAATGCTCATACAGAGAATTCACCACAGCTTAGAAGATGAACACATTCCTGCAGGAACACAAGAAAAAGCAAATTGTAAAACCAACACACTTGTCTGCGCCCATGACCCGCTGGGACGACATCAACGAGGCAGACAAATTGTTTTGTTTACGGAGTGACTTCGCTGTGGCAGGTGCAAACCATTCAGCTGTGGCAGGCGCAGGCAACGTCGCAACTGCTCTAAGGTATTATCGATCCTGACGCCCTTGCTGTCTGTGTGAGTTTCATTTCACCTGGCGCTACAAGAGGATCTCAAAAAATATTGCCACCAATTCCTATCTGTGCTTCAACATATTTGAGCAGATTCCAGTTACCTTGTCTCCATTTTTGCTGTTCTGGTCATGTTTGCACCTCAAACATGCGACTATGCTATCACATGTGTCAACTTTTGGCCGCCTTTCATCAGACGATGCCTCTGCTAAAACTGCAGCCTGAAAAGTGTGCAGCCGACTTTGGAGTGAACTGGTCTCGCTGCTCTTGTGACACCTTGGCAGTAGCAACCGTAACAAGATGGATGTTGTTGGTGTTGTTAATGTTGGTGTTCTTCGCTCTGATTCTAACATTTGTGGTGATCGATGTAGCGTTATGTTCTTACTATTTGTTCTTACTCTTCGTTTTGGTCTCATTGGGGGTGCTATGTCGTGGTTATCCGCGTGACGCCGGTCATAACGTTCTAGTAGTAGCTCTTACTCGTGTTGTACCTCCTGCTGTTGGTTCGTGCTCGCACTATAGCCCTCATGACTGTTAGTTCTTCGACTCATAGCTTGTTTACAAGTTTTACATATTGTTGCATTATTTATTGTCGTTGTTTTTGTCATGCACGTTCATTATTACAAATTTACACGGCTACAGCTCACCACTTGAAGAGGCGCAAAAAATACTTGAGCACTCCACCCACCAAAACGGGAACAAACAAAACCAAACGTCGCAAAAAACCCCTCAGCAACAAAAAATATCATTCCGGGTAGAAAAAAGACTTTTCCAGCATCAAAAAAATCCTCCTGATGGGCGCCAAAAAGACTGCCAGTCACAAAAAAAACGTAGGTGCAAAAAAAACAATGCGGGGGGAAAAAAACCGCAGGTGCAAAAAAGACCTTTCCGGGCGCAAAAAATACGGAGCCCTAAGCTTTCCTTCGAACTGGGTGATTCCAACTCCAGCTTCATTGGACAGACTGTTCAATCCTTAGGGGTTAAGGAACAAATGAAATATGTTGATAAAGAATTTCTTCTCCGAAGTCACTTGTGATAATACATTCTCGCTGTCGTTTGCAGGACGCATCTCTGCGCTTGGAGAATGCGTCCCTGAAAAAGAGGATTCAAGAGATGCAAGAAGGTTTAGAAGAGGCCAACTGGGATTCCGTCCCAGCGAATGCACATCGAAATGTGCACCTGCAAAGGTTTACAATGATTCCGTGCAGTCATTTTTAATCGGAAGGCATTGTTTCCGAATAAAATAGTTGAGGATATCAAGGTAAGTTTTTCTCAGTGCCAGCGCAGAAAACTCCAATTGAAGAATGGTGTTGATGATGATGCATTGCTTTGTTTTTTGTTTTCAGCCAAAATTGTTGTTGATCTCCCAGGGACGCGGCTTTTTGGGTTTCTACTTGCTGAAACCATTTGGTGATGTCAGTAATGTCCATTTGTTTAGTGTGACTTTGGGAACTTTTTGTCTTGATGGTGCCTTTGGTAGTGAGCGCTTCATTTTAATGCTGACAACTTTCCTTCGAGCTGTACGATTCCAAGTCCAACTTGATTAGACAGATTGTTCAACCTTAGAGGGTGGAGGAAAAGGTAGAAATATGTTGATTGAAAAATTCTTCTCCGAAGTCACTTATGAGAACACAGTCTTGCTTCGTGGGCAGGTTGAATCTTTGCGTTTGGAGAACGTGTCGCTGAAAAATCAGATCCAAGAAATACAAAAACAGCTGGACGAGGCGGACTGGGATCACGTCTTAGTTAGCGAAGCACTTCCAAACACAGTGATTGTGATTGCATGCAACCGTGGTTCAAAGTCTTTTGTTGAGGCTTCGTTTCTGAATGTCAGCCTGGCAAGATTTGATTGGGTTGACTTGGCAAAATGCTTGATATGAGATTCTCATTTTTCCACGAATCTAGCCAGTACTCAAGGTGGACCTGGTTTAGCAGGCTGTGTTATTGCCACCTTGTCATCGTGCAAGCATCACATTTTTTTCTGGCATAGTCCTTGCCATGCCCTGCTGCTTCTTGGCTTTGTTTTCCTGTTGTTGCTTCGTATGCACTTGCAGTGATTGACCATGAGCATTTATGTCCAGTCTTCTTGGAAGAATAGCTGGTTTATTCGAAGATGCCAAGAGGCTGCAGGTTCAGACAACTTAGCAGGACTAGATCATTTTGGGCAAGCATTGCAATTGCTCACCTGGCACTTTCCAAGTTTGATGTGGTTGCGAGCAACCATTTTTCCAGAATAGTTTGTGATCTCCTTTTGATTTGTGGATGCACGTGGTGTAGTCATCCAAGTGAAAATCATCAGAGTTGGGATATTGTGTTGATTGAATGGATCATGGCTTGGGTATGGCTAGGGTTGCGACTTGAAACAATTGATTCGTTGCTTGAAAACAAAAAAAAGTTACTTTTCCAACAACACCTCCACAGAATTCTACACAAGCCGGTCCAATGTACTGTATCGATTCCCCCCGCCCGAACCATTTACTCGAACGAGGTGCTGCCACAGCCAGAAGCAAAAGTGGCGGATGCTCCACCTGCAGAGGTTCGGCTCTGGCTGTTTGACTTAGGACCTGGATGAATGATTTCTGATTTCTCTTGACAATATTGTCCAGTTCCGACCTTTTTACAGACTGTCTGTAATTATAGTTGCTGTTGGATTGAGAGTTGGATGCCCTTTTCACAACCCATAACTGGACCTTCTGGACCAAATAAATTCTGGCCGAGTGTTGAACTTTCACCTGGTAACTATGGGTCAATGAATGTTGCAGCGTGTTACTGTGTTGTGTTGGCGGGGCCAGTGTTGGGCGTTGCGCGTAGCGTTACGTCATTTTCATGCATGTGTTTTGTAGACAGACAATTTTTGCATTTCATTCAACATTTTCCAGCTTTCAATCGACCTCGGCCGTTCAACCTCCATTATCCTGTCAGAGGTCGATGTCACTTGATATCGTCCCCACATTGAAGTCGTGCGTGTCCGTTGGTAAGGCAAGTGTGCAACACGGCTATGTGCTATCATGCGCCATTGACATGGCAGGAAATATAACGATACATACAACAGGTGCAACGCATTGATAGCTGTACCCGTCTGTCCCTCAACAATGAACATTTAGTTTGCGCAAATTCATGTTATGGAACATGAAATTTGTTGGAACCATTTTCCCTGAGCAATTGTTCAGGACCCAGGGAAGTCCACGTTCAAATTTTAGTCATGCAGGGAGTTTCCTGCGCATTTCAAGGGCATCCGGGGGTCCCCTCCCGAGCTGTCACGGCGGGGCCCAGGGCTCGGAGATGGAGTCGGCAGCAGCGTTCCTGCCATCGTCCGAGCTGCTGAAGCTGGCGACGTGGCTGCGGTGCGGGGCTTCGTCCTACTCGACTCCGGCGCTGTGCGACGTGTGGACGGCAGGGGTCCGGTGGCTCAGTGTGTGGCGGCGTCCTTGGGGCTGCATGGTGGAGATGTCTGGTAACAGCGGAGGCAGTTGAGGAGGCCCTTAGGCTGGAACAGTGAAGCGATGCATTCACCGGTTGGTGTGTACAAGCTGGTTGGTTAAGTGAGACAAAAGAGTGCAAGGTGTTCAAGGTGTTGTGTTCTGTCACGTATTACTTTTTGGGTTTGTTCGATCGTTCTTAATACAGTATGTCCCAAAATTTCATCGATCAATCCACCTGGCAATTTATTTTTTGTATGTGCCAGCACTAGAGATGACCTTATTCAGATGGTCAATAGGTTTGATAGGTATGGACAGTGGATGCACAACTGAACTTACAGGAGTAATTGTTGGATAGCCGATGGATAACCTAACAGAACAGCCTAGTTCAAAATGAATGCAGTGCGCTTGTCTCTGAACACAAGTCAACATATTTGTGCGTTCATCGATTAATTTGAAATACTGCAAGTGTTTTCCAGGTCCATTTTGTTCAACCGTGTCACAAGATAAATGATTGAAACAGTTTCCGATTTCTGATGCATTGAAAAAAGCATGACAGAAGTGCGCGTTGACTTTGTTGATCTGTGTTTGGACATGTTATTTCGGATGGTGCCCGCGCCATTCATTTCAGAGTGCGCGTCCTTTCAGCTGACCTTAGGGCGGATGTCGCATCGGCGGGTGCACAATGAAACGATGATTTAGCTGATGCTGTTGATGCTGATTACTGCAATTTTTTTTACACCCGCACCTGGTTAGCTCCCTGAATAACATATGCCGCTTCGATGATGGATGCAAATCAGAGTTGAAATGGATGTGGTTTCGTGGTTTTCTCATGTCTCTCTTGATATTTGGGTTCTTTATGATCTCTATTTTAGCAGCAGATACATCCCACTCTTGGACATCAATCAAGAAGGGGTCATGCAGTCATGCGGCCATGATGTTTATCAAGATTGGAAAGAGCGACATTGGCAGGAAAGAGTGACATTGGCAGCAGTGAGAGATGGTCATGTAATGGCCGTGTCATGCATCTGTGTCCTGCAGGCCTTTTTTCTTACCAGAAGATGTCAGAGCATCACATGATGATGTTCAACACTATTCCTCATCTTCAACAGCACCATCTTCGGTCCTGATTTCACATTCTTCACGCATCATCTTCCCCCGCTGCCATCGATTTGTTGGGACTTCGCACAGCCTTCTGCCAGCTGGCGCCTGCTGAGGCAACACCGCCCTGCACTTCGCTGCATCGCGCGACCATGCGGAGGTGATCTCCGTGTTGGCCGCGGCCGGCGCCGACCTCGAGGCGACGGACCGCAAGTTCTGCCCGGGTCCCCGGGAGATGCCACGCTGCTCCGCGGCGTGGGAGCTGCTCCGCTGCCGAGGTTGGAGGGCGCTTCACCAGGCGGCTGAGTGGGGCTATGCGGCGGCGCTGCAGCGGCTGCTGGAGCTGCGCGCCACCGTGGCACCGAAGGACAGCGACGGTTCGGGGGCCCAGTTTTAGATGATTTTCTACAAATACAACCAAATACATGTATAGATGATATTTAGATTTATTTATTTCTTATGTATGTCTTTATCATCATTTATTCTTTGAGCATCACAATTTGGAGAGTCGATGTTTGAGGAACCAGGGGTGTGGAGGCATGTGTAATCACCAATAGCACGAACATGTTACGACTTCTTGATTATGGCACGCAGTTTTTTTTGTACATGTGGATTGTGAGTACACGATTTGCTCATTGCTCAATTTTGATTCTAATTTGCTGCACTAATCGATGCCCTTCACCTTAGACGGAAGCACTAGGGCCTGGACTATGGCAGTAGATGTCGATGCCTGCAACCACTGGACCGGTCATGATGTATTCGAACACGGGTAATCCAAGTAGTGATAGTATGACATTGGTTCATCGTTTAAGCATACCTCATCAATGCATCGTCGGGGTCGTTATCTTGTGATCTTACAATTTACGTTGCTCAAAATGAAGGTACTTTCTTTAGCTGCAGGATTTGCCTCGACATGTTTCCAGGTGCAGCAGATGTCACAGATTGTTGGCACGGTTGCATAGGACTGCATGGTTGCTCTGTGTGTTCATGCATTTGCTCAGGGTTGCATTGCGCTGCATGGCTTCGTCCAGACTCATTCCGCATTTTTCAACATGAACACACTTGAACTTGTACATTTACACCAGATTTTGCATTTGACTTCCATAAAGGGTTCCATGCAGCTGGTCGCATGCATGTTAATGCACCCGATGTAGGATAGCTGCAAACTGTATCAGTACAACGTACTACCTTGCTGTACATCACCTCTTTTTGGTATCATATGAGGACTATGTGTCGCAAGCATCACTAATGAGGGCAGAGTTTCAGGCATGCCGTTAGCTGCAATCAGAAATAGGTCTGGCGCTGGTCTTCCGCACGGCCTCCTGCCAAGGTGAGACCCCTTTGCACTTCGCCGCGCGCCGGGGCAAGGCAGCGGTGGCCCAGCTCTTGTTGGCAGCCAATGCGCCGCTGGACTCCAGGAACGACAAGGGCGGGGACCTCGAATGGGACGATGGGCTGATGCAGGATGTTTTTGGGAGAGGAAGCTGACCTTAAACACTTCAAGTTGGAGGGTTTCTGACACTGGTCTTGATAACTTTGCTTGACATTAGTCTATAGTCTTCATTAGATTAGATTTTGGAGAAGTTTGCTGTAGCCGACAAATCAGATTCTTCATCAGGTTGGACGTATCTTGTCGTAAGAGTATCCGACAAAAGTACTTGAGGACCAAAGTAGATCGAGGTGAAATGGCTTGAAGCCTCCATAGCCGATAGGGGGCCACAACGGGGGTCACCACAACTTGGATGTCCATTGCGACAAACAAATAATTTTGAATGTAACTCATATCTGAGCTGCTCCAGATGTTGGCTGTGTTCCTTTCACATGTAGGGAATGCTACTTTGTTTGCTATTTATATTCAATGATATAGGAAACGCATTTGTTTGCGACCCTCCAGTTGGAAGTGGAGACATGATTCTCCCAAAAGCACAGACACATGTTTCCACAGACACTTTGTTTCATATAGAATGGGCTATCGCCCTGGTGCCGCCGACCCCCTGTGTACAGAAGCCCTGGGTGTTTCAAAGATTAAGCAGTGCGCATGGCTCAGTATAAACATTGAAATGGCGAAACTGCGAATGGCTCATTAGAGCCGTGATAGCTTTTCCTTGCTCATTAGACGCGGAAGCATGCACAGTTGTCTGGTCATCGAGGTTGGTCGGGCGCATTCAAAGCAAACACAACACACCAAGTGGAAAACCCTGCAAAAAGACGGAGTGGCAAGTCTCAGAGCAAAACAAGGGTCGCGAGCAGTGAAGCTTTATAGTCAGTGCTCTTGTCGCCTGTGCCTTGCAGCAGCCAATGCTTGCCGGGGCAAATTTCAAGCCGGCCAAACGGACATCTTGAACGCCGTAAATTCACCAGTGGAGGCTTTGCTGTGGCCACTGCAGCGGCCAACGCCCGCGAGGACAGGTTTCAAGCCGGCCAAATGGAAATCTTGAACACCGTAAAAGCAGCATTGGAGGCTTTGCCGTGGCCATTGGAGCGGCCAGCCCCTGCCGGGGAACGTTTCAAGCCGGCCAAACGGAAATTTTGAATGCGCAAAACCACCATCGGAGATTTTGCGTGGGCCATTGCAGCGGCCAACGCCTGCAGGGGAACGTTTGAAGCCGGCCAAACGGAAATCTTGAACGCCGTAAAATCATCCTTGAATACTCTGCATTGGATGCTGTGCTGGCCAATTGCTAGCAGCTTTTCCTTGGCCAAAGCAGGCGCCAGAGTTCCACGCCTCCGGCGATCCCAGGCGCCGCCCCTGCCTTGGCGTAGGCAGGGGTCGGCGGATTTCTGACCTTTTCTGAATATCGATTTAAGTTGTACTCCCAAGAAGGACATCTTTTTTTTTTGCTCATGAGGTTTCATTGACTGATGCACGAGACAGTCTTGTTTTGCTATGGCATACTGTATACGGCTCAATATGTATGTTAGTGTATGACCTGAACCAAAGTGTTTCGCTCTCGGCATTTTGCGGTCAATGTTTTCATGCTTGCTGGTGTCGGTTGCCACGCTGAGGCGAAACTGCTCTGGACATCGCGAAAGAAAAAAGACAAACAGATGTAGTGATGATTCTGGAGGCCGGGCGGCAAGGATTAGAACGCACTTGGCAGCAGCTTTCTGCAAACGCTCTGCTCACCGCTATTCTTGCCCTTTTTGTAGGTCTTCCAGGCAGGCATCTAAACAAGGTTTGGATACAGCTTTTCACCTGGTCAACGGCGTGGATGTTGATATGGCTGTGGGTCAAAACCTCTATACTCCTAGCGAACATCCCCTAAATGACCAATCTGGTCTTGGTTGGGATGTTCACCTACCCATTTTTTGATGATTGGTTACCCATCCTCATATGTCCACATGTGAAGAAGCTGCATCCTGCAGGCAGCTCGGAGATGAAAACATCAAGGGCAAGGTGCGGACCGGGAGCAGAGGGCAATTCGGGAGAGGAACAACGGGAAGCGCAAGCGGAACATTAGGTGTTTCAAACATGTGCGGAGCAATTTTGCTTCCTGTCAACCTCATTTGCCTCCACTCTGCGGTTCAGTACCCCAATGTTGGCGCGCTCTTGGACCGGTTTGGATCACCTTGGGCCCGAAACATCCCAGAAAAGCTCGCTTGTAGTGGGAAGTTGGGCCTGTGTTGGGCCCTGGTTCGGATCATATCGGGGCCATGTTCGAGCAATTTTTTCGAACAGCCACTTTTCAAAAGACCGTCACATGCCCTCCCCAGCCAAAGTTGTTTCCGTAGATTGTTTTTTCCACTCAACAAGTTCGTTGCGGGCAGATTTTGGTTGTCCCATGTCGTCAGATCAAATCAGTGAGATTTAGCCCAAGCACTTCGCTAGGGGATTGGTTGTTGTCCAATGCCAGTGAATGGATTGGCATGTCACGCCATCATGGACTGTACACAACTGATGAATCCAGTTGGAAGGCCAGTAGATTCAAATAGACATCATTTAGGCCATTCAGGTTTCATGGCGGAAGTAGCTGTCCACTTAGGGTTCGACAAATTCCCTTTTTGGACTGACGGGACTTTGACGACTCGAACTCGTGAACGAGGACGACTTAGTGCATACTGTACCAGTCCACACCTGTAGGTTCCACTGATCTTTGCACTGAGCAGCAGCATCTAGCTAAGCATCCCAAAGGGACTCGAACTCAGCAACTATGTGCAATCTTGTCCTGAAAAACGGTGCTGTGCAGCGGTATACAGAGAACCTTTAGGATGGATTCAACATAAGTTGAGAACATAATGTCAACGTGATTGCGGATTCTTCACATAGGCACGCGACCTTAGAGCGTGATGTCATGTGGAGCCGGCATGCTGAAGTGCATTTCTGGTTTTCAAAGGGTGCTGGCATGACATCATTCTGATGTTCAGCCGTATCCGAGAAGCTCAATTCATAGCTGCTTGGCAGTGCGACATTGTCACGCTCATCACACACACACACACAAGCACACACAGAGAACATCACAGCAAGATCGCAGAGGATTTTGGTAGGTTAAATGTTTTCCCTTTGATTTTCATCGATTCTCCATTTGTGTAGCAGCAAGAAAGACTTGATATCAGCATTCTTCAAATCAAAAGGACAAGACCTAGCACAGATTCGCATGACAATCAAAGAAATGTTGGAAGTCAGTATGACATTTTCTCATGTACCGCCCCTTTATGCTCATGAAAGATAGGGTTGCAAGCATCTCGAGTGTATCTTTTTATTCTTGCAAAGGAGCATTTTTCTTTTCAACGACCTTGAGACTGCAGTAGCTGTTCAGCCTTCCATTTGCTTTCCAGGAAACTTCCAAATACAGTGTCAGTTTTGTTCGAAAGAATTCCTTTGTGGGTGCCTTCTGAAAGCGAAACAAACATTAGGAAATCTAGTGGTGAACCCATCCCAACAGCAGGGCTTTATGGTCCTTTATGGGATTTCTTCACATCTAGGGGGGGCCCTTGACGTGCAGCCATATGTGTGTATAGCCTTGGTGAATTCCAGTGCCCCCGTTTCCCTTGGCACCGCGCTGGGCGAAATCTGATCATGTCGGAAGACTGGGACGCTGCAGCGAGCTCCGGGGACCGCCGGGGAGCGGTCGAGTTTGGCAGGAGGTGCCTCGGTAAAACTGAAAGATTTTAGGTTTACAGGGGAGTCATTATCCTGGAATATCCTGGACTAGATCATCCTGGATCAGATCTTTCTGGGGAAGTTGGGCTCTGGATGGCTATGGTCTAAGTTGTGCTTATGAGGAAGCTTTCGTCAATAGCTTGCTAAGACCTGTTCAAGTGTAGGTACGTGTTGGGATGTATGTTTGGAGGCTCAGGCAAGTGAACATTGTTGCAGGCTTGTGGCGCTCGAGCCTTTGTTTCAATACCTTTGCAAGTCCATCATCTCTCATTCTAAGTGTATCTCGACTTCTTTTTGTAGTGGGCGCAGCTGGTCCCATCAAAGGCTTGTTGTTTCACTGCTGATTTGTTCTAGAATAGGAAAACCATCAGCGGCAGCATCCTTCCCAGGGTTGAAATGATACTCCCTGTGCTGCCTCCTCTTTGGTTCTAGATCAAAGCATGGAAGCGACCAGACAATGCAAGGAAAGCGGCACAGCAACATCTCTCAAGACTCAAAACTTGCAAAAAACAAACCTACCGTTCTGTTTCAATGTTTTGCTAGTCTGAAGAATATTGAATAATGCGGTTTCGTTTGCTTTTGTACTTTTTTTTGGCTTTCGATCGTGATCGAAAATATACTACGCAAAGTCAAAGAATAATGTTCTTTTGTTCAAGGCATTTTCCGGAACTAAAACTTTCCTTCCAGCTGTGAGCTGTGTGATTCCAATGTTAGCTTCATTGGACAGATTGTTCAACCCTGAGGTGTGGAGGAACAAGTAGAGATCGGTTGATTGAACAAATCTCAGGAGAAGTCACGTGTGAGAATACATTCTTGCTGTCGTTTGCAGGATGCATCTCTACGCTTGGAGAACGAGTCCCTGAAAAAGAAGATTCGAGAAATGGAAAAACAGTTGGAAGAGGCCAAGTGGGATCCAGTTTTTGCGAATGCACCTACACTACACCTTCAACGGGTTTCAATGCTTGCATCTAGGTCAGATTCTTATTGTAAGGCATTGTTTCCAAATGTCAGCATTGCAAGACTTTAGCAATCAAAACTAGACTGGATTGACTCGGCAGGATGCCTCGCATGTCTTTCGAAGTTGCCTAGCATGCAGCATGCAGTTCAAGGGCGAAAAATGTTGCATTTCGCGTTGCAAGGTGCCAAGTCTCAGGAAAAAAGTCGAAGATCTCGAGGTAAGTTCTTCTCAGTGCCAGCGCAGAAAATTGAAGAATGATGTTGATGATGCATAACTCGTCTTTTTGTTTTCAGCCAAATTGGTTTTGATCTTTGCAGGAATTGGGCTTAACAGGTTTCTATTTGCAGAAACCATTTAAGTGATGTCAGTGATGTCCATTTGTTTAGTATGACTTTGGGAACTCTTTGTCTTGCTAGCGCCTTTGTTCGTGGGTGGTTCATTTTCATTGACTCAGGTTAATGCTCACCCAGACAAGCTCCACAAAGAGGTCTCCCAGATTGAAACTTTCCTTCGAGCTGTAAGATTCTAACTCCAGCTTCATCAGACAGATTGTTCAACCCTGCGGGTTGGAGGAAGAAGTGGAAACATGTTGATAAAGATATTCTTATGAGAGGAGGGCACTTGTGAGAAGACGTTCTTGCTTTTGTGGGCAGGTTGAATCTTTGCGTTTGGAGAACGTGTCCCTGAAAAAGAATACTCAAGAACTACAAGAACGGTTGGAAGAGGCCAACTGGAATGGCATTTTGTTGATAGAAGTGTGCAATTTGTTATTTAGTATCCATTTGCAGTGATTGACCGTGAGCATTTGTTGCCAGTCTTCTGGTTGGAAGAATAGTTGGTTTGTTTGAAGATGCCAAGGGGCTGCAGGTTAAAACAACTTAGCGGGACCAGATCATCTGGGCACTTTCCAAGTGTAATGTGGTTGCGAGTAACCGATTTCCAAAATAGTTTGCGATTCCCTTTCCATTTGTGGATAGATGTGGTGTAATCATCCAAGTGAAAGTCGTTCGAGTTGCGATGTTGTGGTGATTGACTGGATCATAGCTAGGGTATGGCTTGGGTTGCGACTTGAAAATGTTGGTTCTTTGCTTGAGAAAAAAGCATGGATGCCCCGCCGAACCATTTGCTTGAATGAGGTGCTGCTAAAGCCAGAAGCAAAAGTGGCAGATGCGGCAGTAGCAGAGGTTTGATGAATGACTTCCGATACCAGTTCTCACCTTTTTACTCTATCATAATAGTTGCTTTTGGATTGAGATTTGGATGCCGTTTTACAACCAACAACTGGACCTTCTGGACCAAATGCATTCTGGCCGAGTGTTGAACTCTCCTGGATACTTTGGACGGATTGACAGATTTACAATTACCAGTGGTTTTTGTGCAGCCGAACTGAAATCATTCACAATATTCGGAAATCCTCGAAGTGCGAATGCCAGACACTAAAATCTGAGAGCATTTCAAGTTGGAGTCCGCAAATTGGGATGGGTAAATAAAACGAAATCCCGATGGGTAAGTCATGTTGACCTGCAAGCATCCTTGACTCAGTCAGAATCGACCGGGGCACCTAAGTCAAGATTTGGCAAGCACATTTGGACCGCAGTGAACTCGCAGGCAGATAAAGACGGAGCTGGTCAGTGCTCTGTTCTCAGCTGACAATCAAGTTTCGATTACTTAGATTTATATACTTGGTTCGCTGCACTAGTTTGATGCTTCATGAAACTTCGTTCCAAAGCAAGGTGTTTTCAAATCAGAGTCTTGACAAGAAGCATGTAGAAGCTCCAAGCATCTTCCAAGCTCAGCATCAGGAGATGTAGTAGCACCAAACTTGTTCCGGCAGCTACTTGTACTTAGACTCATCTTTGCTTACTCATTTGCTGACTGGTCACTCAATCTGCATAGATTCTTTGAATGACCGCCTGTAAGGAACAAATTGTATAATCCCTTTCCTGCAAATCCAAACATGGTAGCCAGCTGGAACTGATGACGCACAGTGTCCTAGAGGCATAGCAAGTCCCCCCATCCTTTTGAAGATGAGAATCGTTCTGCTGATCTTCAGATCAGTTCTTTCCAGTGAGGCCGTGACATCTTCGAGGCAGCCCAAGACGGAAACGACGCCGTCGTTTCGCTTCATGTCGATGCGAAGAGCGTACGCAGCAAGGACGGTCGCCGTGCGAGTCTCAGAGCATGACTCGTCAGAACGAAGTGAGTTGCGTTGAGAACTTTGGCAAAGCCATGCAAAGCCCCAGGGTTCCCCAACTTTTCGGAACGATGTTGAGCTCCACAAAGCCCTTCGTTTGTGCAACCCACTGACACCGCGAGCATTGATTCAGTTTCCACACGCTTTTGTTCTTCCGTTATTTTTGGATGGAGACAATTGTTCAGAAGAGAAAGGAAGTTGTTTGGAGGCAAAAACTAGGTGAGCAAAATCTCAGTATTTTCACTTTACTCATGAGTAAAGACCTTGGTCATTAAGAGTTGCACTAATACAGTAATTATATGTAATTATTCAAGACACGAAAATGCTCCCGGAAGCAATCACAAACACTAGTTTGCAAAATTGCTCCGGGTGGTCGCGCAAGCGCACAAGGTTGGCGAAAGGCCGGCTCAGCTTCCTTGATGCGCCCTTCACCCGAGAGGTCAGGATCAGGGAAGAGCAACTGTGCCACGAGAGTAACGTATTGTAATGACGTCATTGGAAGCCATTGACCGCGGGCCACAGAGAGTCTTACAGCAACTCGCAACGCCGCAAGATGTTTCCAGGATGCAGACTCCCAGGGTGCTGCAGGCGCAGCTGTGACAAAGAGCTTGGATGAATCGACGCATCATGAGACATCAAGACACATCAGTCTGAAGATGTAACATGTCTACCATCAGTGTTCAGTCGTTCACCTCTGTAAGATGTTCTATACTTGATTCTGGAAAGCAGTGGGACGGAACACTGCGTGATTTGGTAGAGGGTTGACAGTTGCACTCTTTTTTCCCCTTCTCCCAGAAGTGTGGCTCCTTTCCACCTCACTTCTTTGGCATTTGCAACAAATATCTTACCCTTGAGATCGAGGGACGCAGATTGCCTCCCAAGGCAGAGCAAACAACAAACCAAGATGAAGGACAGCATGTAAAGCCTGCAATGCTGGAGGCCGGGACTGGCCGGTGGCGTCGCGTTCCAAGTCACGTTCCTGTGTATCCAGTATGTGTTCTTGGAGCCTGCTTTTCGCATAGCTGTTCGCATGAAAAAACCGTTTCCCAAAGCAGATACACTACATTCACTACATGTACAGATTGTGCGGGCTCAGCAAGCTGAAACTTTTACTGAAACGGGGTTGTGTGAAGTGTCGCCGCAATCGAAAGGCATGGTTTCAAGATTTGATGTGCGTAGCGCTTGCTGTTTGAGCAAGGTGTACCTATATATGCACAGACAGACAGCCAGCCAGACAGACAGACACACAAACAGACAGACAGGGAGGCAGGGAGGCAGGCAGGCAGACAGACAGGTAGAGCCAGACTCGGAAATCCTTCAAGTGCGGATGCAATACACTACGGATCGGTGCCCCCAAATTGGGATAAATAACCGGTAAGTTTTGTTGATCTACAAGCATCCACCACTCAGTCAGAACCGAGTTTGAAACTGGTCACTGCAGTCAAGATTTGGCAAGCGTGTTTGGACTGCAGTGACTCGCAGGCAGTAAAAGCCGGAGCTGGGGAGTGCTCTGTCCTCAGCTACAATCAAGTTTTCACTTGAGGATTTACTTGGTTCTTTGCCGCAGTTTGATGCTTCAAGAATCTTCATGATTTCCAAAGCAAGATGTTTTCAAACCAGAGTCTTGATAAAAAGGGTATCGAAGCTCTGAACATCTTCGAAGCTTGGCATCAGGAGATGTAGTAGTACCAAATTTGATCCGGCAGCTACTTGGACTCATCTCCGCTCACTCATTTGCTGACTGGTCACTCAATCTGCATGGATTCTTTGAATGGACACCTGGAAGGACCATAGTGTACAATCCTGTTCATGCGAATCCAAACATGGTAGCCAGCTGGAACTGACGACACCCATTGTCCTAAAGGCATAGCAAGTCCCCATCCTTTTGAAGATGAGAATCGCTCCGCTGATCTTCAGATCAGTTCTTTCCAGTGAGGCCGTGACATCTTCGAGGCAGCCAAAGACGGAAACAGCGCAGCCGCTTCGCACTTCCTTCATGCCGATCCGAAGAGCGTGCGTAGCAGGGACGGTCGCAGTGCGAGTCTTAGAGCATGACACATTAGAGTGAAGTGAACGGGTGCCTTGAGAACTTTGACGAAGCCCCAGACTTCCCCATCTTTCTGAAACGATGGTGAGCTCTTTGTGCAACCTAATTACTGTCACTGCGAGCACATATTCAGTTTCCACCCTTCCACGATTTTTGGACGGAGACAATGGTTCAGTAGAGAAAGGAGGTTGTTTGGAACCAAAAGCTCACATGACTCAGACCCTTGAGGGATGTAGTTGGTATGGAAAGTCGTTGTGACACAACCCCCGCAGAAGAATTAAAACCAAGAGGAATACATAACAGGCATGAAATTCTTTCTACTTGGCTCCGGCCAAGTCATCGAGAGCATTGCTTGAGGTGAGAGAACGGCGCTGCACTGGGCTGTGCAGAAGGGTCACCCAAATGTGGTGAAGCAACTTCTAAATGCTGGTGCTGTCGTGGATGCCATGGCCAAAGGTCGTAGAAGCCTCGGCTTCGCGCCTTGCTTTCTGTAGAGTCGAGCTGAAAGAATCATTCGCCAGCTTCAGGAGATGGCAAATGCAGCCCGTATCTACGGCCACGTTCACTGATATGTGTCACAGAAAATGTCCAAAAATGATCCTGGTGTAGACCCGTCACAGGATTCTAAAGAATATCGTAGCATGTCTATTTTCTGTATATGTAGGTTTCTACCAGTTCAAGATTTGTTGCCAAGGCGTGACCAGCCTTCACTTGGCAGCGGAATTTGGCCACCCTTTGGTGGTAGAGTTGCTCCTACTGGCTGGTGCACAGCTGGAGATGAAGAACCAGATCGGCGGCTGCCTCAACAGGATGTGCAGCATATTGTGCATGCGGCTTTCTGTTCGAAGACTGTCTCTGCTATTTCGATGATGGTTGGCTTTCTGTCAATGGGCTTTCTGTTGTGCATGTGGCTTTCTGTCAATTTCAGTTTTGTGATGGTCGGCCCATAAACTTCTGCTTCCCCGTTGTCTGCAACATGCTTCTGCATGGTTGCTGAGGTATGACCCCGTTGCACTGTTGTGCAAACAGAGGCCATGTTGCGGTGGTCGAGCAGTTGCTTGCGGCACAGGCCAGTGTTGATGCAGTGACAGACCTGAGTCGTAGCCTCAGGGGGAGAGCAGTCGGCAAAACCTATTCACATTTCACACGGACTAGAGTTTGAAGTGATTTTTGGCGAGTCTCTTACTTTGGCGCTTTCATCCTGTATGACTTGGATTGATTTGGAGCATTGACAAGCAGAGACTGCAGCAGAGACATCTAGTATTGCAATTCGCCATTGTTTCACTCGGAAATGGAGATGTTCGTTCGAACTACTCATCGCTGCCTTCTAGATCTCCAGCTTGATTGAGTTGGTTCACTGTAAATTCTCCACATGTTTGGCAAGTGTCGGCAACCATGGATTGATGGACCGAGTGCCGCAGATTTCTCAGGTGCGAGAAGAGCGCTGCACTGGTCAGCCCTTTCAGGCCATGCTGGCATAATCCAAATGCTCTTGGATGCCGGTGCATCCTGGGAAATCACAGATGCTTTTGGCAAGGGCCTTGGGTGCCATCAATGAACCGTAGCAGCTTATTGCCATTTTGTCTATTTAGTACAGTAGCTACATCTTCGGAGCAACATGTTCAAAATCTGGCTCCCAAGGACTGCTGTAACATAGAGAGAATCCGCTGACTTGTGATAGGAAACATGCCTCGGAATTGACTGGGTGTGGTTGAACTTGTGCTGCTTCCGACTCCAAGGTCAAACACCTTGCGACATGGCCATTGCCCTGGGCCATCACGAAGCAGCGGAGCTGCTGCAAGCACCTGGCCTCAAAGTCAAAGTAACTGTTTCTGAGTACTTCCTCGCACCATTTGTGTTCTTCCTTAGCCATCACATTGAGGATGCGATGAAGAGACCTCCTTTCTTGGATTGAGAAACAACTTGGAGTCTTGAGATGCGATCTTCGATTTGTCGGTCACATTTGTTCATCAAGACCATTGAAATGGACCAAGCTATGAGGCAAAGATGGTTCATACGTAAGATTCAATAGAACCCTTGATGATTCTTGATTTGGCCAGAGTTCAGCGCCACTCATCTTATCGCAATGAGTTGCCATTTTCCGGACTCCAGGATTGCGAAACAATTCCGGCAAACCCATTTATCATCCTTTACCTGCAAGTGCCACAACCATTAACTCTTCTGCAAATGAAAACAAGTCCTTGATTTATCGCCGCACAGATTCATTCAGGTACATTGAAAACCCGCCTCAACAATGGTCTAAATATATGCACAGACACCCTCAGGTCGCTGCAGAGCATGCTGCAGAGGAAGCCGAAGCAGCAGCATGTCAAGATCTCAGACCCCCGAAGTTTTCCTCAAATTTTAGGAAGAATTTCAAAGTTCAAGAATTCCGGTGTTGGGATCCGACATGGTTTCTTCATCAAACTCCTTTTTTGATACCAACTGCAATGTTTGCGGACATGTGTTCAGATCCCAAAGTCTTTGGGTTTGTGCCATTCGTTACACTTCATCACCGAGTGAAAATGAGAGTTGGAGAGCGGCAGGGCCGGTGAGAGGGGAGACCTTGTTCGGATCCTACAATGTTCAACATGTTGTTGGATCGAACCTTTACATTCGGCCACATTTTGTGGTGTCGGTAGAGGATGTAGAGGTGCTGGGAGTGGTGTTTGAACTGTTGTTTTGTGTGGGAGCCTTCGGTTTAGTCGTGTGGTGGTGCTTGTGGTAGTGCTGCATGTGGTGCTTCGTATAGAGTCGAGGCTTTGAAAGTCAACTAAACACTGCCGGACCCAACATCTCACAGCCGCTGGCGTTGCTGGAGACGGCGGTTTGCTAGCAATCTATTCAAAAGAGGTAATGCAATTTGATAGTTTTTGTGGTGGAATTGATGCTAGCCTCTGCCAAAGTACCTCCTAAAGAGTGAATCCGCCATTGGACATATCTTATTTAAAGAGTGAACCAAAGTGACGCACGCACACACATTTTCAAAACTTTAGGTGCCGTTTAGAAAGGATGGGACGCGGGTCGGAAACGGATCGGTACAGATCGAAAGCAGATCGGTATGGATCGAAAGCGGATCGTCGCAGATCGAAAGCGGATAGCTAGGGATTGCAAGACTAAGACCCAGCCCAAACATGCTACCCGGAAGAGCAGCATGTATAATGCGTGGGGCTCCCAAGTTATTCATCAGGGCTCCCCAACGATTGGGATTGGACGCGGCTTTCATATAGATTGGAATGAGGCAGCATGGCATTTCTTCGGGCGGTGGGTGCTTGTATCCTGGCGGTTCCTTGGGCGACAAGTGAGACAGGAGCGCTACACATTTTCGCTATTTAACTGAAAACACAAAGAGGAAAGGCGGGAGAAAGAAAAAGAGGCGGCCAGGTTAGCGCCAGGAACCAGCTCTGGCACCAGTCCAGGTCCCCCGCTTCTTTGTTCAGCCAAGAGCCAGGGTGGCTGAGGAACCAGTTCTGACACCACCAGTGACCCCCGCTCCTGCACAGCCAAGAGCCAACATGATAAGCATTCAGGTTTCTAGCAAGCGAGACCTCTTTAAGAAATCAGGACTGCATGATTGGCGGCGGGGCGCGCTTTCATTTCTTATCATTTCTTCAAGTTCAATTCTCAAGTTGGGCTTGCCATCAAATCCAGCAGAAGGCATAAGATTTTTTCCGAGGTGGAGATATCCTTCGGGCTGCTCAGTTGGGCAGTTCCAGAGCTGTCCGTTACTTTCTACGGGTTGATCCTGATAGCGTGGAGAGAACTGATGAAGAAGGCCGCAGCCTCATTGATATCACTTGATTGATATCAACATGTTGAGGTTCAAATCATGGCAACGACCTATTTTGATTTTCATGACATTCATTGAAATGATTCTGAACATGTATCAAAAACGTGCTGCTGGCGGTAGCAGCAGTGCGCGGCATTTTTTGCAACACACTTGTCCAACAAGGTTTACCCCGCAACTTGTTTGCATGACTGGTGACTCCACCACAGCGCATTTCCGCAATACTTGTACCTCGCAATTCTCTTCACCTTCTTCATTTTTCACCATTTTCATCATCATCATCATCATCATCATCATCATCATCATCATCATCATCATCATCATCATCATCATCATCATCATCATCATCATCATCATCATCGTCATCGTCATCGTCATCGTCATCGTCATCGTCATCGTCCTCATCGTCGTCATCATCATCATCATCATCATCATCATGACAATGATTATTATCTTCATCATGGTGTTCTCAGTCGTCATCATCATTGTCATTGTCATCGTCATCGCCTTAGTCATCGACATTATTAAAAATGCACCGCTTAATATGCGCCTGCTTCATTTTCCAGTTTTGCTCCCCTTCACCCCCTGCCCCCTGCTGGTCTCGCGCTTTTGCTATCATGCTTTTCTTGATTCAGCTTTGTTGTGTTCTATAACAGTGGAGCAAATTGCGTCGCAGCTTTTGTCGAGCGTGCCTTTGAGTTTGATTGCTGTCGCTGTTTTGTGTGTGGTACAAGCTTCTAAGCTTTCTGTTTCAAATCACACTGCAGCGATCTGCAGCGGCATGATCTGTATCACTTTGTTTTTGAGTGTTCCTGTTGTAGTTGGATTAAGACCGGCAGAGCTGGCATCTTTGACGCCGGACCAAGGAAACCAGGACTAACGGGCACCAACCCACATGATCCACAGTGTAAAAGGAAAAGGGGGATCGGTGCTATTGCTACCTGCACTACGGCGTGTGACATCATAGATTTGGTGTTTGAAATTCAGTTGTGGGAAACTGATTGTAATTATATAGTTGTTCCAAATGGAGCCTTGTTGGACGTTCAAAGACAGGCCCGTCCTTATGAGCCTTTGACGGATTGAATCCGGAAGGCGACACCCCTTTGGACATTGCCATTGAGAAGGGCCATTCTGCGGTGGTAACTCTATTTCCGCAGGTGCCTGGGTTCAATCTGCAAAGAATTCACACCTGAGATGTTGTAGTCCACTGACGCGGTTTAATTTTAATTCGTACGAAGTCTGCAACATTGATAGCTTCGCCCGGTTGATTGTCAGGTGGAAAAAGACAAGGACTTTCCAATTTCATGGATTCCGCTGTGTACTGAAACTTGAATGCTGCGGATGATGCATCGTAGACTAGTACAATGCAGTGACCTGATTTATTCATGTGTGTTGCTTGAGTCTTTTGATTTGCAGTGAACGCGCCTCCAAACATATTCTGTGACAAAGAAATTAAAGTCACGGGAAGCGCTGAGGACAAGATCTTTCAAGCCAGGGGTTGCGGTTTAGTTTGAAGGCGGTTTTTGTAAATGATTTCAATATTCAATATACTCTGAGGGACCTTGGTTAGGAGGCCGGAAGGTCAAGGGTTTTTGGGCGCGAGAAGCGGCGCCACAGGCGCCTGATTTCTAAGCTCCTATTTTAGATTGGCCCACAGATGCTTAGAAAATAGAAGCTGCTGTACTTTCTGGGCATGCATGCATTACACGACTGGGAACCCCGTCTGGGAAAGAGCGGGTCCGCGCCTATAAATTTACAAGTAAAGCGGGTCCGCCGTCGGCGGACCCGGGTCCGCCGCCAACCACATGCCATG
>VSDK01027425.1:86219-104289 GCA_009767595.1 Symbiodinium kawagutii
AGCAAGGCGGCCAGCAGCAGTGGCATGGCGGCGACGATGAGGGTAGCTGCTGAAGCGCAGGCAACAGCAGCAGCGGAGGAGGATATGGGCCCGCGCTGGCGACAGGATGTGCCAGGGTGGTTTACGCAGATCTTCCTGGAAAGCAGAGCAGATCTTTCCAGCGCCGGGAGGAACTACAGGTCCAAAGCCAAGCAGGACAAGATGGAGATGAGAAAGTACTGGCAAGTGGCGGAGGATCTGCGGATGGAGAAGGTCAACACCAAAGACCTGAACAGGGAGGCGGGAATTCATTGCGTTTTGGACATGTAGCATTCTGGAGTTGCAGCTCTGGCAGGTTGCCACCCTGACGGCAACGAAAACCCAGTTGCAGGGGCAGGCAGGTAACAGCAGTTTGGTGCAAGAATTTTTGCATCACTTGCCACTTGCAAGATTTTTTTTTGGATTGGGAAAGCGTGCTGCGCCAGTGCCAGCAGCAGGCATACCAATACCAGCAGCAGGCGATCCAACTCCAGCAGCAGGCGCGGCTCCAGGGCTGATTGGAGTGAATTGTCTCGTGTCACTGCCTGTAGGCGGCCATTGCAACTCAAGAGAACACCCAGCTGCAGGCCCAGGCGCCCTGTTTGTTACCCATGTTTTTGTTTTCGAAGTCGGCTCTAGTGCTGATTGGAGTGAATTGTCTCGTGTCACTGCCTGTAGGCGGCCATTGCAACTCAAGAGAACACCCAGCTGCAGGCCCAGGCGCCCTGTTTGTTACCCATGTTTTTGTTTTCGAAGTCGCCCAAGGTTTTCCGTGTATAATAAAGATTGTTTGTTTTCGCTGCTTGCAGGTGTCGACTCTAACCCGTGAAAGAAGCAAGCTGGAACAACAGGCGCCTTCTTTGTTGCCCCGAGTTTTTTTCTTTTGACCGGGAACGTGCAACTGCAGGTTGGTGCATTGCTCCACAAGCAGAACCAACTCCTGGCACAATCCCAGGCGAAGGCTTGTCGATTGCTTGGCTGTCAGTGCGTTCGCTGCTGCGGCGATTCTCCATTTGCAGGACTCCAGCGCCATCGTGATCTGCGAACAGAAGATGAAGGAAGAGCTGGAGGTGATCAAGAAGAACAAGGTTTGGTTTCAGTTCAGGATGTGCGCAATATAAGTTGCTAATCTTCGACCGCTGTGTATCTGTAAAGACTGACATTGGCAGGACAAAGCCATTGCCGAATGGGAGCAATGGTACAAAAGCCAGAAGGCAAAGCTGGAAGCCCAAAAGGACCCATGTGTTCATGATCCCTGATGACCAGCGAGCAGCTTTGTAATTTTGTCATTGGCAGGAGTCAGATGTGGCAAGTTGGAAAGCGTGGTTCGAAAAAGAGAAAGCCGCGCTGGATCAATCACAGGAGCCTCTTGAAGACTTGTTGTCGTTGTTGTTGTTGGCGCTGTTGTTGCGGAAATTTTAGTTATGAGGACAAATACAAGAAATGGCTCTGGAACTCCTATGAAAGCGAAAAGCGGCAGTGGACTTCGGACCAGGCCACTTGAACAAAGTTTTGTGAATCATTTTTTGATAAAGGCTGCTTTGAAATTTGTCGGCCCAGGAAGAAGCCCTAGAAAAACGAAAGCTGAACCTCTTCAAGCAAGTTGAACGATGCAAGGCATCTTGTTTTCAAGACTCAGATGTTCAATCAAATGTTGACAAGGTCATTGGGATTTGTGGCAGGAATCGGATCTGAAGAGCCTGCGAGAAGCTTTCGAGAAGGAGAAGGCCAGTTCATCAGTTCTTGCGCTGCTGTTGATGTTTTTCCGTAATTTGTCAGGTGAAGGAACGGGCCCAGATGAAGGAAGAGCTGGAGGGGGAAATGAAAGAACTCCTGGCGCAGCAGCAAGATGAACGCAACACGGAGGCTGGTTTCAAGTTTTTGGTTTCGATTGTATGATTTTGGTCCCTCCTGTCGCAGGCAGCAACGCACGCATGGGAACTGGTGCGGGAAGATCAAGTGGCCCAGCAGGACAAAATCGACAAACTAGAAGCCGAGGCCAAAAAGCTAAGAAAGGACTGTGGGCGCCGTCTGTCATTCAAATTTTCAAGAGTGCACGGCTGTAAGAGCCAAATAATTTGGCTGTAAGAGCCAAACAATTTAATTTTCGGCTGTAAGAGCCAGCGCAGGCTGTAAGAGCCAGAAGTAATGTGTAAAAGAATTTGTAAGAACCACAGGCTGTAAGAGCCCGAATCAATGGAAGGCTCCCAGAGAAAATTTGCCAGGTACCGCTGTGGCCATTTTCGAAGCTTTTTGGAAATGCCCGCTGCCCAGATTGTTTTGTCATGTTTTGTACCCTGTAGAGCATTGATGAATATTGGCAAGTAAGCTGTAAGAGCTTCCATGTGTGTGAGTGTGCATCGGCGGGTGTCGCCAGCGCATTTTGCGTTCAAGATGGCAGAGTCGAGCCAATCAAAGAGCCATGGCGCGGTGCAGAATCTGCACACCATGTGGCAGAAACATCAACTAGTGTGGCAAACAAGGTGGCCGTGGCTCATTGCGATTGAAGAGGGCGACAAAGTCAAGTCGCTGGGGTGCAGTGTGTGCTGCCAAGCAGTTCGAGGGCAAATCGACAAGAACGCTTTTGCGCAGTGCACTGTGCAAACTGCTCAGACATCTGTCTTCCAGAAGCATCAAGACTCCAAGGGCCACGCCGCCCGTGCTGAATGCTTGATGTCTTCTGGTGTTGCCATAGTTGCCCCTTCAGCCCAGCAGTTTGCAGAAGTCTTGGAATCTGTTTGGCGTGGTGTGTCTGAGCTGAAGGAGATCGGGCCATGGAAACTGAGATGTATGCAGTTTTGCTTGGCCGAGGCGAAGGTTTCAAAATTTTTGGACAAGCATGAAATGATTTTTTTGCTGGTTAATGTTTTGCTGGTTGGACATGTCCCTGCAGGCCAATCGCTGTCGCTTGCGAAAGGCTCTCAAGGAGTCAGCTTCAATGACGATCCAGCAGGATGTGAGAGATGGTCAGCTCTTGGTCAGCTTTGTCTCAGTGGATCGTGACTTGAAGGTGACTATGGGTCATTTGGGGCAGTGCGATTTGAATGAGCGTTTTGGTTTGACTTCGAAGGATCTCACACAAGCATCGGTTTTCATCCTTCACAAATTTGTTACTGCTGGCTTGGGTTTGCCTGTCCGTGACAAGCGCGATGAAAATGGTGTCGTGGACCGTGATTTGCTTCAGCTTGTCAAAGAGAGCACTGAAGCCTTTGGGGCCGATGGTGCTGCAGACGAGCAGAGAGCAGGAGCGGGGTTTGTTATTATACTTTCGTTCTTGATTTTCAATAGCCAAAAGGTTTCATTTTTGAAACATGTATTCAAAATTGGTTTCAGCTGATTTCCCTCAGGCGAATTGTTGAAGCGATTCTTTCCGCGATTGAAAGTGGTCCAATACGACAAAAGCACATGCGTCGCAAAGGTTGTTGAGTAGGACCTGGCCTACCGACCCCTACATCAAAAAACTTGTCCAAGATTTGGTGCTGGGGCCAAGGGCAATCACGCAGAAGATTCGCTACTCTGGAGTTTTCCGCAAGAGGTTCCAAGAGGCAGTCTCTGAAATGGTGGGTCCGCACGCCAAGCGCGTTCATGATTTGGCTTGTGCAAAGCACAGATTTCTGAGCGCAGCCCAGCCTTTCAGAAGGGCCGTTCTCTTTTTCAAACCCTTACTAAGGGTGGCCCAATGGATCCTCGAGCAGCGCGGTAGACGTTCAGATGAAGGCCAGCTGGCTCGAGAATGGCTGATGTCGGTCACGGCCGAATCGGCTTTTCAGTTGGCGCTTGTGGCAGACGCCACGGATGAGGCCATGATGGTCAACCGATATTTCGACCAGGATACTTATTCCAAAGTCGAAATGACCTCTCAGCTCCAAAAGTTTCTACAGAAATGCACATGGCTTTTTGCTGAGCAACGTGGTGCTTTGCGGACTGGGTACACAGCTCTGATGATGAAAACGCTGGAGAAACCTTGCAACATTTTTGTTGATGGAGGTGTGAGGAGCATCAAGACTCCATCCAACGAAGTCACCGACCGATGTTTTCAGAGAATGCAAAACTGGCTGGGCCTTGTGCGCATGACTGTCAGGGCTGAAATGCCACACTTTGAATCACTTCAATTGTTTCGGGTCTTTTCGTTGGATTTGGCTCCCAACCTGAAGGATTTGGATGCTTTGGCAAACTTGGTGGAAGTTGACCGTGATGGCTTGCAAGCTGAGTTTTTGGATTTGAGACCATCTGCTGAATGGCATTTTGCCAACGGGAGCAAAACTTCAGAGGATGCGTGGAGGACCGCGCATTTGAAAAACAGGACGAAAAATTCGCCGAAGAAGAATCTAGAAGATGTTCTCATCAGACTCTTTGCTTGGCACGTCAACACCTCCGGCATTGAGCGGTCCTTTGCGAAAAACCTCATCAAATCGCAAAAAAGAGGCGACGTGTCAGAGTGCCGTGCAGATGATGAGCTACAACTACAAAGTTTGAACAGAGGCAGCAAGCACGCCATCCCGAAACATTCCGCTTTGATTTCAGAAGCTGGTGTGGTCTGGGCAGAAAACTATGGGCCGCCCCGGGACCGACAAAGAGTACCCGAAGATTTGAAAGGACACGTGTGTTGATTTTGTTTGTCCTGTTCTTTGAGTGTTCTAATAATTCCTTGTTTGATTAAATATTTGGTTTTTGGCCCGTTCGCCCTGGAGGACGCAAACGTTCTTTGCCAGAAGCCGAAGATGGCGACAATGTGACTTCTGAAGCCGCCTTCATGAGGAAGCGGCGTCGAGAGGTTGATGCTGGCGCGGAGTCTGTGAAGTTGTCAGCGGCAGTGGAGCCTGTGCTGGGAATAGTTGGAGTGAATGGCTGGGGCGAAGGGGCTGCAAAAGAGGGAAAGTTCTTGCAAACAAAACTCATGCATGGGCTGATGAAGGCAATTGCTGAGGGAGCTGTGCCTTTGGACAGGTTGAGCCCGGCCATGATAGAAAAATTTCGTGACTGGCAGAAGCATGATCAAGAACTTTGCCAGCAAGCGTTGAAGAGCCGCCGCGTCTCTCTAGAAAGACCTCGGTTTCCGAGAGTCGCTGGTTTGAAATTGTGGTGGCCTGAAAGCGTCCAAGCTGCTCATGGCGAGCGTCAACTTCGAGCTGTGGCGCGCCAGTTGGGACTGGTGACAGTAGAATCAAAATACTACGCAGAGGTCCATGTGTGGAACCAGGTTGCGGAGCCCGAGGAGGCAGAAGATGAGCTACTAGCAGGCCTTCATGGAAAACTGGTTTGTGATGCCAATTGCTTCTTGTCCAAGGGAGAGGCTGGCAGCTTTCTGGTTTTCAAAGCAGCAACAAGCATTGTGCGCACCATCTATATCACCCCCCGATTTGCCAGAGACAGCAGGGACGCAGCTCAAAACATCATGCAGTACTGCAGACCTTTCCATACAACGTCCAGATGGACGTTTCAAGGCAAGTTGGACGTTTTCCTGAAGGCTAGGGACAAAGCCATCAGGGACAAGAAGCCGACTCAAGTGATGGTTTTTGGCACCGAGGCTGACAAGCATGGAGACCTCGGTGATGTTAAATTGTTTGTGACTGCCGATGAATTGGCAGCCAAATTAATTTTTGTTGATCCGGTGCGGTCAGCCCATGGATTAGATGGGCCCCGTTAGGACAGAAACTGACTCCATGCAAGCAATGACGCTTTCAATTTTTTCGCAGTCAGTTCAGAATTCGAATTGTGACAAATGACCTGTGTGGTCAATGAGAAATTGTCTTGAGGATGCCGGGCTGTGACAGCCATGCATGTGGGTGGGAGATTAAAAGGCTGCGCTTTCAAGATCCAGCGCAGGAAAGAAAACGCAAGCTGTAAGAGCCAGTGCAAGTGGCTGTAAGAGCCAGCGCAAGAGCCAGGGGCTGTAAGAGCCCGAATCAGTACAAGGCTGTAAGAGAATGAATGTTCAAGGCAGATGCTGCTGTTGCCGCTTTCGAAGCTGCAATGCTTGGAATTGAGGCTGGATGGAACAAGGAATTGTCTTGGTTTTGATCTCAGATTTCTGTCGCTCTTCGCCAAATTGTCGGGCTGTAAGAGCTTGTTGTTTCCATGGTCGGGCTGTAAGAGCCTGTTGCTTCGACAATTGTGGAGCTGTTGTCTTCATGGATCCTGACATGAGCAGCAGCTGTTTGCGGAATCAAAGCAGCAGCGCTCACTCATTTTCATAGTCAATCTGTCCACCGTGCATCGTCATGTCCCAACAAGCCCATGGCAGCCTCTCAAAGCGGCAACGCACCCAGGAACAAAATTTCATGAGGGTGCAGAAGCGCAAGTTCCAAAGCCAATTGCAGAAAGAGCTGCCAAAGCATCATGCATGGATGTATGGAATGCCTGCCAACGCGCAGACTCAGAAGGAAGCTTCGGAGCGGCTGACAAAGCAAGAGGAAGTAGGTCTTGCGCCAATCGGTGCCAAAGTGCTAGGTGCTGGCACCAGCCCTGCCGATTGTTGCGTGAAACTTTACGGCGGTTTGACTGGCACGGCAATGCGCGGCGCCAGTTCAGCCATCCTCTTTGAACGATTGTGTGAATGGCAAGCTCTGTGCGAAGATGTCCAGAAACAAGTCTTGCACATCATGGACGAGCTGATCGAGCGCAAAGTCCTGCGCGTTTCCGAAGTGTCTGATGATGCCAGCTGGGACGGATGGATTTGCCAAACTGGGCAAAAGTGATTCCGAAAAATCAGCAAGGCCAAAAAGTCAACATCCTGCGTGGCAGTTGTTCAAGGGCAAGTGAATGAGTGAGTTGCCGCAATGTACACTGTGCGCAGTGCTGGGGGAGGACGGTGTACCACCACGCAAAGCGCAGCTAAAGCAACATGGTAAAAACAGCGAAAACAATGGCAAAAATGTAACAAAAATAAGATAGCAAACAGCACGGCAACAACAATGTAACAAAAAACGTGGCAAAGATAACGCCGCAAAAAAACCAAACACGGCAACAACAATGTAACAAAAAACGTGGCAAAGATAACGCCGCAAAAAAACCAAACACGGCAACAACAATGTAACAAAAAACGCGGCAAATAAAACAACAAAAAACACAAGAACAACAAGGTAACAAAATCCACTTCCCACATCGACAGTTTATACAAGAGTAACGTTGGTTGTCCAAAAGTAACACGTGGAGGTACACCGGCCAGTTTGCTTTAAGGACACATAGTCCTGGACCTACGACGGTGCCATTACCAGTGCAGGTGCAATGCGGTGCAAAAAAACGTGGGCGCAACGCGCCCGCGGGCGCAAAGCGCCCGCAGGGCTGGTTACGTAATGTCGTAACGAGTGGCTGTAAGGGATGTCCGTAACGAGTGGCTGTAAGGGATGTCCGTAACGAGTGGCTGTAAGGGATGTCCTTAACGGATGGCTGTGGCTGATGTCCGTAACAGATGGCTGTAGCGGATGTCTGTCAAAGGATGGCTGTAAGAGCCAAAGTGTGAACAGTATAATTGCAGAAAATTAATTCTTTCAGATAATCATGAGCGTTCATCATGTTGTTTCGAAATTTTGTTTTTAACCAAAACTGTGATTGCGCGAATTGCCTAGGCGAAAGTCCCTGTCTTCCTCTTGCGTACTTGGTCCTGTCCTCAATTGTGAGTTTTGCAGTTTCAAAGAAAATGTGTGGAAAAGATGGCTGTCAGAGCCTGAATCAAAGAAAAACTGTGTTGGAAGGAGCAGTTTTGATGAACATGATGGGACTGACAGGGTTGGAAGACCTCCTCCCCAGAGGGGTTCCTCCAACATTCGGGACCGGTGCCGAAGTTTGAAGGGACGTGTTTGGGGAACATCTGTCAATGTTGGAAGAACTTCCTTTCAGAGATGCTTGTTCCAACAACCCCCAAGATGTTCAGAGAAGGCTCCATCAAACTTCGGCACCGGTCCCGAAGGTTGGAAGAAGTTCCGTTAAGAGGACGCTGTTCCAACACAGCCGGCGTTTTGATGGATTTGTTTTAAATCCTTGCAGGTGATCTTTCATCAAGCAATTCGTTAGCTCTCAGCGTCGACGCCTTCAATCTCTGCGTGTGCCAATGGAAGCTTTGGCGCCAAGTGCCAGTACGCCGACGGTGCCGGCAGTGGCTGCAGCCAACGCGAAGCACATGGCGTACATCCATGAGTGTTTGCAGGCGATCAAAGCCCATCCTACCATGAACAACATCATGACCAGTGGACCTGTGCAAGCGAAGTATGCCCCCATTAGCTGGCCGGCATTGCAATCGAATCTTCGGGCGGCAGGAGGGTCGGAAACTCAATTGTTTTTCATGTTTTCTCAAAGTTAATGTCGCCTCGTGAGTTTGCTTCGGGGTATTTTGCTCCTCTGACTTGCAATCATTCATTTGTCTGTAAGAGACTTTGGTTAGTTTGTCTGTAAGAGACTTTGGAATCATTAGTTTGTTGTTTTCTGATCGCCCCTCTTTCGATTGAGGCCTGTGGCCGGTGGCGGCAACTTGTTCTGGGTCGAGATGGGAGTCGACCCAGCCTTGACCCACACAGCCATCAAGACCCGAAAGTGCCAAGAGATTGCTGAGCGCTACTACAACACCCCTAGGTCTTTGATCTCAGAGGTGGTTGTGGGGGTTCCGCAAAGCTTCGCCACAGCCAGGCACAAGGTGTCACCGACCATGGGCTTTTTGCGCAGGGTCTCACCGCCAGAGCCGATTCATGCGATGATCATGGCAATCCACAAGGATGTCTTGCATGAAGAGGCCGAAAAGCTCGAGCAATGGAGGGAGATCATCCTGAACACCCTGCTGAGCTTTGAAATCGTGGAGGCGGAGAGCTGCTTGCACTTCAAGAACTGCCAGCTGAGGGAGAAGAGCGGCATCGAACATGAGCTGGTGCGACACTCCAGCCTCAGCCGCTGCCTGGACATCGTGAACTTTGCAGCCCGATTGTCAGGGGGCAGCAAGAAGAAGACCGACAAGTCAAAGGGCTCCTGGGCAAAACAAATCAGTGACGCTTACAATGCGGACTTGGTGCTGTCTGAGTTTTCTGAGAAGGTGACGGAGACTTGGGTCCAAACTGCCTTGCAAGTCAACACGCGGATGTTGACGAAGTCAACAACGGTGGTGTCCAAGCTTCTATTCTTGGATGATGCCTATGGCATGAAAGGTCCGTTGGATAGCATCTACCGGCTACAAGCCTTGCTGGTGAAGGCTGGGACTGGCCCTGCTGCTACCAAGAGGATGGAGTGGATGGTGCTCATGATTGCCGATTTCTTTGAGAATGGTTTGTGGGAAGCAGATGAGACCACAAAGAGAGAATTGGGAGGAAAGGTCGGGGATTTGCTCATGGCCAAGTATGATGCCAGAAGTGAGCTGCTGCAATGGGCAGAATCCACGGGTTTGGCGACATCGTCTGTGGCCAAAATTTCAGAGGTGAGCGAGTCCCTGGAGCACTATCGTCAAACATGTGGGTATTCGTGGAAGCCCAGTGATCAACAGCCGGCGTGTCCTTGGAGAGCTGCTTTTGCACCTTCTGCGGATCTTTTCATGTCAGTGTTTGATGGTGTGGTTTACAGCAACACCTACGATGAGGCGATTCAGGTTTGGGCCAGGAGCAGGAAGCCTGTCGCAGAGCTTCTGAAGCAAAGCCCTCTGTGCGAGTCCCTTGAAGAGATCGAGGAGAAGGTCGAGGAGCCTTGACGGGCCAGGGTGGCTGTAAGAGCCACTGCATGTTGTAAGAGTTTGTGTGTGGTTGGTGTGGCTGTAAGAGCCTTAAACTACATCATGTCTGAATGATTCATAATTTAGCCTGATTCAGGAGGAAAAGAAGGGCGCTGCAGAGTCCAAGAACGATGATGAGTCCACTGCAATGATTGTGGCAGCTGAAGGAGATGGTCCCCAGGATTGCCGAGGGATCAGCTTGCAACGGCTTTCCCTCAAGTTTGGTTGAGTTGCTGTAGTGGTGATGGTGGTGGTGGTGGCGTGGTGGTTGTTGCTGTTGCTAACGTTGGTGTTGTTGTTGTTGTTGTTGTTGTTGTTGTTGTTGTTGTTGTTGTTGTTGTTGTTGTTGTTGTTGCGGTTCCACATGCGGATGTCCGTGGTAGTCAATTACCGCTTAGCTGTCCAGGACAAAGTGGCCTTCGGCATCGAATCGAATGAGGAAGTTATGGCTGGGCATGCCGGGCGGCAAAGTGGCCTTCGGCATCGAATCGAATGAGGAAGTTATGGCTGTCCATGCCGAGCTGTCATCCAGTGAGCAGCCGCAAGACAAAGCAGATTTGCAACAGTTGGAGCGATACATGGCCCAAGCCAGATCGCTGGTGAAAACATACATCTGCCTCGAGCCTGAGACCAAGCCTGACGAGGAGCTGCTGCTGAGCCTTCAGCAGTCTGCAGCTGGCGGCATCGAGGACAAGCCTGACGAGCGCAGCCACACGCTCATCTATTACCATCAAGCAGACGCCGGAGAGGCCACTGCGCAACCACACCTGCGAGTTCCGGCGTTGCGCAACCGTGGCGGGCACCTGGCGCGCTTCCTCCGCCTTGCCCAGCTACGAAAAGATGCAACGCAGGAGCTTTCAGAGACAGACCTGTATGCTGTGGCGAATGGCGGCAAGGAGGGCAACAGAAGCACTATACTGGGCTCATTCCTCTTGGCTGCTGAGGTGGACCCGAGCACCGGCCGGCCTGCAAAGCCGGCGCCAGCCAAAAAACAGGTCAGGTGCTGGACGGTTGCCATGTCTGAATCCAGCATCACAGACCGGCTTTCCCGTGTGCGGGGATTTAGTTCCCTCAATCAGATCCAAAGAGTCTTTCTTGTGACAAAAGGCGCGCTGAATTTGAATGAGCACCAATGCCTTCATACTCCTGGCTCGACGAATCGTGGAAACTTCTTGGGGCCGTTCGTGCTGGAGAGTGAGGACAGGATTAACCACTTTTTTCCAAACAAGGGTTTTTCAATATTCAGGGTTCATCAATGTCTCATGAATGCCTGCAGCCCATCAGGAGAACATGTGGAAGATGCCTGTGAAGTGCAAGCTGTCCCTGTTTGGAAAACATGGAGCTCGCATCCCTGTGGGTGGCAGTGTGGAGGAAGAAGATGAAGAGGTTGACGAAGAGGAGAACACGGCTGTTGAGCAGGGCAAGAAAGCGAAGCCGCGTGACAAAGCAGACGTGGAGCCGCTGCTTTTTCACAGCCCTCCTGTGGCCATGGCGGAGGAAATTGTGCATGCGGTCGACGCAATCGCGGTGATTGCCTTGGGAGGAGACGGGCGTGTTGCTGAGCTGTGCCTTGAGAGGAGGATTCCTTTCTGGGGACTGTGTTTCACAGAAGAACATGTAGCAGCTTTGACAGCTCGCTTGGAGAACCGTGTCTTCGTCAAGATGCAATCGGACAAGTCTCGCCTCTTTGCCCCCAATCTCAAAGTGATCATTGACAAGAACAGCTGCGATCCCAATGAAGATGTGGAGCTGGAGCAACCCAAAAAGAAGCAACGCAAAGGCAAGAAAGCCGCGGAGTCAGGCCCAGACAAGGAGAAGAATCAAGATGAGAAGCCATCCCAGAAACCCAAGGAAGAGAAGAAACCCAAGGAGAAGTCCAAGGCTGAAGAGAAGAAACCCAAGGAGAAGTCCAAGGCTGAAGAGAAGAAGAGCAGCGGGGCGGCATCAAGCAGCGGTGGCGACGCCCTGCTCAACGAACTTCAGAACTTGGCAGAGAGCGCAGTGGACAATTGAAGCTGATCAGTGAATCACTACCATTTCTGAGACAAACAGTCCGTGCTGCAGACAATTTGTTAAAACAGCACAACGCCAAAGAAAACATAAAGTCTGAAGTCAATTTTTACATTTGTGGCCAGAGAATTAGCATGGACTGGGACGCCGCTGTACTGATGTAGCTGGGTCGACAAGGCCAGTTCTGAGCTTGGGTGTGTGAGCAGTGCTTGTGAATAAACAGTTGAAAATGCCATGATATGTATCTTCACATGATGTTCATTAGTTAAATGATTTCGTTTGAGTTTGCTTACATTCCGAGCACCCAATCTAGAATGCCACACAGCACAGAATCTGTCGATGCCCAATTCCGACGGAGAGTGTGGTATGGAATCCGGCACCAGAGATGGAACGATTCATGCTTCCAATTCCAGGTTGACGCACGCTGGCCTGGAGAAGTCGAAAAACATTTCGTTTTGACGCAGCCGTGTGTGCTGATTGGCTGTAAGAGCCAGGGGGGCTGTATGAGCGAGAGCGGGCTGTAAGAGCCAGAGGGGCTGTAAGAGCTATATCCAAAGAATTGCGAGGTTCATCCATGGACAGACTTGAGTTGTGGTGCAGAAAACGCCGCTCCTAAGGCTGTCTCAAATTCTTTGTATGCCAGGGGCCCAGCTGTAGTTGTGGTGTAGTGGCAAGTTGGTTCTGTAGGTTTGTCGCTCAGAAATTATTGCGTTGTCAGCTCAGCCATTTGAAGTCAAAATGCCTAAGCGTCGGGCCCGGCTTTTGGAGAAGCACTTCCTGTCAGTGGCTTCAGACTGCACAGGCCTAAATGCTGCTGCCTTAGCTTTGGAAGCTTTGGTTCTTCCATATGACGAGCAATGGGTGAGTGATTCGAACAAAGCATGCAGAAGTGTACTCGCTGCCAATTTTGCCCCCAGAGTTATCTTGGAAGGCGTGGAAGAAGATGTCCCCGAACAGATCAGCAAACCTATTGACTTTTACTCAGCAGGGTACCCATGCCAGCCATATTCCCGGCTGGGGAAGAAAACTGGATTGGACTGTGGCAATGGAAAAGTCCTGCTCCATGTCCTGAAGAGAATACTCAAAAAACGGCCGAGAACGTTCATGCTGGAGAATGTGGAAGATTTTAAAAAAAATTCGAAGCGGAATTCAACATGGTGATCGACTTGTTGAAAAAAGTCAAGGACAAGCATGGCAGGCCATACTACAAACTGCATGCAGCAATTCTCAATTCCTTGAATCATGGAGTTGCTCAATCCAGAGGCCGGCTCTACATTGTGGGTGTGCATGAGCCGGTCCGTGACTTCAAATGGCCAGAACCGCAGCCTGTTGTGCCCCTGGATTCTGCCCTGGATGAGCCACATGGTGACAGCGGAAGGCCAGAGTGGCCGACCAGCAAAACAGAGCTGCGCAATTTACTTTTCTTCTACAAGCATTTGACAAGCCAGGGGATGGCCCGCAAATGCAATGCCATCGGAGACATGGGCGTGAGCGCCAAATGGTGCAAGCCGGGTGCTATTAGTTTTGGGCATGCACCTTGCTTGACGAAGAGCAGGTGCCAAAGCAATGGTTATTGGCTTTTCAGTCGGCAAAGAAGATTGCGGTTGAGTGAGTATTTCCGCTTGCAAGGAATCGACCCTGCCAGGATCAAACCCAGTGCTGCTGTGAGCGAAACTCAGCTACGTGCCATGGTGGGCAACAGTTTCACCGTTCCATTGGTGGCAAAAATAATGGACCGTCTCTTTTTCTGTGCCGGGCTGACCAGCCAGCCTATCAGCCATGTGGCAGGCACTGTGTGGACGGACTCGAGCTGTGATCGCTTCATTGAGTCGGGAAAGTACCCACTGTATAGCTGTCGCATAGGAGATGGGAAAAAGGATGAGGCTATTTGTGTGACAAGCTGTAAGAGCTTTTTCAGTGCCAAGCTGTAAGAGCTTTTTCAGTGCCAATGGCATTGGGTAAGAAATATGTCCTGAATACATGAGCTGTAAGAGCTTGAGCCGGCAGCACTCCACTGCTCTTGAACCATTTTTTTGCCGTTGCTTGAGCCAGTGTGGTTTGAGTAAGTTTGATCATTATCATTGGTGCTCTTACAGCGCCTAACTTCAATGCGCTCTTGCAGCGCTCAATTCCCACAGTGCTACATTTAGCAAAAGTCCCACTCGCCTGCTGAGGTGGTGATCTGGGTCTCCTTGGCCATGTTTGACAGAGTTGCTGCCCACATGTCAAATTGTTTCCCGCTAATTACTTCCCTTCAAATTGTTTTCGGCGGTTGTCGCCTTTTGCTTCAGGAGCTCAAGAAGAAAGCCAAGCAACTTCAGGAAAAGGACAAAGCGGAGGAAACACAGGAATCGTCGAAGCGGAGGCGAAGGAGGAAGCACCAGGAACGCAGCTCTTCCACGACGATCGACCCAAGAACGGGAGAAAAAGCGGCGAAGAAACGAAAACATGAGGAATCAGGTGCCAAGGAACAAGAATCGCAAGGCGGCCAAGCACAAGGAACAAGTGCCCTAGAGGGAGAACCACCAGCCGCAGCAGAGCAGAAAGATGCAGGAGAGAAAGATGAACGCATGAAAGCAGAAGACCCAGGTGCCACAGCAGAGCAGAAAGATGCAGGAGAGAAAGATGAACGCATGAAAGCAGAAGACCCAGGTGCCACAGCAGAGCAGAAAGATCAAGGAGAGAAAGATGAAGGCACAAAAGCAGAAGAACCAGGTGCCACAGCAGAGCAGAAAGATGAAGGAGAGAAAGGTGAAGGCACAAAAGCAGAAGAACCAGGTGCCACAGCAGAGCAGAAAGATGAAGGAGAGAAAGGTGAAGGCCTGAAAGCAGAAGAGCCAAGTGCCACAGCAGGAAGCAGAAAAACCACGAAGGCAGTGGAGCAGCCGCAGCAGAAAGAAAAAGAAGTCAAGAAAGACCACGAGGTGCTGCAGCCACAGCATTCAGAAGACAAAGAAAGACCACGAGGTGCTCAAGCAAAAAGTAGTGGCCGTGGCAAAAGAAGACAGTGAGAAGCCAGTGAGACTGAGAGCCGCGCATCCGAGCAAACCGGTGCAGGTTTTTTCTTCAGTATGTATATAGTGATTACATATTATTTGAGCATACCATTCACATGACGTGTTGTTTCCGTACCTGCTTCCCGGATTTGTTCAGTTCCAGCCCATTTCAATCCCTGCGACCGTCGTGCGCAGGGAAACGGGCACAAACCCCTTCCAACCGCACAGGGAAGGAAAAAAAATGATTTGTTCGCAAGGAAATTGTTTTTGAGTTCGTGATTTCAATCCTGATTTGTTGACCGATTCGAAATGTGGATTTTTTGTTGATCCAAGGAATGGCATCTTCAAAGATGCGGAAACCCAGATTTTGACAATGACAGTGCCGAGGTTAGTAAGAGCTCATTCATTTGGCTGTAAGAGCCTTTGGAGCTGTAAGAGCTCACTCATAGCATTTCATGTACTTGTTAATAATACATGCTTCTATTGCAGGGTCAACAGTAAGGCTGGCAAATTTCGATGTTTGTGTTTAGAATCCAAATTCCTAAGAGGGACAATGACTCACACAACCTACTCACTGTGGGTTTGCATCGAAACTGAGGCTGTTGCAAAGGACGCCTCGTATGCCAAGGCCGTCTCACCTGCGCAGCATCCCACTCTCAAAACACTCTCAAAAAATCCACTCTAATGCATCCTCGTATGCCAGGGCCATCGCAAATCCCACTCTCAAAACAGATCGCATTTTTTTCCAGATGCGCGCTCCTGTCAGGGCTAGTGTTTTGAATACAGAGTTTGCAAAGTTTTCTGCAACTTTTTGTTGCGTTGGAGGGCATCTCCAGCTTGAATTTGGTCCAACCGTCCGTATCCGTCCCAAGTCTTTTTGTGTTTGATCCTTGCGAAAGTCATTCCAGCTTCGGGCGTTACCCCGGCAGCCTTGATGTCATTGATTTTGCGGTGCCTTGCGCTGTGACTGCGCACTTGCTCGACGTTTGGGATCCTGGCATTGCCTGGTGGTGAAAATGTTTTCCTGGCTTTGCAGATGTTGTGACATACCACGTCTTTGCTGATATGTGTTCCATTTCTGCTGGGGAAAAGGTATCCGCCCCCCTTTGGCCAAGTCCATTTGTCGACAAAAGTCCTTTTGCCGCAGGCTCCCCAGGTCCTGGTTCGTCGACGGGATTTGCCTTTCTTTCGCAAACTCTGCAGCATAGGCATGTATGCTTTCATGATTTTCTTGTAGACTTCTGGTGCCCGTTTCAAAGGATCAATCCTAACAGTAGTCGATTTCCAGTCGAAGTCTCGAGCTTTCAATTTGAGGGCTTCCGTCACCCTCAAACAGAACATGTGCGAAAGGACTGTGAGGACATACATCCACGTTGGAGAAGTTTTCAAAAGATGGTCGCACCATGCAGCCCAAGCTTTGCCAGGCAATGTGCAAGCAGGCCCTTTCTTCTTTTGCTTCACACGCTTGCGTCGAGGCATGGCAAGTCGCCAAAAGGGATTTTTTGGCAGGCAACTTCGCCACGCTAGTGTTTTGAGCCTAAACACATCAGGAATTTCAAAAATATCTCTTTCCATGTCTTTTGACGGGGCGTCGCCAAACGGCCCTTTAGGCGATCTACCGTGCCCCCCGCAGAGCCCCAGAGACCCCCAGGACAAAAGGTGACTTCCCATCACTTCACTTATTCTTCGCTGATTAGTCTATTCACTCACATAGCACATTGACTCACATACCACATCCTCCCCCATCATCCCATAATATAGTAGCCGTCATCAGTATCAACCCCACATGCCATACCACGCACGCATATTTTATTATATGATAACGCATATGATAGCAAGTGATTCCATGCCTCTTAACGCGACGATGGATGGTGCTCTTACAGCACGCCTCTTGCTCTTACAGCACGCAAGCAAACGGTTTCTCTGTAACTGGCTCTGTTTCTTTTCCTCCACCATCGGTCGATTGCAAGTTCGTGGTCATGGCGTGGCTCTTATATCTTACAGCATGCATCATTGCCGCCTTGAGCGGGATGAGCGGCGGTCAGCGGTCATATCTACAGCTGACAAAATTAAAAGGAAGGATGAATTCCAGGGCCCAGTGGAGTAGCTTGAAGCCATTATTGGATCCGCCCAGTACGTAGTACAGTAGATTGAAGCCATCATTGGATCCATGCTCGAATGGATTGCACCTGCGCCAGCCATACGTGCAATGTGGCAAGGACTTCGCGGCAAATCGTATCGGCTTCGAAGGCGTCTGGATGACCCGACTGCAAGTCGTGCATCTCGTTGATTTTCCATAAGATCTCGTTCTCGAGTAGGTCCCAGCCATACGTGCAATGTGGCAAGGACTTCGCGGCAAATCGTATCGGCTTCGAAGGCGTCTGGATGACCCGACTGCAAGTCGTGCATCTCGTTGATTTTCCATAAGATCTCGTTCTCGAGTAGGTGCAAAGAATCAATTGCGGCATCAACGTTGCGGCCGGGCAGCGGCCCAGGCCGCCACGCTGCAGGCAGCGGCAGCTGAGTAGGAGGAGTCGGCGTCAGGGTAGGACTGTCTCGGTCTCCAGGTTCTCCAGGTTCTGTGCTGCGAGGAGGGTCTTCGTTGTCCCGCCGCATCTCCCTTGCCCTTGTCCATCTGTTGGGTCGGTTCGCCATCGTCGTTGACAGTTGCTAGCTACGAGAAACTCAGATCGCAGAGCCCTGCTGCGGCAACCCCCCCTTAACTTCTTCTAAACACGCTACCATCATCGTACCATGGCTTCACCCACTCACTAGCTTATCATCATACCGCCGCTTGTGCTGCGCAACTTATTCACAGCAAAATATATCAAAATCATATTGAGTGCCACTGTGCTCTTACAGCACATTTCTTGCAAAAATCATTTGGGCGCCACTGCGCTCTTACAGCGCCTTTCTTGCAAAAAAGAATTGCTTTCAGAACTTCCCGCCGCAGGCAGCTGCACCCTGGCCTGAAACCAAGCAGACTTGGACGAGGCGCCGCGCAGCCTGCCGAAACAGCAGGGGTTGCTGAACTTATATAGATTTCTTGGGGCTCTTACAGCCCATTCAATGTACTCAGGGGGGAAGCTGCTCAGCGCTGTAAGAGCCACAGGCATCAGCCATTTTTCACATTATGTTTGAAAGGGGCTGTAAGAGCCCAAGTACTACCGACCCCCGACTCACATACATGTTGTTTTGGCTCAGTCGCCAGCAACACCAGCAAAACGGGACAGGAGTTTCTAGATTTTCTAGTTCAGCACATTTGCTTTGATTCATTGTTCATCATGCAGGCGTGGGTAGTTTCCGTTTGCAAGCAGGGTGTCCCATGCAGGCTTTTGAAAACAGCTATTGAAAAAAACAA
>VSDK01027425.1:105895-124003 GCA_009767595.1 Symbiodinium kawagutii
CCCTCCTTGCCCCCCCCCCAGAGTTATTGGAAGGAATTGTTTTTTTTAACGCTTGTTTACAAAAAAATGTTGTAGTAACAGATGTAAGCAATGCATACGAATCAAAATGACATCATCACATGATCAAAATTCTTTGAAAATTCATGCGTTCGGTTTGCTTTTTTTAAGTTGTTTGAAATGTGCCTGGACTTCCAAGAACAATTTTTTTCCAAAGAAAAAATGCAAATTTTGCAATTTTTTGCTTTAAAAGGGGCAGGATTTAAAACAAATCCTTTATCAAAGAGCCAGACAAGGGCACAAAGCGGTCCAAAAAGCGAGGGCGCTTTCAAGCGGGATTCACAGCTTCACGCACATGGTCCCTCACAATGTAAAATCATTTTCGCCCCTCCCGATTTTTTTCGTCTATGCTTTGGTTTGTCCCAAAGAATTGGTTTGCAACGCCGGCGCTGTTCGATGCGGATCATTTTGGTTTGCAAACCCTCTTTCCGAAAGCTCGCGTTTTGTTGTGGGCATCTTCATTTTTGAGACCGCTGGGCGGCCCGAAAAATGTGACCATGGGATTGTTGCCGCGATGTTTCGGACCGACTTTCGGAGCCATTTTCTGGCCGTGTTTTTGGGGTTGGCAACCATGCCAAAAGTGGTTTGGTTTAAGGGTTTTCCTTCGGCAAGTTGCCCCCCTACTCCGCAACATGAGTTCAGCTTCGGCGAACTTATTCTGTGGAAATGTTGCTGGAAAACCTGGGCACGCGCGCAAGTTTTGTCGTGATGCAATATATATATATATATATATATACACATAACGTTTGTACCCATGTAAATATGATATTACAGCACAACGGGTATCAGTACCTTTAGGAACAGATCTTTGTGAAATTCTTTCCGTATGACTGTAAGTACATTTTGCGTTGCAAGTTCCGAACTATCAAACATATTTACTGGCAATATCTGATTCCAGTATAACTGGTTTGATGCAAGAAAAGGTTCGTCTACATAAAGATGCTCTGCGAGGCGATGAACTTGCTGCACTTTGTTCCGCAGGAAACGCCTGCCAATCTGGATGCGTTTCGAGGCGACAGTTACATGGGCGCTATCAAACCCGACGCCAGTGTGTGTTGGGTGTCTTTTCCGGGCAAATTTGCTGCCGGGTGGGAAGCACTTATTGACGGTCACCACGATGACTCCGTTGCTTGTGTGTTCTTGGATGATCCAGAAAGTGGCCTTGGCCAACATTACTTGCCTGATCCAGACGGTTCAGATCGATGCCTTTGCGCCGAGATCTATGGTGAAAGGGACTACAAAGCGCTGGGTTACTTGATGAAAAAGGATCCCTGCACAAGTGATGAAAAAGGGAAGTTGGAAAAGCGAGCTCGCACCATGAATGCACATCTTGTGTTTGGAAATCCCTCCGAAGATGACGAAAAGAAGGCCAAGCAACTGTGGGAAAACAACAAGAAACGTGCATCTTGGGGATGCATGTGGTTCAAGGTGTGGCTACAAAGAGTTGAGAAGGCAGTTCAGCTGAAGCAGCGCTTGAAAGTTGTGTACTTCCCAGGAGAAGAAGGCAAGGGCAAGGTGCCATGGAACATGCTCGCAAGTGCGAACCTTTGGGATGATATTGGATGCGGTGGATCACAAAAGAGTGAAATTGCCAAACTCGAACAGCAGGGGTGGCAGTATGAAGATGTCGACGTCACCATGTTTTTGTCCAACCAATTCAAAGTAGGAGAGACAGTGGATGCCTTGAATGGTGCAGACAACATCTTCACGAAAGCGATCGTCATCCAAATTCCTGACCATGGCAAGCCTGATCCGAAGTGGATCGTCAGATGCAAGACGACACAAACCGAGTTTGAAACCAGTCTTGTTCGTCACACCACTGAATTGTTTGACAAACTCTTGAACAAATGCGGGGAGGAATCCCTCAAGAAGGTGATTGCAAGTGCTCTGGATTTGAAACTGGACACCATCGAAGAAGGAAGGTCTCGCAACGGAAAAGCCTCTTTGGCAGTCAAGGTTGACATCCGCACTGTCCAGGATGTGCAACGACTTCGAGATGCAGTTCTCAGTGAGGACATTGCTGCGGTGATCAACAGATCTTTGTTGGACAAGCACCAAGTCAGAGACGAAATTTCGGTTGACAAAACAAATTTCCTAAATCATTACGCCAGAAGCCTACTGACTTTCACACAGCTGACGCAGCATCAACAGATAAAGCTGAAAGAACTTTGCCGTTATCCTGACGAAGATGTTCACCTGACAGCCGCGGCAGGGTCAGGAAAGACATTTGTGGCACTTCGATATGCGCTGAGAAAGCTGAGGGCATCAGGCCCAGGCGTGGGGAAGGTTCTTTACATCTGCCCCCGCCGTCCCCTGATTTTTCATTTCGTGCACTGGCTCCTCGTTCAAGCGAAGTTTGTTCTACGGGACACTTTGAAGAATGACCTGCTGCAAAGATTGGTGGTAATGCACGAGCCGTACAAGAGGTTCATGAGTGTTGTCATCCAAGACTCTTGCATCGTTCTTGAGGAACTGGCAAGTCAACCCAAAGGCATTCTCCTTGCAATTTTGGATGAGGCTCATGATGTACTTACAACAAAAATCTCCTTGTTCCAGGAGGTGGATGCACAACAGAAGCTCATGCTCTCAGATATCTCACAGTCTTCTACTCTGCAAATCGAATATCCAAAAGTGCGCGAGGTAACTCTGACTGAGGTGTTGCGCAGCACAAAACGTGTTGTGCTCGGAGCAGGTGCATTCGGACTTCAAGACACTCACACCATCACCTGCCTTGGGACGACCGGTCCACCTTTGAAAACATTCCTCTTTGCAGCAGAAGATGACCAGGACATTTTTGCGAAGTTTGCAGACAAAACCCTGGAGGCCATTTGGCACATTGCACGCACGTATCCCAGCATCAGCCTTCAGCAACACATAGCCTTGATCGTGCCTGATGAGAAGTTCTACAGTGATTTCAAGCCCCATGTGATGAAGCGCCTTGAGGAAGATTTTTTCCAGTGTTGCAAGATCATTTCTTTTGAGGATGCCCTCCGTCACATACCTGAGGGTATTCACCGGGACGTTGGGATGGATGCGTTCATCTTAGACTGGGACGAAAATGCCAAAGGTCTTGAAAAATTGTTTGTGGTCTCCATTGGGTTTGACGTGGAGATCAAGGGCGACAGCAACAACGCTGCACGAGCGCGCATTTATCACACAATCACACGAGCCCAGCTGCAAACATTTGTGGTTGACCGCTTTGTTCGAGGTGGGTGGCTTGAGTTTCTCACCACGCTGGAGCTCAAGAAGGATTCTTTCGAGCAATCCACCGCAGAAGCTGAAGTTCGCAAGGATGCGGCTCGTAAAGTTGTTGATGTTGTGGATGCTTGGTGTTCATTGGGACCGGGGCGGAGTGCTGAAGTGTACTGCAGCCTCGTTCGAGCATAGATGACTTCGACATCCTTAACTTTCATGGTGTAAAATGTTGGGACCAAAAGGGGCTGATTCTAAGATGTGAATGCTGATTGCGAGCGCTCTCTTGGCAACCGTGGCATGGGCTGTTGATGGCCGATGATGGTTGCTGATGGCTGTTGATCATTGCTGATGGCGGTCGATGACCGTTGGACTCAACAGGCCTAGATCTTGACTTCAGAATCTACAAAACGCCCACTGACCATCTCAGCTCTAGCAATCTGTTCGTCATCAGCAAGTGATGCAAGTGATTCTATCAGTTCCAGGTTCTCTTGGGCTGTTTGCCGCACCAAGGAACCATCTCAGCAAGCAAGCCTCGACTTTCAAGGGGAGATCGCCAAGGCACATTGGTCGGTTTGCAATTGGGTTCTCTCCAAGCTTGCGTCCTAGGGGTTTTGTGGTGCCCTGCCACTAGCAATTTTCCTTTTTCCGAGTGTCATATCGCTCTTGCTTGTCCTATTGCTCCGTACTGTCTTGGCACTTCGTGACTTTAAGCTTGTTTCCTCTTGTCTCCAACGTTGTCTGTGGCTTTTGCTGCCTGGCGACCCATGATTTGGCTTCATCTTTGCTTCCTTTTTCACCCCTATGCCATTCTGGGTCCGGTCTTGGAACAGTTGACTTGCGTTTGGCTTAATATTCAACAATATCTATATGTGCACTTGCGATTGGGTTTCGGGTTCACCAATTTCAGAATATTCGGGCAAAGAGTTGTGCTTCCTTTTTGAGAAGAGTTTCCAAGTTTTCTTTATGACAAAATGATGGATCAATGGACATGTTTTGGCAGGATCATTGATTTACAACAATAGTTAGCGGAAACTTGGTCAGATGTACGGCCCAGACACGCAGATCCCCTTTTGCTTCGCGTATGCCCTTTGGATACTCAGCTGCCAGAGAAAGCCCTTACAGCCCAATTCTTTAAATGGGCAATCTTTATCTCAGAGGAGGTCAAGGCGGCAGCGGCCTTTCTTTTGTTAGAGGGTTTTTTGCTTCATGTAGGCGCGAGTTACATCATCGACGGATAGTGTCCTATATATTTGGTGGACTTGGGCCTACCGGACGATTTTCTTGGATCGATCTAAGCATGACAGACGCGATTTGAATTCTCAATGCATGAACGAACCCAGTACCACATAGAATATATATGAATATATAGATTTATACTATACAAATATATATATATATATATATATGTATATATATATATCTATACACACACACACACGCATATGTATCGGAACAACCAGGAACGATTTCCAATGCTGCTGATTAAGTCCGCTTTCCCAGTTTATGGTTTAGACAACATCCAACAAAGATAATACAGAAATTATGGGAATACAAAGCATCTTCTTGGGTCAAGCACAAAAAGGGTTCCTCCGACCCAAAGTGATCCCCCAAATGAGCGTTCCCGAAGTATCTGCTGCTCACACTTACCAACAAACCCATGGGTTGCGTTCTTCTCAGTTGGGCCTTGGAGCCCAGCTAGGCAGACCCAATCAGCGCAGTGGTTGAGACTCAGAGATCTGCGGATTCGAAGGCGACTTGGCCATGGACAGTGCTGTCGTGGAGGGTTCAACTTCCTTTATTGTCAAACACTCTGTACCAAAGGGACAGTGGAGTAACTACTCTGTGCTAGTATAGCAAAACGACCGGTTTGGAAGGGTGGCAACTCCTGGGGATTGGCTCAGACCTTCCACTGAAGGTCTTGGAAGTGGGTGAAAGTCAGGCGCAGATGGCACCTTTCTGACCCAGATTTGGATCTATTTATTTTTTTCGAACGGGTGCCATTGATGAATGTTTGATTTCAAAATATTGATTGAAAGTTTTGATGGTTGAGATTGGAAGATTCAGGGTTCAGTTCAATCTCGCATTCTGATACTGCTCTGGAACTATGGATTCTGTATCCGGAAGCGTGCACTTACCCTTGAATTGAGGCCTAGAGGCCTTTGGAATCAGATTTAAGTATCATCGTTATCCATCCATTTATATATATTTTTCTGTCTCTCTCTCTATATATCTATCATATATATACATATCTCGTCGTTATTTTTTGGTAAATTCCCTGTGGACAAAGACAAACCGCAATGCTTGAATAGTGTTTTTGTCGCACGGTCGCATATCACGAGGGGGTGCGGCATTCGCAAGAAAAGAGCACATATCTGCAACGTGGAGGATACAAAACTCACTAAACGCTGAGATGATTCTGAAGAAGTCTTTCAACAGTTTCAAGCTGCCAAGCTGTTCTCCATTTGGGTAGAATGCAAGCTCAGCCTTCGGTGCAGGGGCAGACAGTGCGGGAAACAGCGCTGTGGGACACCAGCAGCAATGACAAGATCCAGACAAAGATCGAAACACTTGCATTCGATCCGCACGATGAGGTGGTCATGGGTTTGTGGGCAGTACTGTGAGAACTGAACCGCTGTCACAGATATCAAGCATGTTTGTTTCATTGTTTCGATCCGCAAGATGGGTTTTAGAGCTGCACAGCAACAGTTGGAACCTGCTGTACAATATAACATAGTACATAACCGCACGGGGCGGTGGCGGAAATTCCCAGAATACCTATAGGAAGAGAGAACTATTTGGAATGACGATTCAAGATGACGATTGCGTTGTTCTTCTCTGATGTTCTTTCTTCGCCTGAGTTTTTTTGTCCCTGGTGTTTGGTGTTTGCTGGTGTTTTTTCTCTATGGTGTTTTCGATGTTTTCGTTTCTGGTGTTTCTCTGGTAATTTTTATTTTCTGGTGTTTTTATACAGTAGTGTTTGCTGGTGTTATATATTTTCTCTGCTGTTGTTCTTCTTTGCTGGTGGTTTCGCTCTAGTGTTTTTTCTTTGCTGGTGTTTTTTCTCTCTGGCGTTTTTTTCTTTGCTGGTGCTTTTCTATCTGGTAATTTTTATTTTCTGGTGCTTTTATTTGGTGCCTTTCCTCTCTTGGCTGTTGCACTTCTTTGGCTGTTGCACTTACTTGGCTGTTGCGCTTGCCTGGCTGTTATGCTTTTTTGGCTGCGACGCCCAATTTGCTTTGACACTTATTTGGCTGTGAGATGATGATGATGATGATGATGATGATGATGATGATGATGATGATTTGTGACGATGGTGGTGGTGGTGGTGATGGTGATGGTGATGGTGATGGTGATGGTGGTGGTGGTGATGATGATGATGATGACGACGACGATGAGAATGATGGCGATGGCGATGAGGGTGATATTGATGGTGATGATGATGGTGGTGGTGATGATGATGAGCATGTTGTTGTTGATGATGATGATGACGACGACGATGAGAATGATGGCGATGGCGATGAGGGTGATATTAATGGTGATGATGATGGTGGGGGTGATGATGATGAGCATGTTGTTGTTGATGATGATGATGACGACGACGATGAGAATGATGGCGATGGCGATGAGGGTGATATTAATGGTGATGATGATGGTGGGGGTGATGATGATGAGCATGTTGTTGTTGATGATGATGATGATGGTGGTCATGATAATGACAATGATGGTGATGGCGATGACGGTGATGATGACGGTGATGAAAATGATGGTGATGGCGATGACGGTGATGGCGATGACGGTGATGATGACGGTGAGGATGACGGTGAGGATGACGGTGATGATGTCGGTGATGATGATGATGATTATGATGATGATGGTGGTGATGTTGATGATGGTGATGATGATGATGATGATGATGATGATGATGTTGCTGATAATGATGATGGTCTTACTCTGTCCGTCTTTGAACTTCAAAAAACAACTTGAAACCCTTGATTTTTCATGCTTTTGACTTGCAAATTGCGTTTCTCCACAGTGCTGTGCATTTCTTGCACATCCCATCTTCCCACAGTGGCTCGAACGTGTGGTGTCTTCACGGTTTTGAGTTGCCAATGCGCATTTCGCCACAGCGCCGTGCACTTTTTGCTGATCTCCTTTTCAAAAGTAGCCTAGAACATGTTTTTTTCGATTTTGTCTTCCAGATGCGTGTTTCGCATCGTTTCGCCACAGGGAGGTGCAATTTTTGCAGATCCCTTTCCCAACTGACCTCCGCCCCCGCCGTTTTGAGGAGCCTGCCTAGTGACGCATTGAAGAACGCAAAACATTGTAAAACACAGCATTTCGTGCACTTTCTATCATTCAATTTCGGGCACCTGTGTGATCTCTCTGATCTGACTGACTGACTACTGCCACTTTCCATAAGTTGGACGTTTGACTTCCAAAGTTCCTTCGATCATTTCATCAATGCTAGTGGAGATTCATTGTATATACTGTGGATGATCATGTTTGGTCGTGTGCGCAGCAACACATCCAGCTTCAAATACTGTATGTCGTCGGATTTCCCGTATTTGAGAGGGCCATCGACAGTGAGACTGTATTCAAACAAAAAGTTATTCGCTGTATCTCAAGCCAAAATGACGAAGGCTTCGAATTCATCTCACTTGCGGATTTTGCTACAGATAGCACATGTCCAGTTGGCATTCAGGCAGTGGCCAATGTGGAGGCAGCTTCCAAATGTCGGGCTCTCAGGGGTTCATGGCCGGTTATATATCTGGAGGCTGATTGTGTGTCATTGCCCAACTTTGGTTGCAAGTGCAAGCAGCCTCAAAAGATTTCCTGATCATTCTTTGTTACTCAACAATTGTGTTGATTCGTTCTTCTATGCAGGGCTTTTTTCGAGTTCTTGTCATTCTTTGCTTGGATGTCCCGGGTAATTTATGATCCGCATAGTTTGGGGATGTTCGAGGTCCTAGCTACAAAAGATCTGAAGCATCGTGTTACCTGCGACACTTTTAACACGTCATCTTGGTGTCCTCAAGTGACGATGGATGATTTGATTGCCTCAAGTCATAAAATATGTTATTAGCAGAAGCTGGCGATTCCGGAGCCTCCAAGTGGAAGAGGTATTCGACAAGACCATGAGTGCCACACAATTTGAGTTGGTATGTATGCTTGACACGTGCTGCGCCAAAGACATATTGAGGTATATCCGACCGTCTAAATTATTCGACGCTCATTGAGTGCAATGATACGATTGCTTCCCCCTTGGGTCGAGTGAAGCAACGGAGTTTGTAAGCATAGCTTTTAGGGTTGAGACAAAGGGCCAAAAGAACGCTCCGGAGAATCTGGAAGAGCTAGTGGTCTGGGTAAAGTGCAGGGAATAGAGAACATAGCGCGCCATCTGTTGGGGTTCTCACGCATCTCTTGTTTTCTGGTGCCTTGGCTGGATTTTTTTTGGCACGTGTCACGTTTCTCTACTTTTGTGCATGAGGTCGATAGGTCAGATGTTTATTCTGGAACTTTACGGCTTACCAGCATGTTTTTCACCTGTGTGTGGGCTAGCGCCCTCGCGGCACGCTATTTGTTCTTGTTTGTCAGCATCGGCATTCTGGAGCTATTCCCGGCAGAGCTTCAGCAAAGGATCAGTGATAGAAGACGGGTTGTTTATGCGGCCGCACTAGGTGCAGCAGAAGTTCTAGGCCCAGCACGTCTGGCTCTGACAGCGGCAACCGCGCCAGCAGCAACCAGAATGGCCCGGCAGTAGGTTGGAACTTGATGCCCGCAAGCTTTCACGCCAGTGCCGCAGATGTGCGCAACATTGGTGAATGTAGCAATATACAGGGGGTGACGTTGGTGCTATCTTGTTACCATGGAAGTATTCTCATTCCTCAATGGCCTGAAGTCGGAATGCTGGCTCTGAATGAATGCCCAGAACGTGTGCTTGGGTTTCAAACAAGTCTTTCAGGGCACGATGGCAAGATTGGATGCTGTAAGGTGACATCTTGTGCTGTGTGGATTCTGCTTTCCTTGGCCCTTTCTCTTCGCAAGGGGCAAGGGACCCATCTTCAAAGTTCGACAAATTAGGTCGTGAATTGATACCGCAGAAAGAAATGAAATGCAACAACTCAACACATGTGTTCAAGTCGTGTGTGCGGCGTTGACAGGACAAGATTGGAACAGTTTTCAAGACGATAGCGGCTCAAGATGAACCGTACTCACTCTAGCAAAGGACACGTCGGCATATCTGCAAATTCAAGGCGGCAACATGTCGATATGGCACAGAAAAAACTGTAGTACACCATGAATACAACTTGAGTGTTGCATCCCATCATTTCTTGAGATCCGTTTATTCATCATTTGTTCTCACAATACTACCATTGGGAACGTTACATCATGTTGCATGAATGTGTCTAGAAGAAGGACACTTTTTGAACCTCACTGTTCATCATTGTTCATTTTTTTCCGAAGCTCCCCGGTACAACCTCCATCATCCTGTCAGGGGTCAACGTCCATCGACATTTGCCCACGCGCTGACGTCATGCACATCTTTTGGCAGGGCAAGCGTGCAACAAGGCTATGTGCGAACATGCACCCTCGACATGACATGACGCGAACATACAACAATATCATAATACATGCAACCAGTCCCTTACCAATGAGCATTTGGTTTTTACAGTTGTGGTTCTTCATCAAATTTTGGCCATGAACGTCTCTTTCGCGTTTCCAGGGCTCCATTCACGTCCCCCGCGTCCATCCGGGGGTCCCTCACCAGCTGACACTGTGGCTCCGAGATGAAGTTGGCAGCGGTCGCGCCATCCTCGCAGCTGCCCAAGCTGGCGACGTGGCCGCATTGCGTGGCTTCATCCTCCGCGACCCCTTCGCTGTGCGACAGGCGGACGGTTCCGGTGGCTCAGTCTGTAGCGGCTGCATGGTGGCGATGTCTCACCAGGAACAGCGAAGGCAGTTGAGGAGGCTCTTGGGCTGGGATAGTGAAGCGATACATTTATGAATTCACCGTTTAGATCCGTTTGGATCCGTACGGTGCATACAAGTTAGTTACGTAGCTAATCCGGCTAATCCATTTTTAAGTGCCACGTTTTGCACTGTCAGTGTCACATCATTCACATAGACATAGTGCTTTTAAGGGTCGGTTCGATCAGTTGCTCTTAAAACATCTAAATACAGTATCTCCCAAGCCTTCATTGATTACTCCACTGGGCGACACACGGACACCTTTGATTTATCATCGTATACACATGTACACGCTAGGACTAGATGATTTTCTTCAGATGATCGATGGTCGATAAGATCGACAGGTATGAACAGTGAATGCATTTTCAATAGGTTGTAATGACCGAGCTTGTACAAGCAATTGTTGAAATGCAAGTACATATCCAGTAGATGTCAGTGGGTAGTTATTCAAGTGTGTGAACCTAACCGAACGGCCTAGTTAAACGTGGATGCGGTGCACTTGTCTCTGAACACAGTTCAACAATGCATGTTTATGTTGATGCATGTTTACCCATTGAGTAGAAAGAATTGGAATGAATGCGGTTTCGTGGTACCTTATCTTCTCTTGATGTTGGGGGTGCTAGATTATCTTCATTTTTGATGCTGATGCTCTCATCAATCCATCAATGGGTCATGCGGCCGTGCAGCCATGACGATTGATTATTCAGATTCGAAAGAGTGATATTGTCAGCAGTAAGAGATGGTCATGCAGCATGCAGTGTCCTGATATGTCATGCATCTATCAGAACATGTGTTCAGCAGTATTCTTCATCGTCATATTGTGCAGTAGCATCTTGTGTCCTGATTGTGGACTCCTCACCCATCATCTTCCCCCCGCTGCCTTTGTTTAGTTGGGATGCACCGTGCCTCGGCCTGGTGTTCTCGCGCCCGCTCGCTGAGGCGTAACCGCCCTGCACTTCGCTGCAACCTACAACCGGGCGGAGGCGGTCTCCGTGTTGGTCGCAGCCGGCGCCGACCTGGATGTGGTGGACAATTTCCTCCGCCGGGGGTCCCAGTGCCGCGGAGCGACAAGGCGCGGAGCCTGTGCCGCGATCTGCTCTGCTGCCGAGGTGAAACGCCGCTGCACAAGGCGGCTGAGGGGGGCTCCGCGTTGGCGGTGCAGCAGCTGCTGGAATTGCGTGCTGCGGTGGGGCCGAAGAACAAAAATGGTCGGGGCCCTGGGGAGGAGAATTTCGGAACCTGAAAAGGTGCAATTTATATGATTGCATGATACTAATTGTCTCAACTAATCTTAGCTTTTATATAACTTTATTGTTATTCATTGATTCTGATTATGTTTGTATTGATTATCACTTATCTTTTGCACATCACGATGTGGAAATTTGATGTTTGCAGAACCAGGGTCGTGTAGTCGTACGTACTCACCAATACCAGGAACATGTTCTGTTGATTATGTACATCTGGAGTGTGAGTGCACGATTTGTTCATTGCTCGATTTTGATTTTGAATTGCTCGATTTCCCTTTTGAATTCGCGGCATGAATTCGTGCCCTTCAGATTAGATGGAAGTCCGGTGTTAGAGTGTATGGGTGGCATCAAGTAAGTGACATATCATTGTTATCATTGTTTCTTGGAAGGCAGGACGATCATGACGATCCCACTTTTGCAAACTTTGCCCTGAAGTACGACACTAGATGTTTAAGACTGGGACCAGCGCGGGTTCAACACTGTTGTGGCGCACCTAGCTTGCGTATGCTTGCGTAAGGAGCCGTGAATATGTAGGCCCACATAGTTGATGTAGGTAATCACGGTTGAGGTTCAAACGCTGGTAATCCAAGCAGTGCTAGTATGATATGCACAGTTCATTCTTTAAGCTTGCCTCGCATGTGGCAGGCATGGGTAGCATACTTCAGAGTGGCATCAGTCAACTTGTAGCTGCAATGCATCGTCGCGGTCGTTAATTTCCTTGTTTTCCTATTCCCATTGGCCTTTTTTCATGGTTTGAATGGACAGCCAAAGGAATCGCATGCCGGTAGCTGAACAGTAGCAATGAACGTACTTTCTTTGGCTGCGGCATTTGCCTCAAGATGTTTCCAGATGCAGTAGGTTTTGCAGATTGTTGGCATGGTTGCATAGGACCGCATGGGTTGCACTGTCTGTTCATTGGTCGGGTTACATTATATTGCATGTTTGCGTCCAGGCTCATTTCACATTTTTCAACATGAACACAATTATACTTTCACGAGATTTTGCATTTGGATTCCAGAAAAGTTTTCATGCAGCTGGTCGTATGCATGCTGGTGCACCCAATACAGGATAGCTTCATACTGTATCTTGTGCAGTGTACTTGCTGCACGTTACCTCTTTTTGGTGTCAGTGCATGTGGTGACTACGTCTCGCAAGCGTCACTATGAGAGCAAAGTTTGCGGAAAACCCTTCGCTGCAATCAGAAATAGATGTGGTTCTGGTCGTCTTCGGCGCGGCCTTCCAAGGTAACACCCCGCTGCACCAGGCAGCATCTAAGGGCTGGACAGCCGTGGCCCAGCTCCTGTTGGCGGCCAATGCGCCGCTGGACTTGAGGAACAACTGGGGCCGGGGACCTCGGGTGGGACGATGGGCTGGCCAGATCCTTCAACTGGGGATGCTTTTGGGACAGAGCATGTTGGTTCTGACTAAGTTTTGATTTTCTGACACAAGTCTTGACAACTTTTTGCAGCATCAGCATTAATCTGTTTTTTGTGAAAGCTTGCTGTATCCGACAAGTCAGATTCTGATTCAGGTTGGAAGTATTCCGTCATGTAGTTTTAACTGCTCAATATTCTGGAAGTCTAACAACCCAGAGTTCGGCTGCATTTCTTCAACTTTTGGGGAAACCATTCTGTTGTTCTTTTCAACGCTTCAGGAAAACCATCTGTTTACAGCCCTCCAGTTGGAAGTGGAGACACAATCTTCCGAAAAGTTATGTTTGCAGACACTGTTTCCAGATGCATTTTTGTGTCAAGTTCATAGACAGTTTCACGGAAACCACCGATATTTGACCTTCCGTGTATATCGATTCAGTTTGTAAAAGGACATCCTGCTTTTTGTTCAGTGAGCTTCCATTCATGAATGGATTGGAGCTGGTTTCTGCTGCGAGCTTTTTGGCCAAATATAATATGTGTCAGTGTATGACCCAAACCAACGTTTGCCAACGCTGGCATTCTGCATTTGTTTACGCCCTGGTTTTGCTGGTTCCCACGCTTAGGCGAGACCCCTCTGGATCTAGCAAAACAAGAAGGAAAGACAGATGTTGTGGCGCTTCTGGAGGTCAGGGGCGGGCTAGGCTGCACGGATTCCGATATCAACGTCTGCAGTTGGCAGCAGCTTTTTGCGGACAATCTGCTCACAGATGTTCCTGCCCCTTTTCTTAGTCCTGGAATCAGGCACCTAAGAAAGGTTTGGATACAGTTTTTCACCTGGTCAACGGCGAAGATGTTGATCCGTCCACATGCGAAGTGCATGATACATCAAGTGGATGCACAAAGCTGTGCCCTGCAGGCAGCGAGACGATAATATCAAATGCAAGGTGCGGACGGAGCAAAGAGGGCAATTTGAGAGAGGAACGCAGGGAGGAAGCACAGCGGAACATTGGTTTTCCACTCATGTGCAGAGGATTTGCTTCTAGGGTTCTGTGGGACCGGTGACCACTTTGGGCCTGAAACATCCCATCAAACCTCGCTTTTGGCGGGAAGTTGTGCCTGCGTTAGGCCCAGATTCGGCCCATACTGGGACCATGTTTCAGCAATCTTTCCCAGGAGTCACTTTTCAAAAAGCCGTCATCAACAGGTGATTCTGGATCGAAAATGCCCTCCTCAGCCAAAGTTGTGTCCGTAGAGATTATTAGTGTTGTCCCATGTCTTCAGATCAAATCAGTCAGATTTACCCCAAGCAACTGCCTGGGGAATTGGTTGTTGTCCAATGCTAGTAAATGGATTGGCATGTCGTGCCATCATGGACTGCACACTACTGATGAGTCCAGTTGAAAGGCGAGCCAATCGATTCAAACAGACATCATTCAGATTTCATAGCGGGAGTAACCATCCACTTAGGTTTCAACAAAATTTCCTTCGGACAGACAGGACTTTGACGACTTGAACTCGTGAACGACGAAGACTTAGTGCATATCAGTCCACACCTGCAGGTTCCACTGATCTTTGCACTGAGCGGTAGCGTCTAGCTATTCATCCCAAAGGGACTCGACCGCAGCAACCATGTGCTCGTCATGAAAAACGGTGCTATGCAGCCGGATACCCAAGGATTTACTAGCTTCGGCATGTTTTCCTTTCAGATCTAGTGAGACATTATGTACAGTTGTGAAATGGATTCTTTGATTTACCAGCTGTTTTCAAATCATCAGGCGCTCGTCTGGGTGATGTTAGCTGTGCATGGTAAAGCCAGCAGTAACTCACCAAATTGCCGTTGTGTCTTGAACTTGACCCGAAGCATGGGGATGCACTGCTGCCGTTTCTGCAGCTTTAGCAGAATTAGAGGTAAAAGCAACTGCCGCAATGCATGTGATGCCGCATGGAGGCAAGGCCGACACCACATGTTTGGGTGCACCCTACGTTTCTCAACAATTCGGGCTTGAAAAAATGTTCACAAATAGAAAAAACATATAAATATCAATATATATTGTAAATGGCAGCAAACCAGCTGATGTAGAGCTTTGAAGATGATCTACGTGTCTATCAACCTGGTGAAAGGCACCGGCAGCTTCGCAATCACTCTATCCTTTTCGTCAGCTAGTCGTCACAGAATCCGAAGGTCCACAACGGAAGGCTTGTCCTCAAGCCACGAATGCAGTGTCCTCACTGCAGTGAAAGGAGCCCCAGGCTCACTATGGCTGAAGGCAACGATAACCGCCGCTGACCCACCACAGGCACACACCTGAGCCAACGTGCCTTGCGTTTGATCAAAGGTGATCACCTGGGCGTGTAAGGTCAAGGACAACTGTGGGTTTCACACTCGCAAAATTTCTTTCTTTTGATCAAACATGGTCTGTGGTTGGTACATCGGGGCTCTTGAGCCACCGCAGGCGATCACGGGTCTTGGCCCTTTCACGAAGGATGGATTCCTCGTCGCAGAGACGATACCGACCTACTCTCAATGTCTCACGAAGGAAATGCCCTTCCATGGCTTTGGTTAATGCATCGGCAAGTTGAGCGCCGGTGTGCACCCACCTAAGGTGAATGTTTTCTTTCAACGCTTCTTTTATTGCTCGGGCAACCAATTGAACACGGAACTCCGTACATGAAGGGGGAGCAGTTCTCGTGATGAGGTCAAAGAGGGATTTGCAATCCGTGATGGCTAGATCTGTCTCATGCAATGTCGGTACAGAAACTGCTGGATCCAATTTGGCAAGGGCGGCTTCCGGCTGCTTCCACTGGACGGTATGGTCATGTAACCATTTCCAGTGTAGTTTGAGCCAGGCCATGTGGTCTAACGCACTGGCCAAGGATGTCGCTTCAGCTGCCAAAGTACTGGTCACTACTCGCTGTATCTTCTTGCTACCCCACGACAAAGGACTTATAGGGCATTGTTGATTCCTACTTATGTCCTGGTGGGTACCGACAATGATGGAGCCTGCATGTGAATCTGGTTTCTTTGAGGATGCGAAGGAAGCGTCCGAAAATGCCATGAACCTAAAGTCCTTGGGAGGGATAGGTTTGATGGTGATGGTCACATTGTGGTGTTTCTTGGCTTCATACAGAAGCCTGTTGGCATCTTCGAGTGTTTCGACGGTTGGGGTGTTAATGTTTGATTGAAGTTGAGAGAGTCTGTTGGAAAGGTCCGGCCGGGTGTTGGTGGAGGCATATTGAAGGGATCCTACTAGTCCTCTAAGATGTCCTCGTTCGGTTTCAGTGACTGTGTTGTCAGGTTGAAGTTTTCGCGCTGCCTCAATCGGGATTGGTTGAATCTTTTTCACATAGTTTGACTGGCTAAGCGTGATGCTATTGTCACCATGTTGGCAAAGGTCGATGCCGGTAAATGTGAATTCTCCAACCTTTTTTGCTCCAAAGGGGTATTTAGCCTCGAGTTGTGAGATTACCTGGTGGAATCGCTCATTCCCCCCCCAACCCATCGTCCACGTGGACTCCGAGTACGCCAGCAATGGCTCCTGGATTGGATGACTCGGGGGGTTCCCTTAAGACGAAGGTGCATGGGTCGAAGGGGGAGACCTCCATGCCAAGTTGGACTAACTCGGAAACAAGGGTTCGGTACCACAAGTACGGAGCGTCCACGAGGCCGTATGCTCCTTTGTTGAGTTTTCCGATTTCATGGGGTTCCATGCGGAGGGCTGTGCGCAGCTCATCAACGGGGTCTATGGCTATCAGTCTACCTTCTTGGGGCTGGCCCTGCAAAAAGGCGGCTTTGATGTCAAACGACATTAGTTGCCAACCATGGGATGAGACACATTGTAACAATAACATCCGTGATGTTTTGTTAAGGGTTGGACTGTCTCTTGGAATTTCTTCCAACTTAGGGTCCATGTAGCCTAACACTACAATTCTCGCCTTAGGTTTGTGAGTGCGAGGTTTACCACTGTGGTGATCTACTTCCGTCGTGTCTAGTGGTTTCCACGTTAAGATCCATCGACGCTTTAGTACCTGGCTGGCTGGGACCTGGTTCCTAAGTATCTTCGTGATGGTGTCAGTCTTCAACCAGTTGGCCACTTCAGCATCCTTTGCCTTTGCGAAGGCGGTGCGATCCTCACTAGTAAGCTCTGTGAGTCTGACTTCTGATCTCTGCTTCTTGTTGCTTGATACAAGCAGGGCCCATGCCTCTGCCTGACTTGGGGGTTCAGCAATGAAGGTCTCGGGAATGGTCAGTTCATACTCACAGTGCCATGCCAGATCAGTGGATCGATCAGCGGCTAACAACGCACAGTCGTCATCGACACACAGCAGCTGCACTGTTTCAGGTTCTGCTGTTGTCGGATCCTGTTGAGATGGTTCCTCTACTTGGTCCTCATTGCTGATGTTGTCGGGTTCCTGGTCAGGTTGTTGTGAGTAATGACTATCACTGGGAGTATTAGGTACTGGGATGTTACTGGGATCGGTGTTGGTTATGTCCGTGGTGATGATTGAAGGTGGTACAGCTTCTTCATTGGTTTCCTCAGCAGGTGGATTCATCGATGTTAGTTGGTGCTCTTGTGTCTGCATACGACTGATCTGCTGATACACGGCTGTGAGATCATCTGGAAGATCAGGTCCTTCAGGTTGTCCTTCCTCTGGTACTGACAGTCGTACATTTTCCGGGGCACTGCGATACAATTTTCCTCCCTGGGTACTCCATACGGTATGATCTCCATCTTGGATGATGACTCTTTGGGGTCCTATCCATTCATGTTGATTCATTCCTACCTTTCTCCAGATCATGATCCACTGTCTCTGCACATAGTGACCTCTAGAAGGACATGACCTACGCAGGAGCGCTCGGCGAAGCGCATCGTCATTGTCTGCTGCGTGAAATGCTCTCCGAGCACTCTCCCTGAGTTGAAGCATCTGCTTGAACCCTTGTGGTTGGAGGGTGTTTGATTCCTGGATGGCCATGACATGCGAAGGGATTGATTCATCACTGAGTACTGAACCAGGGAGCCGGCTATGTTTACCAAAGACAATGACTTCTGGGCTATATCCATGTCTAATGCTGAGGCTATTCTTAGCTTGGGTGCTCTGATTAAGTGCTGCTTGCAGCTGATGATATGTTCCTATGGCATGTTCACCATCGATCCGTGTGAGCATGGTTTGTAAGAATGACCCATGTCTCTCTGCCTTACTGTTCTGCCATGGTGCTTCAGGACATGTAGTGGTACATTGAATGTTGTATGCATTGGTGAAGGCAATGA
>VSDK01027425.1:128673-146674 GCA_009767595.1 Symbiodinium kawagutii
ACAACAACAACAACAACAACAACAACAACAGCAACAACAACAACAACAACACCACCACCACCACCACCAACAACAACAACAACAGCAAAAACAGCAACAACAGCAACAACAACAACAACAACAACAACAACAACAACAACAACAACAACAACAACAACAACAACATATATACATATATACACATATACATATTTACTGTAAATGGCAGCAAACTAGCTGATATAGAGCTTCGAAGATGATCTACGTGTCTATCAACCTGGTGAAAGGCACCGGCAGCTTCGCAATCACTCTATCCTTTTCGTCAGCTAGTCGTCACAGAATCCGAAGGTCCACAACGGAAGGCTTGTCCTCAAGCCACGAATGCAGTGTCCTCACTGCAGTGAAAGGAGCCCCAGGCTCACTATGGCTGAAGGCAACGATACCCGCCGCTGACCCACCACAGGCACACACCTGAGCCAACGTGCCTTGCGTTTGATCAAAGGTGATCACCTGGGCGTGTAAGGTCAAGGACAACTGTGGGTTTCACAATATATATATATATATATATTGATATATATTATGTATATATTTATATATATACATATTTCTATATATATATAAATACATATATAGATAATATATATATATATACATAATATCAATATATATAAATATCAATATGTATATATGCGAGAAAAAGTAACACCCTTTTGGTTCGTGGCAAGTTTATTGAGGGCATGGAAAACAAAGATAACAAGGTTGAAAACCTAGAGGTTTGTTCAAGAAGAATACTATGAATACCATGGCCTAGCCCTGTTGAATCCCTCGAACAAAAGGACCTCGCAACGACAGCAGAAACACGCCACCACCAAAACAGCAAAAGAGGTTTGCTTTCAAGGTCTTCAAACCAAATGCTTTCAACTTCCTATTCAGATTTGGGCTCTCAGACAGACATTCTTCAAAAGGTGAGTCCTTAAGTGAGATAAGACTATCCTTGCATGTCCTTTTTCTTCTGAAACAGTTTTGCCCTAAGAACTGCGCTTCCCCATCTGTTTTCACCCCCAAATTATCCTTTTGACCCTGGAAATGCTTGTTTCAGCCTCGAAACTGACTGGAGGTTTATCCCTATTGATCCTTGAGTGTGATGGTTTCCCTATCAATTTTAATAGACCATAGATCATTTTGCGCCGGTTGGGGAGTAGCATTGCATATCGGGAGACACCCACATACACCCACATGAGCGATTTCTATTATATATCGCTTCCTCTCGGTTTGTACTAAGCTGCTGAGCACAAAACGTAGATCTGATGACCGTCGTGAAATTGACAGCTTCCCTGGGATGCAGTTCTCTCTACTTGGATGTCCATCCCCACTTAGTACCTGGTTAGTAACCATACTTATCAGGGTGATAGCCCACCAACACCCACCATATTACAGAGCTATACGCCGTGTTTATATTTCAAATGTAACCTCAACTGAGCGTCAAAGTAGGATGCAGTTCTCCCCAGGAAAGCTGATGCAAATGGGACTTGCCCGAGCCAACTGCAAGGTGTACTCCTGGGGAAGTGGAAACTATGGCCGGCTTGGTCTTGGCAGTAGCGCAGCAGCTGACTCAAGCTGCTGGCAAGCTGGAACGGTCCGGCCGGTTATGGATTCAGTAGGTGAAAGCCATCTCTTCCAGGTTTCTCCATGAACGGAATTCCAGATGGTTGTCTGGCTATCGCAATTGATTCGTGCGGTGCTAGAAACAATCTACCAGAGGGTTTCATGGCTTTGTCTGTAAATTGCTTTTGGCAAAGACGCTTTTTTGCTCCAGATCGTAAGCCAAGTAGGACAGCACCTAACCTGCAGAAGTAAGTCACAGTAGATCCGCATCTCAGAGCATGGAGGGAGCCCTCGCACCCGCACCCGTCAAGGGCATGGCCCTTGGGTCCGGCGCACTGAGGACTCTGCCAAGCCTCAACTCGTGAGTGGAGTCCTTAATGGCCAGCTCCTCAGGTAGCTCGAGCTAGAACTTGGCGATGTTCCCTACATGGTGGTACCAGCTGTTGGTGGTCGAAACGAATGAGGCCAAATTAGTGGTTGATCGTGTAGCCGGCAATAAGAAGGAATAGAATAGCTAATGATTTTGGACAAAGGTAGTGGTTCATAGGCAACAATGATGACACTGATGGTTAAACTTGTGGTTGATAGTCGGCATTAACACCCGACAACCAGACAATATATGGTAGATCCATTGCGTTGCACCAGCATCACTTGCCCATGGGCTGGTGAAGAAAACTATTTTGCAGAAAGCAGCTCTACTAGCACGGTACCCCTGACTGTTCACATCCCATGGCTATGACCGGTTACAAGTCAAGCTGTTGGGGTGTGCTGCCCATGGCTGTTGGTCATATTGACCCACGTATAGTTGGTGTCGGGATATTCACCAACAATTAGTCACCAACTTATAGGGTATACGGTATACCCTCTACATATTGTTGCTGATTATTCCATACATATTGTTGGTTGATGATCCCCTATGATCAACAATGAATTATCCAGCTACCTAACCATTGATGAACCATTGACCCAGCTCGCCATGGCTTCGACAACTCCAGTCGACCGGCAAACTTTCGAGGCTACGAAATCGTGGGCTCTGCTTGCAGCTGGTGCCCAGCAGCGGACGTTGAACCGTTGATGGTTAGGATCTCGAGAGCCAGGCTGAGCCAGCTAAGATGCACCCCAAATCTAAGACCCAGGAAGAACTTCTCCAGACTTTGATGACCTGATAGTCATCAGCTGTCATCAGTGCAGTGTCTCCATAGTGGTCATCCCTGGGGCACTTGCGAGCATGATCTTCCAGAGTTGGAGGTTTCAGGGTCCAACTCGATGCCCAAGTTAGCAGCGCCTGAGAGGTACCATTCAGCGGTGGTCACTTCCACTGGAGACGTGGCAACCTTCGGCTCCAAGATCACCAAATGCTCCAAACTGAGCGGCCGCTCGCGCGTCTTCCCATTGTGGCTAAGCGTTGTTGCTCAGTTTTCTGTTTTTTGAACTACGTACCAGGTTTCTGCTTCTGCCAGTAAGTTGGAAAGTTGCAGTTTTATGGTTTTTCGTTATTTTAACACCACATTTGATGTGTCCAGTGTGGTCACTTATGTTCCACAATGTTTGATGTGTCACATCTGCGAGATCATTCCCCAAGCTTTTGAGTTGTCAGTGCTTTGAGGCCTTGGGACTGCTGCTAGTGGCAGTGATGCTTCAGATGCCTCCGAGCAGTCGTTAGCTCCTCAAGGGTTGAGATTTTGCCAAGGATGGCGGCTTACAGCATGACATGGCTGATTAGCCAGTTGATTAGTTGGTTAATTGGCTGGTTAATAGTGGTTGATAGTACGGCAGCTGAACACAGAGTGGTACCTCCAAGCTTCAAGTTGGTCACTAAGCTGCTCAACTATAGTTACCCAGTTATAGTCTTTAGTTATATTCACCAATGAATCGCGATCCTCTTCGGGGGCACCACAAGCTGAATGGCAACTCATGGAGTTTCACGTTGTGGCAGATCAGGTCGGGTGACTCTGAGAGTGAGGACGGCAATCTGCTTCGCGTTTCACACTCAGTCTGACCGCTGGGCGGCTCCTGTTGGAAATCGCTGATGGAAGTCCTGCTGCGCATGTAGCCAAGGCAAGTCCTAAGCAGAGAGGCTGGCGTTTGCAGAACCGCACATGTTTTTTACTGCGAAAAAATCCTTCACCAAGTCTTCCTGTGAGCGTGGCTTGTTTGTTCAGGGAAGCCACCCCGTGGCAAAGCCGCGAAGTCAAAGGACGTAATCTACTCCCAAGGTTGGGGTGCCTGGCTGTGACAGTCTCAGAAATGGGTCATCGGAAAATCTACGTTGGAACCCCTCCATGATTGGTGGTTAAAAGATGATCTGCTGGTTAAAGCCATAGGAAACCATAGAAAAACCATAGCAAACCCATAGGAAACCCCCATGATTGGTGGTTAAAACAAGGGTTTCCAACGTAGATTTTCCAATGAACCCAACCTAGTGACCTAGTGTGACAATTGTCTCCCAGTTGTGCAGACACCTCGTTCGCCGGCTGTTGCTCGTGACTTTAATCAGGGGTGTGAGGAATCTTGCGTTCTCATTACCATTCAGCACTCGCAGTTTTGGTACGGTTTGGTTACATCAGCTACAGCAGTCATTCTCATGTGCCCGAAAACTACCTCCTGAAATTCCATTCTTGCAATCTGGGATTTCGCTGGCACAGCCATTTCCCAACAGCAGCTTCAATGATGCGGACGCATGTGCGAGTGCGTGTCAGTGCGGGCCCATCTGCGGTTATGGGCGATACCGATGCGTGTGTGATGGCGATTCCGCTGTTGCAATGCAGGTGACTGTATGCGCGTGCGTCATGGGCGCATTTGTGTGAGTGCGCATTTGCGAACCCCTCTGCCAGTGCTGCGATGCGAACGCATGGTGCAGACACAAGTGCCAGTTCCCGTCTTTGCGGGCAATGCTGCAGACTAGTGATGTGTGAATGCAGAGCCAAACTTGCCTATGACGTGCTGTGCTTGAAGTGCGCGAATGCTTGTGTAGGCGGAGGCTCTTTAACTTCGCAAAGAATTCTGTAGGCTGTTTTTGGATGTTGACCACTACCAACTATCAGTAGCCACTATCAACTCTGAAGTGACCATGAAGAGCCATAAGTATAACCACAAAGCGACCATGATCAGCCATTGGGAACCAACCAAATCACTGCTATGTGTTGTGTGTCTTCATGAGGCCCGAGTCGAAGCACGGGCGACTTCGTGCCACATTTGCTGCGGTCGTTTCCTTCCAGGGTCAATGTGGTTCAGGCACCTGGGAGCTGGGACACGCCTGCCTTTTGAAGTTGTTGTTCGTGACAACTGTTGCTACCAAATCAGCAATTATTAGATTAATTATTGTTGCAGATTGTTGCCTGAAGATGTTGTAAGATAAAGAACAGGGTTAACGGTTAACATCTGCATTTGGGTTAGTTGGGCATCACTCTTACAACTCAACGCGGGTCCTTTGCCAAGATTCCCCACGCCGGAGGTTGCTGTTGGAAGCGACATGCTGGGGGCTCACACCCTGGCGGTTTCGAGGAATGGCCGCTTGTATAGCCGGAGCACTCAGGGCCGGGTCACGGTCTCGGGGTGGCTGCTGGTAAAATCTGCCATAACTGGTAGTTGCCCCAGACGACCTAAGTGAACTAACTGGGCTGTAATGGTTGGATACCCTCGTTGGATGGATCTGCAGCACCCTGGGTTCGTTCTGTGGGCCCCAGCGAAGCCATGGTGTTTACCCTTGGGGAGGGTGGCTGTATGGTGCGTCAGGTTCCAACTGGGGCTGCCGACCTCCAATTACCTTCGTTTACAGAACCCAAAAATCAACGGAAAAAACAGCAACCAAAGGTACGCATCGCCCTACTCCCGCGCGTTGTTTAGTGTTGTTTAGATCACATCATTCACATCCGATCGTTGTCTCACTTGCGTTCGCTCAAAAAAATCTTCTGACACCATCAACGGTTTAGACATAATTATGTAGTCAAACAGCATATTTAGCAACAAACCTATGCTATGTTGTTTCATGACAAGCCACTGTATGTTGTTTAATGTGGCGGTGAATTTGCCCAGGTAGTGGTTTGTTAGTCCATTCGGAGTACCCAAAGAACCATCAGCCGCTAGTACCACTAGCTGTCAGCCATGATCCACCCTTACTAACCTCTCAGTTGCTTGTGAACCATTATGAACTATTTGATCATTATCGATTGCTCTTATTACTGTCAAGCCACGAATCATTGTCATTATTCTCAGCAATTGTCAAGCTTTTTGGTCGAGAATGGTGGTTTAAGCATGTGTAAGGAAGAATAAACACTCATGTTTACATGTGTCAACCATATTGCTTGACCACGAAACATAAATTTCATGAATAATCCGAGCTAAATCACCAACTACTTCACCATGAGCCATCTCATGTCTGGGGGGTAGCCATAAGCCGAAGCATGGATCCCTCAATGTCGGGGCACGGAGGTTGGGGCTATGGACCTGCCTGTGGCCTGGGAAGCACCGCCAATGCTGGGGACCTCAGCACAGGCTTCAGCAATGGCAGGGTCAGCATGGCTGGGCCAAGGTGAGCACTCCGACCTTGGTCACCAAGTTCCTTGGAACAGGTGCAGGCAGTGAAACTGGCAGCGCCAGGGGAATGAGCGAAACATTTTTCAGACTTCTTCCATTCACAAAATCGACTTGCGTGATTTGCGACTGGAGCTTTTGAGTTGGCTGCGAGGAGAGAGTGGCAGTGGACGGCGACAGCAGGAAATGGAACCGCTGGGACAGGGTCTCAGCACTCTCGTTGCTATCGCGCTATCGCGGCGTAGGGCGCTGTGGGGTTCATGTGGCAGTTTTCACTTGGGGAAGCCACAGGTTGGGGCAAGCACTCACACATGCGCTACCGGCAAAAAGTCTCCAACAAGAATCTTGGTTTGCAGCTTCTTAGGCCCCAAGCTCAGAACACACCAGCACTTGCAGATAAAACTAAGCAGCAGTTGTGTACAGCTGGAATTGCGCAAGTCCTGGTGTTGACAAGGCCGAGAATCGCAAAGGCTGCGTGTGGTGGCGGTTTCAGCGTCGTTCTGAGCAGTGAGGGTGAGGCCCGGCCAAACAGCCGGTTGGGAACGCGCACCAGACTTATGCCCTGACGTTGTGTTTCAGTCAGGGTGGGCATCCCCTCTACCTGGGGGTGCCTAGGGGGTGGGTATACGGATGCTTGGGCAGACATTCCAGCCGGTTTGGTGAAAGATTTGTTTTGGACTCATGTTCAACTTGGCAAGGTCATGTTTCACCATCGTCACTTGGTCATCATGATGATGTTGCATGTTGACACACCTGGTTACCAGTTTATCATTACCATAACCATCAATAAACTATGATGAACCATCAATCTGTTGGTGATCTCAGATCTCTATTGTTGGTTGTTGGTCATCGGCTATTCACCATAATAACCATCAAATCAACCACCATTGCCAATCAATGTGTTGGTTATCATATCTACATCATGTTTGTTCGTTATTAGCCATCGCATATTGGTTTTGAACAGTTGATTATGGCCATTTTGGTTAGGCATTACCATCAAATCACCCATCAAATCAACCAAATCATCATCTCTCTCTCTCTCTATAACGGTTGATTATAGCTATTTCATGCTATTTCCATTGGCAAAATCATCACCATCAAATCCGCCATCACATCAACCATGGTTATATTACTATATTGATCACTAGCAGACCAACTATAGATAATTACAAACCATCCATGATCTATCTGATCAATGGTTATCACCATCAAATCCAGCAGCATCAAATGGGCCAAGTCACCAAGTCCATCAGTTCTCCTCAGCGAAACTCGTTCGTTGCAGGTCTTCACCTTCGGTGTTAGTGCCAGTGGTCGTCTTGGCTTCCGAACAAAGTTCCGGGCGCAGCCGGGAAGCCCAGCAGAGTGGCACCAGGTAGACATCCTCGACATTCCTCCACCATCCATGGGATATGCCGTGCCTAAATCATCCATGAAGATTCTCAATTTCTTACAATTTCTTACTCTTAAATGGTTAAATATGGGATTTGCTTGATCCAATGGTTCTAGTCTATTTGAAGCTGAAGGTGAATCAATTTATAGCCATCAAATCTCTAGCCATTGATAGGTTCATTGGATCGGTTGATGGTTGGCAAATCGTTGCGATTTGCCTGGTGGCTAGGCTGAGACCTCGTCGTATTGAGACCCTGGCGGAAGGGACGTGGGATGCCTCAGATGTGGACGGAGGGGCCACGCAGAGAGTTGGTTCAAATGCCATTCAACTGCTGGTGATTAACGACTCATGGCCGTTATTGACCCCAACTAGTACACCAAATGGGCCAAATACGCACAACGATTGGCTATCGACTATTGATGGTTAATGTCGGTTGTCAACAGAGTGGCTTGTAAGATTCGCCATTGATCGTGATATCTCCCATAACTGGTCCCCACCAGGTTGTGGTTGCACCAACATGCTTCCAGTGCCACGTTTCAGGACAGACATCGCCGCTGGAGCCGCCTTTGTGCTCTTATGCTCAGCTGCAGGGAGGTGCGCCCTGCTGTTTGTGCGGCTGGTCCCGTGGATCCCATGGTCAGCCTACAGCCTCAAGTGGTCCCACCTGGCGTCCAGGCTCCTGTCGTGGGGCGACAACAGCAAAGGACAGCTTGGAGTTGGTCACTTGCAGGAGTCGCACGAGCCGTGAGGAGCCCAAGCAGAAACTCATCCGTTGGAAACTGCTTCAGTGATTTGGTTGCGGCCTTCACAGGTCATAGGTTCAGATGAGCCACTGACGCTGATCAAGCTGAAAACAGATTTTATTGTCCCTGATCAACCATCATTAAACATCATGAACTATCATTAGCCAGTTGGTTTCCACTTGTTGACCATCATCCAAAACATATCAACCAATGTGGGAAGGTCCACCAGGTATCATGGTACAGTTCCTCCAAGATCTGTTGCTTCTGAGGCTGACTCTCGGAAGAACATGTCCGTCCGCGTTCGTCATGCAGGCGGACGCATTGCCAAGACATGTCCAGAAACAAAACACCAATCATTATTAGTTGGTCATTAACCATTTATTAAGCATTAATTAACATGCTAATTATGAGGCATTTTTGAACCGCCTAGTGTATTCGTTGATTTTGAACCACCTATTGATCCATGACCGAAGTGCACAACTGGTGTTCCAGTCTCCTTGGGATGATCACAGGCCGTGGCTGCCGGTGATTCGCACTCGCTGGCCTTAGACTCCGCGGGGTTCGGGACTCAGCTTAGTGGCACCAGCAGTTGAATTAGTGGTGCTCATTAACCATCCAATTCGGCAAGTCAATGGCTACCATCATCACCCTCCAGCAACAGAGTTGCGGATAAGAAAGTGGTCGGGACATTTTCCTGTGCTTCTGTGTTTTTTCCTCGCAAAATCATGTAAAATCAACCATCAACCGTTGTCAAACGACTCATTTTTCTGGGTTTGCTCTCATTTCGATCAGCGTGGACAATATGGGAAAATTCTTTGCTGCATTTCCTTCTTGAATTGCTCATCATTGGGATGGAGATGCTGCGCTGATTTGTATTAAATGGAGATGCGTGGACTTGGTGAGAGATGACAGGATCGCAGCAGATGCACCACCGAAAGAAACCACTTGCAAGATAAAGAAATATAACCATTGCTAATTCGTTCATGATTGTTAATGCAGTAATCGTTATTTATCAACCACAACCATTGTGAAGTATTAATTGTAGTGATTCATGAATTCGGAAGCAACATCAGATTCGCGCAGCGGCAGCGTATTGTGACACATCGTCTTTACCAAGCGCCACGTTCGCATGTGTTGGCCGAGGCACACTTACAGTTGGGGAGGAGAAGGTGGTCCAATGACCGGTCAAGGCACAAACATACTTGTCTTCTCTTAGGAGATTTTTGTTGGCGATTCAAACTACCAGTGGATGAACAGGTGAAGGTTGATTTAAGCTTTAACGAATCTTCTTTGGTGAATCAAACATGTTCTATTGAGCAAAACTCTTTGAACAAATAGATTTGCGAAACAGTTGTTGACGATTGTTGATGATGCCTCTGCCCAACAGCAAACTGTTGGCCATGGTTTGCAGAGGCTCAATCTTTGAACAACACTCAGCATGGCAGAATTTGAACTGGTTTACATACATGAATGCCATCAAGATTTGCCAACGTTGAACTTGAAAGATTTGATGGACAAACATGATTTTTTCAATTCGTGGGCTGGCAGGTCAGCCTATGCCAAACTCGACACAGGTGGACGCGGCCTACCAGCTCCGTCCTCAGTAGTCGCATTGCGCTCACCGCATCGTCCAGAAGTCCGATGAAGTCTGAGGAATCACAGCTGGTTGATGGGAAAATCGACCAAGTGGACACCCAGCTGTTTTAACCGAAAATTGTAAGGGTTTTCATGGGTTTCCCGTAGAATGATTTACCCATCAATCATTTCTGGGAAGGAAATGTTGAGTCTTGGCTGCTGTGGAGGAATGGTGTCATGTTGGGCCCCCCCGTGTCAATGGCTACCACCTGAGGTTCCGATTGCGGCAGCTGTCTCACTGGTGGGTACGGCTGGGGGCTGAGTTTCTTGTCGCTGAGCCAAGGTCAGGATAGGATGTCAGCTGAGCTTAGCTGCCGCCTAGGCCGCACCCCATCCGTGCCTTGTCTGGCGTACACATCGTGCATATCGATGCTGGGTGCCTTCACTCCTTGGCGCTATCGCAGGCAGGGCATGGCTGCTACCCGGTTGGCCCCTCCTGCTTACTGCTCGGCCTGATGTCAGGATGGTGCTTTGTACGCTTGGGGCGCCCCTCTTCAGGCACTGCATCGCGACTTGTTCCTGTGTCCTTTGTGGATAAATGATTGGATGGACCAACCATAGTGTTAGATGACAAATGAAAGATGATAAATGTTAGATGACAAATGATGAACCACTTCCATAGAGATTGAAAAGCAGAGAGCTTCTGTGCTCTCTGTGCAGAATGGCAGCGCTGTTTTTGGTTGTAGGCTGCTACCTCACGCAGTTCGACAAGCGCCAGTGTTCGGTCAGAGGTCAGGATGAACCTTGCAGCAGCTTGGGGGTAACAGCTTAGCGTCCCATGTCAGGTAAATCTGTAAAAGGTATTTACTACAGAGTGTTCACCATATTTTTTTAAATCCGAAAATCTGTTTTTTCAACTTTCTGGAGCATGAGATCACCAGAAATCCCTTCAACAAACAGACGACTGCCATTTCCTGGTGCATTGCCGAGCTCCTGGACCCTTGCAGCCTCCCTGGCGGACCCCAGGGGGTTGCCCTGGCGCAGGTGTCGTGGGTCCCCCGCTTGGTGGCTCCCAGTCCGAAGCTTCCGCTGGTCAAAATCGGCTCGGCCGCTGCGGGAGGCGGACGTGAAACCAGCGAAGCCAACTGTGGCGGAACAGGAGTTGCATGGTTCAGACTTGGAATGAATCACCATTCATGGACCATCAACTAAGCACCATTGACCATCAACTAAGCACCATTACTCATCAACAAAGCACCATTACTCATCAACTAAGCACCATTAACCATCAATCAACTACAATTGATTATATACAATCATTAATTATAACCATTATTAAACAATTTGAAGGGTAACAATTGCTTCCTTTGCCATGCTTAGCTGATTTTAGAGCTGAATCACTTGCGATGAAAAGCACATTGCAGTGCACATGGTAACCGTGGAAAGTGTTTGCTGTATGCTCAGCTTGAACCCGGGCTACCCTACAAGCAAGATCCAAAACATGCCACGCCAGCCCTGCGATAATTGTGACAGGCTGGCACTCGATGACAACGGCTGTTTCTTCCAGTGGGAACTTCTGACATGCTTTGATTCACTGAGTTGGTTGATGGGAAAATCTAGCGGACGCCCTTGATTTTCATTACCAACTATGGGAGGTTCCTATGGGTTTCCTATGATTTGCTATGGTGGTTTTAACAGTTTTTGTCTCCACTTATGGGGTGTTCCTGGAGATTTTCCCATCAACCATTGACGGGATTTGACGAATCGTGCAAGTGCTGGTGCCATTTTCGCTCGTGCTTCAAATGGCTGGCCAGGTTGGAGAAACTGTTACCAGCAGACTGGACCCAGGAGAGATGCAGCACAGATCAAAGACGTGTCCTTCATCCTTAGTGATCTTTGGTGACCTTCGGCGGCCGTTTTCACAGTCCTTAGTGACTTCAGTGGCTGTTTCCATTCCTTACACTTTGACCAAACTTGTTGACAATGGGTGACATGTGGGATCATGTTTGGTGTTCAGGAGGACGATACAACTGCGAAGAATGCCCAGGCCGTACCAGAAAACACCACGTTCTACGCGTTTGCATACGCTTCGGTTCGTAGTCGCTTTAGCAGAGTGATAGATCAAACTCCGAAGTTTGCTATTGAGCTGACTGCTTACGCGAGGCTTCCCAAAGCTTTCTGGATGCCTGCGATGGCTTCTTAGTCTCCGAGGTCGATTCAACCCCTGAGGACTGGCATACAGCAAACGTGGGGGGTCATCTTCAAATGCCAGAAGTTTCGTGGTTTTCAAAACGGCTTTCTGCACTTGGAATCCTGTCACCTGTTGGTTATGGCTCAAAATAAAGGATCACCCTAGTGTGGTTGGTTTCCCACTGAGCATGATTGTGGTCCCTTTACCATTCTTGAGCCATACCTTTTTGTAGAGTGCCCATTTGTAAGGTGCTTATGAATGTTGGTCTGACTGTTTGTATCAATGAATCTTCCTCTCTTGCTTGAGGCTTTGTATGTTACCCATTGGTATTTTACTATTTTTTTGCAGGAAGAAGTGAGAGTGCCAGTTTGCTGCGCAGCGATTCGAGCTCGACTTGTGGCCTCGCCATGCTTGCGTGCTCCTTCATGGAGTGGAATGGATAAAGCCTAAAGGCTATGCACCGATGTCCCCCCCCATTGGTTGATTAGGTGAGTTCACTAGGGGGTAACTACTAGTATGGTAGATATAACTACGTACAGCAGTTGATTAATTAATGGGCTTATCAACACTAGGCACAGGTTTGGTGCCTCCCAACATTGCGGATCGTATTCAGATCTGAAGTTCTGGAGCGGCATCAGTGCTTCCAGAATTTGGACCTCACTGGGGATAGGCATGTTGGAGAAGCCCTGAAGCTTGCGCAGCAGCCATGTGCCAGGCAATGCCTGACGGCACAGATTCGCCCATGTGGAGAGCGCTGTCTGCACAGGCCAATGATTCGTTGTTACAAAGGGATGCAACAGTGCAGTTGCTTAAGTAGGTGAAGATTCGCCAATGAAGCAGCGATCATTCTCTCTGCCGTGGCTGGTAGTTAAGGAAAATTAAAAACCAAGTACAAATCGGTGAAGCCAATGAAGTATGGTTCTATCTACCATCACTGGTACCCTGGTTGTGTTTACCAACGAGTCGCCAACGTTTGGGGGCACCGCTCTGTACCAGTCCCAGGTCCACAGCATGAGAGCAACCCAGAAACGCCAGCTGTCACGGCTAGGTGGTGCGTTTGCGGCCGGAATCCGTTGCAGTCTTCGGGAAGGAGGCTGGACTGTCAGCAGTTTTTGAGGCTGAGAATGGTGTAACAAGCCGTTGAACTACCTGATTACATCAGTTCTTATGGTTTAACATGCCACGTAACCATGGTTTTATGATGTTATACCCACCATAACTGGCTGAACTTGGCTATTTTGCTTAAGATTCGCCATTGAACCAGCTATATCTATGTCTACATCTACCCTTCGCCTGGCAGTTCACCCAGCTAGAACTCAGCCCACGGCGCCGTCCCTTGCCACAGGCAGAAATGTTGCCGGCGGAGGAGGTGCGTGGTCAAGTCATACAGAAGAGAAGACGCAGCGAGTTTATTTGGCGAACCAATAGATATAAGGTGGGCTCCCTTAGTTAGCAAACTTGGCTCATAACTAGGGTAACTTCCAGTTATGGTAGACATAACTATATATAGTCAAATGGCTTATTAATCAACTTATAACTAGGGGGAGCCCCACCTTGTAGGTGGTATCAATCACCATGATGAACCAGCCTCCATTCTTTGATAATATATGGTAGTGCTGATAACCATCATTTGATAGGTGAGTTTATTTGGCGAACCGGCTCAAGCGGTTGAACATTGAAAGTAGTCAATAGTAGTGGTTGGTACTGGTAGATGGAATGGTCAATAACGGTTATTCCTGGATAATAATGGTTGACAGTGATTATTCACCAATAATCATAGGGGAACAACAAGCGACAATGGCTATTAACAATCGATTTTACGGTGGATAATAGCCAACAATAATGGGGAATACCGCCCCGTCCGTGCGATTTCCACAGACTGTATTCACCATATGTTCGGGATTGAAGTTTTCAGAAACAGCTATGTTCAATGTTCCATGTTCAGTGTTAAACTGTAAACACCATGTTCTATGTTCAAATGGTGTTTTCAATTTGGTCTTGAAGAAAGTCGTTCGTATCAGCAAAGCAGCTATGCTGCAAGTATATGGGTCACTGAGATGACGGAGAGCAGATTGCCAGGGTGATTTAACAGATGGATGAACATCTGATTTGTAAAGCAGTTTACCTTTTCTTAGCAGATGTGCACACCATGGCCAGGGTGATTTTCCAATCATCCGAATGTGGCCGTGCTCCCGTGCTGGGGAAACCCATGACCAGTGCCCCTTAGCAGCGACATCGCTGCACGCAGGAGACCGATAGCAGCGAGTCTGGCGGATTGCTCGAAGTGGCGGAGATGCATCGATCGGACCGGAGGTGCGGGGCCGTGGAGGTGCTGCGAGTCATTGCTATCCTCATCGTCGTTCTCGTTGTTCATGGTCTGACGTGGTCATTTCATGGCAATTCTATGCATGATATGGCGTAAGCATAGAAATTTCATCGTTTGTGTTGATCATTGCAATGTAGTAGCGATCATTTGAATCGATCAATGATCATAGTCTCAGTTATAATCATAATTAAAACATATTAAAACCTCCCAAACCCTGGGATTTACCAACGCCATTCGTTCCGTGTGAACCAGAGACCAACCGCGGGCTTGGGGTCACAGCTTGGAACAGGCTCTCGGCCCAAAGACAGCTTCCAGTGCAGAAGCCTCGGCGCTGTGGCGATTGTGCAGGTTGCTGGAGGTGGTTGGAGGTTCACTTTGTTTCAAAATATGAGGGGAGGATGTAGCGAAGTATATGTCTAAATACTGTATTTGTAAGAGATGGTCATATAGCATTTCCTGCATTTCATGTATGATGATTTGTGGAAACAGAAGTACGACCGTAGATCATACATCTATATAGCTGGTGATGTAAAAATTGACGCTGGAAACTCCCATCATTGGTGGTTAAAACGAGGCTTTCCAGCGTAGATTTTCCCATCAACCAAGCCGGTGAGAATGATGTTCCACGCTGGCAGCAGTTGGTCTATGCTGATCTTGTGTGGGACTCGAGGACTGCCAGAAGCAATGACGCAGATGAAGCAGCTGGTTTGGTTCTGATCCCAGACATCCGTTCCGAACCGCTGAAAGCACCAGAGAGCAAACCTTGCAATGATTCAGGCACTACAACTTCCAGTGAAAAAGGCTCTGCTCTTAGTCTCCATGTAGCACTTTACATGGTCGCAATGTCTCAGATAACAAATGTTTTGTCAAGTGACTGAGGAAGCGAAAAAGGTTCCTCCGAGGCAGACGTTTTTCGAATCTTTTTGCAGCTGGAAATGGGCCATGTGCGGTCGAATGTAGGTGTTTTCAGCTGTTGAATGATGGTTGATGAATAATGGTCGATTGATGAAGGTTTAAGCAAGCTAATAACGAGTCATCAACCATGTTCAATCAAGCATCACTATCAACAAAACAATCAATCAACCATCACTATCAATCAGCCATCATTCTCAATCAACATGTTTTTTTAATTCATCAACCTTCATGAACCATTTATGCTGCTGCTAATCATCAACCATCAAACAACCAGCACTGCAGTCACGATCTGCTGCCAGGAAGGCGGTTGCAAGCTTCAGCTCTGACTCCGACTCAGGCAGGGTCCACACGGTCCACAGGGCTGGTGCCGGCGACGCTGCATCTGACGCGCATTTGACATGGCAGGAACGAGCCGGAGGGAGCGACCGAAAGTTCGGGCCAGGACGAAGGCAGAAACAACTTCGCAAGTTGATGGCTGGTGGTTGGTGGCAGATTGGACTTGGACATCTCTGTATACCAATGTATATAAAGTATGTTACATGATATCATATATTAACATATAGATTTGAATCATATTTACTAGCTAGTAATGGCTAGAATATAGACAGCAAAGACTCACACATTCGTATGCAACGTGTGCTTCGATCTGCCCCAAACGAAGCACGGAACCAGGAACGCGCTGCACCACAAGTGGCAGTGCTTCCCAAGCGGCCGGTGCCGGATTTCAGCGATGAAAGTGCTTCGGAAGAGGCTCCGGCTGTCGATGCCACATCTTGTTCTTACAAGGGCTTGGCCATCAGCAAGATCAGTTGGGTTCGTTCACCCCCGACAACTGGTACTTTTAAGCAACTTGTTAAGTATGGTAATTGCCAGTTATGGCAGATATAAGGATCGCTGGTTACGTGGTGAATCACCAACTGATATCTGGTGGGGTTACCACTCTGTAGCTGCTGCAACGGTTCCCACCTTGTTGTCGTGTCATCACCGGCCTGGGAGCAGGAACTGGTGCCCGATGATGTAGTCGAAGCTGCAAGACAGTCTCCCTCTGTACGCTCAGATGCCCGGAGCACCCAGAGATAGGTTGGAAGCTGTATGAACCTTGAAGCATCATGGTATACCATTGCAAACCATCGTGGTGAAGCAATCTCTTCAAGAGTGGAGATCTCAAGGAGATGCATAGTACTCAGATTTTGCAGATCGATGACTTGATATACATGGTTGAGTTTCTGAAGCTAGGTGCTCTCGCCATTGCGAGCGCCACCGCCTGGAGCGAGACATTCTTTTCCGAACCAGGCAGATCAACTTCAAAACTGAAATTGTACAAAGACCATGATCATCCTGTCAAGAACTGTTCTGTTCACGACTTCTTGCAAAAGAATTCACACACATCTAAACGCAGGGCATTTGTACATGACAGATTTCACGCAGGTGCCATCCGCATTGGGTGGCCTGGAACTTCGGAATTATGGCGAGGCTGTCTTGGCAGCGTCACTGCCCCAGCTGGTGCCTGGCTTCTTGAGAAGCTGAAGAATTCTGCCCCTCCCATTCTGAGGCTTGTACGCTTTCTATGTACAGATATGTGGGGCGCCCCAGAACTGTCGTGACTGATCTTCATGATCTTCATGTGGCTGAAAGTGCTGCATGTCACAGTCACAAGTCTGCGCACTCATCGCATGACCAGGCTTTCAGATTTGACGATCATTGATGAGCTTGGCACTCGGATCGACTCAGCAAGTCAGACATGCACTGCAGATGTTTCAAGTCTCGCATCGTTTGTGTCTTCAACTGAATGGGTTCAATGACGTTCAATGAACTTCTACTTCACCATCAACTATCCATCACTACCCATATCTTCTGAGCCACCATTACCATCCTTTACCCATATCCCAACCATCATTGGCCATATACCAAGCATCACCAGCCAAATCCCAACCATCAGTAGCCATATCAGCAGCCAACCTTCAGCATGCCTTGGCATGAACCACCATAGAACCAGCATAGAACCACCATAGAACCACCATAGAACCATCATTTACCATCAGAACCCCGTGCGACCCCTGAGATGTTCCCAGGTCTCACCCCGTTTGGCAGCGAGAACAGCATTTTCGCGCAGCGGCGCGGTCACCTGTGTCGAGTCCAGAGGCGACGCCAGGGATGCACAGCTGTGGCCGGGCAAACTCGGAACCCCATTCGAATGGAAGTGGTGGTTACATCCAGTTTGGACTGGAGACTTATAGGTCATCACCCCATAGAAGTGGCAGTCACATGCACTTAGACTGGAGACTTATAGGTTATCACCCCATAGAAGTGGTAGTTACATGTAGTTAGACTGGAAACTTATCAGTTAAAAGTCCATAGAAGTGGTGGTTACATCTGGTTAACCATCGGCTGCCAGATAGAACAAGCAGTAAAGGTACAGTGGAGTTCACACATCGGCAGGGATCCGGCTCTCGCAGGGCTCTGAGGATGGCAAGCGGCCAACACGGCTCCGTGCGGAAACACCTGCTCGCTTATCAGAAATCAGATACGATTAGAAAAGCTAACAGGTTGAAACCAAGAAACCAGGTGAGCTCCAATGGAAAGCTATCAGCTACCAGGGGGAAACTAGGTTGGAATGGAGCTGCAGGTGGTTTTGTTTTGTATGTGACATGGAGTTCATGTGATCACTCTCCCGTTGTCGCCAGATCCGTGGTTTGCTTTTGAGAAGAGAGGCGAGGGGAAAGTCCGTCGTGATTCGCGATGTG
>VSDK01027425.1:148437-171995 GCA_009767595.1 Symbiodinium kawagutii
CCCCGCAGAAGACGGCAGCAACCGTAAGATATCACCCCCGAAGCATGGCCACACGCAAACTTAGTCCCCAAAAGATGCAACAAGACTTTTGATTGAAACTTAAGCAACAAACTTAGTTTCATGTTCAAACCTTTGATCAAGACTTCCGATGCAACAAAAGTTTGAATATCAAACTGGTCGATTGAGCTGTACTGATTCCAGCAGTTTGACTTGATTTGCTTCTACCCGTTGATCAAGCAATATCCAACAAAGCACTAGCATCCTGGTACCAACCAGAAACCGCCATGGTTGTTCACCACCAGCTCTGGCCAAGACGTGAACCACGGCTTTGTCCAAAGCCATACCCCCAAGTTACTGGTGGCTTCCTTATGAGTCACGGTTCTGAACTTGGATGGCTATATAGTATTGTATAGTGTTGTATAGTAAGTATGGCGAACTGACTGGTGCTTTCCCTATACTCGTAGTGCTTACTATTGGTCTGCCAACAGGTGTCCTCTCCCCGGTCCTTCCCCGGAGTGAACTAAGCTCTTTTTTCCTTGATCAATCAAACGGCTTACAGGTGCATTCCTGTGATTTGGTGACCTAAGTAGGGATTCTGCACTCCCCCTGGAAAACGGATGGAACGAGGTTTTCCACCCCCGTCCTCTTTGATTGGTTCACCCAGCTCAAGCCGTTGGTTTCTCACTTGGGATAGAACAGTTCGAACAGGCCTGGTACCACTTACCTTCCCCACATCTTCCATTGACATGAGCCGGGTAACCAGGACCTTTGATCTTGAGCTTCGTTCCATAGACTACATCTGATGATGCACAATTTGGGCACCAGGGTGAAAACACCAGACTACGTGAATTGGCCAGTGAGGAGCATTTCGGATTCACATGATATCGTATGCCCCAGTCTGTCACTAGCACTTGGAATCGGGGTCGTCGTTGTGACGACTCAGGAGGTACATCTTGTGGTATCTTGTTCGTCTTTTCCTTTGCACTTCCTTTCGTCCCCTCTCTGTCAACTTCTCCAGCTCCCTCACCTGTCATCACTTCCTTCCTCTTCCTGGCCTTCCCTTTGGGATCCTCATGACTAGAGGCTGCCTGTGAAGATAGTACTCGATTCCCAGGATTTTTGGGTTCCGGAATTGGTCGACTCTTCGCTTTGGAGCTTGGATAACTCATTGGAGTCATCGCTTCTTCTTCATCCTCCTTTGGCATTTCCTTCCTCATCTCTTTCTCCTCATGGGGGTCTACAGCCTCCTTTGGAACTGGGTCTTCATTCTTCGGATGGGGGTCTGCGTCCTCCTTTTTCTTCCAACCTCTCATCCTTCTCTGAATCCCCTTCCCCATTGACCAGAGCGCCGAGACACATCCCCACACTGCCAACATCAAGACGACAATCATCTCATATCCTCGTCCTTCTTCCTTCTCGTCCTCCTCTCCTTCTTGTCCTTTCGCCATTGACAACGAGGTAGCCACTACAATCATCTGTAGCAGTCTTTCCAGCTCTTCCTTCTTGACCTCTTTGCGTCCATTCCCGACTTCTTCTTCTTCCTTCTGTTCCTCCTTCTTTTCTTCATTCCGTCCTTCCGGATCTCTAATGCTCCTCATTCCTGCAAGTTTCTTCAGCTCCTCAAGTCGCTGGGCAGATACCGGCTTGGTACCCATGTCCGCTGGCATGCCTGCACCCGGAACGTGCATCACCTGCCAGTCGCCTTTTTGGATCCTCCACCTGGCATTCTTCGCTTTCATCCTCAAATACCTCGTCCTCCAGGACCCATGTGGATCCGATAGAATGGTGGTAGCTGCCTGGTTGTCCGTCATAGCGACGCAACGAAGCATCGTTTCCTCCTCTTCCCTCATCTCCTCAGCAACGACCCGAATCGAGTCGCCCAGAGTGAGGCTCTCAAGGATTTCCGTCAGTTCGGCCTCTGCAGTGGATAGCGCCACGGCATGTTGTTTTCCTGCTTTCCAAGCAATAGGTGCTCCATCCAGCATCACTATGGTGCACCCAAAACAGTCTTCTCCAAACGAAGCATCCGTATAGCTTCGCAGCTCATGGTCTTCCACCTCCTTCTTGAAGATGAGTCCTTCGTGCCATGTGGATGCCAAGTATGCCCAGAGCTGTTCTGCAGCCTCCTTGACTGCCTTCGGCTTTTTCAGAATTTGGGATGCCAGTGTTGAGGTGGTGTGAAGTAGGTCTGGCCTAGTCCTCGTCATGATCCACATCACTTCTCCAACGACTCGCTGAGCCTCCTTCACATCTCCTGGACTCTTCACCTCTTCCTCTGGCCTCTCCATCCATGCTTTAACCATTGGTACTTTCTTCTTCCTCCATTCCTCTTCTTCCTCCTGTAAGTTCTTCCTCAACATTTCTCGGATGTACCCCTGCTGGGTCGCCATCCAGTCTCCACTCTTCAACTTCCATAGCTCCATTCCTAGGAATCTGACTCCTGCCTTCTCATCGATCTCCTCTGGAACGCTGGTTTCCCACAACTTCTTCACCTCACTAATCATCGCCTCCTTCACCTCCTCCTCTCCAATGATCAACAGATCATCGATGTACACCACTATCATCCCTCCTACTCTTCCGTCTTTCGTGGACTTGATCTTCCATAGGTTCGGCTCCGAAGTCAGGGCTTCCAAGTTCCACTTTCCTCCATCAGGGGTCATCGCTTCCATTCTTCTCATCATCATATCCCTAAAGTCACTCCACCTCCTTGGGGACTCACGGAATCCGTAGAGCGCCATGATCGCTTCCCAAAGTTCATCTCCTTCGGCAAGCCCCAGCCCCACCAACAAGCCAGGTGGTTTGATGAGCACCTTGGCCCTACTCTTCCCATTCCCCTCCTCATCTTCGTCTTCCTTTCCCTCACTTCGCAGATTCCTGATCTTTCCTTCTGTCTTCCTTTCTTCTACGGCCTCTTCTTCTTCCAACTCAAACTTCTCTTCTTCTTCGCCTCCTTCTTCTTTCCTCATCCAACGGAGTCTTCCTTCTTCTTTTCCTTCTGCATCTTTCATCTTTCGCTCTTCCTCCAACGCCTCCTCTAACTTGGCCAACTCCTTCTCCTCGTCGAAGACAATGGGCGCGTTCAAGAATGCTGTCTTGATATCTAGAACGGTGCCGCTCCAATTCAGCCTTGACGCCTCCCTGATAGCCAATCGAACTGCAATAGCGTCCGATCCTGCCGCAAAAAGATCTCCTTTGTCCTTGTTGTCCCCTGTTGGAATGTAGTTCCCACATGCTACAATCCTTGACTTCTTTCGGCCTTTCGGGCACTGGGGATCAGGTTTGAGGGTGCAAACAAGTTTCGAGGGGATCACTTCTATCAACGGGTCTTCCTTCACTCTCTTCACCTCCTCCTTGGTAAGCTTTCGCAGAGCCTTCTTGACGTGGAAGAGGGAATTCAACTCAGCCATGATTGACTGCTTCCATGCTTCACTGTTTCTTCGGATTTCGGCCATGCTAACAATCCTCGTCTGGAGAACTTCATCGACCTTCTCTTCTTCTGTCATTCGCTTCAACTTCCAAGTCTCCTTCAACATCATCTTCGCAGTTTCCTCTTCGTCTTCCATGATGTGGGTCATCTCTTCCCTCAAGACTTCTTGAACCCGCTTCTTCTTTTTCCTTTGACTTTCCTCTTCTTCTTCCTCAATCTTCTTCTTCACTATCCTCCTAACCACCATCTTCTGTCTGAGTCTTCTCCTCATCTGGATAGGATTCTCATCGTCCTCCAACGCAATCCACTTATCCTCTGTAATGGGTTCCGTGAAGTGGCTCATCACTGTCCTGCTCAGCCTCTGTCTTCCTTGAGCATCCACAATCCAATGGCCATGTGAATCCCAAGATGGGAACATGTAGGTAACTTGTTCCTGCGACGGTTCAAACTCTCTCACCCTCCATCCTCGTTTGCGAACCAGGACTTTTGTCATAAAGGGTGGCCATCGAATCTCTTCCTTCACCAACTGAGCCATCCATCTTTCATTCAAATGCCTTGCTGCCAATGGCCAATAGTCAGCCTCCAATCCCGCCTCCAGCAGCATCGTTCGAATCTGTCCCTTAGCTTCTTGGACAGCTCTCTCACATCTGCCGTTACTTTGAGGGTCATCTCCCGGAGTCCAGGTCTTCAAGATGCATCTCTGCTCACACCATCTTTTGAACTTGGGATTGTCGAACTCAGCTCCTCGGTCTGTGTGAATCTGCTGCACTTCAAAACCCTCTGACTTCAACCGGAGGTATATCTGGATGGTCATCCTCAACACGTCGTCGGCACTCTTGGATGGCAGGGCCATCCCCATTCGATGGACTTCCACGTCTACTTTCTTGAGGGATTCTTCGTCATCATCTTCTCCCCCCTCCTTCTCACCTGAGTCTCCTTCTTCTTCCTGCTTCTCTTCTTCTCCTGCATCAGGAAATATCACTTGGTCTTCTGGCTCCTTTTCTTCAACGTCCACTTCGATATGGGGAGCGTCGTCCAGCCTCACTTCCGGATCTTCCTTCAGCTCACGACCTTCCAACTTCGGCCATGTGAATGTAGCGATCCAAAGAAACTTGTCCTTCTCGTCGTTGAGGTTCTTTCCTTCCTTCAGAGGTCCACTCATGTCGATGGATAAAACCCCCACCTTGGGACAGGTTACTCTCCGGTGTGGCTGACCTTTGGCTCGAGACTCCTGGCAGATCCTGCAGTCTCGACGGAAAGGCACGTGCCCAGCCCTTACATGCTCAGACCATGATAGGGGCCGGCACTGGATCTTCTCTTCCCACACCTCTTCCTGTAGTCGTTCAGCCACCTCGATCATTAGGCCTGGTGCCCATCGCGCCAACGCCCTCGACTCTTGGAACAGCTGTTTCGAATCCTTTCCTTCTCTGTCTCTCTTCGGGGCTCCTCCTCTTCTCAAGGGTCTTTCAATCTTCATAGATGTTCCCAGGGTGGTCCACTTGGATGCTGCCCCACCCCAATCCCATTGATCCACACTAACCTCATCAAACCGATAGGTTTTCTTCATCTTCTTCCATACGTCAGTTTGCCACCAGCTGACCACTTCCTTGTTCTTGGGGATTCCTGGCTGCTCCAGAAGAAAATGAACCTTCTTCGATCTTCCTTCTGCTTTTCTCAGCTCCTCCGCGATGATGTAGATGAGAAGAAACCTTAGCATTAGGATGTCGTCCTGCTTCACTTTCTCGGCTTCACTTGGGGTCAAGTCTTTCCTCCCCCATTCCTGTCCATCCTCCCAACTTCGCAAAGGTCGTGGACCATGTTCCTCGGGGCTTAAGGGAACGTGTCTCAACACGCTGCGGGTGCGGCAATTGGGTCCTCCCACTACTCCATTCACCCAGCCATTCATGGCCAACCTCAGTAACATCCCATAGGCCTTTCCTCCTGGCAACATGTTCAACTTCTCATCTCTTTCCCAATCCACCTCCAGCAACTTCCTTGAGTCTCCTCCCGCTTGTTGAACGGCTCTTCCCAATCCAAAACCTTCTGGAGCTCCTGCATACAAGTGGATGACTACTCCTTCTTTCTTCCAAAGCTTTCTTCTTCTTCTGTTCCCACATGCATGCACTGTCTCTGATGGGTCTTCATACAGGTATGCCTTCAACTCCTCGGGGACTTGTCGGAAAGCGGGGTGTACTTCGATCAACTTCCTCAACCATTCTTTTTCCTTCTCTCTTTCATGCTTCTCATCTTCACTGGTCTCCAACTCCTCAACTCTCTTCAACCCAATCTTCTTCTTCTCTTCAATCTCTTCTATGAGTCGAAGTGCTTCATCCTTCTCCACTTCTGGGCATCCTCCTCTGACCTGAACCTCTAATCTTCCTCTAACCGGGTGCCAGACTACCATCTCTTCTTCCTTCCACGAAACTTCGCAGCCCAGCAAACTGATCAACATCCCGAGAGGCACAATAGGTTCAATATCGGGATCTTTGGATACCATGACTCCCTGCTTGTTGATATTCAACTTGATTTCTTTTCCTCCCGCAAGCGAAACTGTGACCTCCTTGTAGCCCTTCATTCTTTCTCCTTCTTGGCGGGCACGCAACGGATGGGTGGCTCCTGAGTCTAAGAGCCCCTTTGGTCCTCCTTGAAATCGTGCCAGTCGAAGGGTCTTAATCGTCTTCAGGTCATCCAGCTGCTTCTGCAAGTTGGTCAACTTATCCTCTCTTCCTGCTCCATCTTCTTTACTCATCTTCTTCAACATCTTGGTGGCTTCTTCTAGGAGTTCTTTCATCGTCTGGTCCTTCTCTCCTTCTTCTTCACCATTCTTCCCACTCTTTGCCTTCTCCGTAGATGAGAGACTCTTCGTGCTGCCTTCTTCTTCTGAATCTCTCTTCTTCAAAGTCCTTGCATTCGCATATCTTCCGTCTCCTTTTCCTTCTCTTCCTTCCTTGGGATCATTCTTTCGATAAGATGGCCTCTGGCATTTATCTGCATAATGATCCTTTGCCCCGCAATTCCAGCACCTTTTCTGGTCGTCTAACTGGTGAGCCCACGTGCAATCTTTCCCCTTCTTGCATCCTCCTTCCAGCAAAAAGAATTTGCAAGGCTCTGCGGGGTTACCTTTCCCATTCTTTCCTTTGCCTTCTGCCTTACCTCCTTTGTCCTCCTCAGTGGCTTCGATCTTCTTCACTCGAGGCTCTCCTCTAGGCGGTCCTCCTGGATCCTTCGGGGGATTCTTTCTTGCTGGTCCTCCTTGGTCAAGGTGAGCAACTTGTTCTAACTCGGCAACCAAGTGAATCGCCAACGCATTGACCTTCTTTGACGTCGGGTTGCTGTCCACTTGCAAGTTGCTCCGGGCCAAACTCACTCTGAAGTTCAACTCCTTGTTCCCTTCCAGCGGACGCCGCACTATCTTTCCCAAACCCTTCAGCAGCAAAAACGGGTCTGGTTCGGACACGGCCAACTCTGCAGCTCTTCGTCGCCATCTCATCCACCGGCGAAGTCCTTGAAGAGATTCTGCAATCGTTCCTCCTTCTGGTGGGTTCTCCAAGGACGACAAGATCACCTCTTTTTCGGCAAGGCCGCCAGGTTGGTAGACCATGAGAAGGTGGCACAAAATCTGCAGCACCGTAAGTCGCTTGGTGCTGACCAATTCCTCCCTCTGAGCATCTGGAACCGCGGCTAGCAGCATGTTGCTGGCTCGTCTTTCAAGGCGAACCCACTTAGGGATCTTCAAGGTGTCTGAGGGCTCAGCTTCATGGGCAATCCTGTCCAACGGGCTCAACTCCATGTGGTCGGAATACCACTTTCGAGCCTGCTTCAAGGTCTCCTGCCACCACTTCTGGCTCGTCCTTGACTGAAAGATCTCTTTCGGCCTCCTTCTCACTTCCAGTCCTCTGCACGTTCCTGCTTCTTTCTCTCGGCTCCTCATCTGCTTCCTGAAGAACCGGACCAAACAGGTCAAAGTCATCTTCCTCCTCAGCCTCTTCATCTGGCGTAAGAAAGGGTGGCTCTTCTGATCCTTCTGCTCTTCTGCTTTCACTTCTTCGGTCCTCAAGCATCGGAGCGGGCGATCTTCTCTCAGCCTCCTTGATTCTCTCTCTTCTTTCTTCTTCTAACTGTCTATCACGCATCTTGTCTCTCATCCTCATCTCCTCAATCATCTCTCTGAGCTCTTGGTTTTCTCTCATCATATCCTCTCTCTGCATCTCGGCTCTTCTCATCATCATGAGCACTTCCTCTTTCTCTCTTTCCTGTTGCCTCAAACGCCATCCCATATCTTCCATAAGCACCCGAACCCCTTCTTCTCTTCTACTTTCCTCCTCTTTCGTAGACTTTGGGGGTCTAGCAGCCTCTGGGATAGCATCTCTCGCAACATCCAAAATTGAAGGTCTAGCAGCCTCAAGGTTTGGGGGTCTCACAGCCTGAAGACTCCTATCCGGGTTAGGTGTCAACATCGGTGACTGTCTTTCCAAAGCCCTGACTGCTTTCATCTGCTCTTCGGTGAACAGAGGGCCATAGGAATGGGGTGATCCTTTGGGAGCGGACATTTCAGCCTCCTTCTTCCATGGAACCACAGCCAAACTTTGATCCTCCTGTTCTACTTCTTCTTTCCCATGATTCTTCTCCCCCATAGGAGAACGATACGCAGTAGCCTTTGTGGGTGGGGTAACTTGTCGATCAACCTCAGTCTCCCCTCCTCCTCTCACAGACCCAGTCTCCCCTGGAGTGACAGGCACCGGCACGTTATCTCCTCGAAGTCGGCTCTTCGGGGTGGATGGCATCGTGGGGCGTTCTTCGGTCTTCTTTGCAGCTTCTTCAGTCCTTGGGTCTTCAGTCTTCACCTGGTTTCCTGGAGACTTCTTAACCTTCGATGAACTCTGCTGCATCCTTCGTCGTCTAATTTGCATTCACTGAGCAGTTGGGCTCATAACCTATTGGTCTGCCAACAGGTGTCCTCTCCCCGGTCCTTCCCCGGAGTGAACTAAGCTCTTTTTTCCTTGATCAATCAAACGGCTTACAGGTGCATTCCTGTGATTTGGTGACCTAAGTAGGGATTCTGCATTACTATCAGTTGGTTGGTAGGTGCCACCACGACTTGGATGATTAGTACCGTCATGGATGGCATGTGCAGCATCTACACGGCAGCTGTCAGTGCGCTCGCGGCGAAGGTGGACCCTGCTACGCCAAACCCTTCGGCCACCCGATCGGGACGGTCCCGACACGGAGCTGCTGTGTGCTCCTCCGCAGTGGCCCGGCCTCAAGGGAGGGCAGCGTCCGTTGCCAACCAGGAGCCATCATTAGCTAGGAGATGCTAGGAGTAACCATGAGCCATTTAATAAATCAGCTACTTAACCATCAGAATCAACCATTGATCATCAGCTACTTAACTATCAATCAACCATAAATCAACGATCATCAACCATTATCAAGCATCAGTGAGAATCATTAAGCATCAATCAACCATCGTAAACCATCATTGACCACTTGTGATTGTTGTTAAAAACGCTCAAGTACAATTGGTGATGGTGAATTATAGTTTCAAAGAAACCATTGTTGACCATTATCAACCATCAATCACCCATTCTTAACCGTCACGAACTACGTATTAATTAGCCATTAATCAACCATTATTAGCCACTGATCAACTATCATTAATCGTTATTGATGATCATTAACCACCAACATGAATCATTGTCAACCATTATCATCCTTTTGAAAGTCTGGATGTGGACTGTTGCACCACTCAGGCCTCGCAAGCAGCGTTGGGGTCCTCGTTGGCTACCCAAAGATGGTCAATTGCAAGCGCATTCCTTTGTCAGAACCTCAGAATGGGTTTGTCCATGTCTATAGTGGAGAACTTGCAGTTGTTCTAAAGATTCTTACATGGTAACGCATCGTAAATAAATACGCATTTTTCTGGGGCCCTTGATGGCCCAGTTGTAACTGGAGGCCTTTCTGGCCATGAAGCTGGTTGAACTACCAGTGATACGGGACCATTAAGGAATTCTTTTTGGAAGCAACGCCTAGCTGAGGTGCTTTGCGCTGGCTGCATGGACTTGCAGCGGGAGCAAAGGCTGGCTGTTCAGAGTTGCAGTGCTGTGATCATGTTACATTGCCTTCACAGCTGCTCAGCTTAGATATCCACATTGATAGCAACCACCCACAACCAATTCTTCAGCAGCGGCCCGGGTTAGTTGGTTCCCAGCTCACCATGTTAGTCGCCACCCTTGTTCAGATAGGATGAAGCCACCATAGTCACCACTGGGGGACACCAAGCAGCGCAGGGCTCTCGATGGACCAGCGGAGTTGGCGGGAGGCGGTTCGTCTCACCCCAGGTTCGGTGCTCAGCCGTGCAACTTGTTGCCATCAGCGCATCGATGCCAAAGCTCTGAGGCTTCAGTCAGAGACTTCGTCCTACAGACCGGTCTTGCGTCTGCAACACCGGAATGGTGGCGGTTTGAACCTGAGCCTCGAGGGTCGCCATACCCTGCTGCTGGTCCTTCTCAAGGGTTGGTCGCCAGGATGTACACCTGCTGCTTCCTAGTAGGCTATTGATCATGGCACCAGGTCCATAGCCACCACCAGCATGGCCGCGCCCTGAGGTGGAGGTGCACCCCGCTATGAGCTGGACCTGCGCCTCTACACCGCGGACGTTGTCTTCGCTTGGTTGCGATATTTGTACACTCAGGTGGCGCTTAGGGGCGGTCCCCATACAGGTGGCTGTGATCCCAGAAATGGCGAGTTACTAGCTGGCGCGCTGTTGGGGTGTGAACTGTATACAGTATACATGTGGCTTTTGGAGAATTGATAGTTTTGAATAATCATGAATAACCTGGTTAAGAGCAATCAATTACCTGGACAGGAACGGTTGGAAACCTGGTAAAGAACAGTTGATAACCTGGTTAATAATGGTTATTAGTGGCTGAATAGTAATTAGAGGCTCACAGCCAACATTGAGCATGAGTTAAACATGAACAACCACCATTTACCAGCCATTCATCAGAAGGAGCTTCCCCAATTCTCAGGGCCTTGAAACGGTGGTCAGGATGACTTGGAGTTGACATGGCCTTTGGGAACACGTCATGAGGCAGAGGCGACAACCGTTCGTTTCGAGGGAAAGGGACGGAGCCGGGGTTCCATGGGGGTACCTGGATGTGCAGCTGGGGTTAGTTCACCATGGTTGTGAACCCTGTAAGGTAGCTGAACTAACCCCGAACAATGCATGGTGAAGGTTCCCAGTTACGATCCCTGGAGATGCACATCCAAGTAGTTTTGTGGGGTGACCTGAAAAGATGGACCTGGGAAGATGGATCATTGGAGACGCTGAGTTGGTTTGGAAATGGACATGCTGAGTTGGAGAGGGACCTGGGTCAATTTTGTTTCGGCCAGCTGAGATGTTCAGTTTTGAGATGTTGAGTTTTGGGAAATGGACCTGAGATAGTTTTGGCATATTTTGACCACCTGGATGAGATTTGGTCACTATTTCTTTCACTCAAAGCATCAATCGTACGTAGTAACCTTCTCCAAGCAAATCCCAGACTCTTCGTTTATCAGGAATCACCACCACGGATCCGAAGGAAGGGGACTGTTTCGCTCGCTCGCTACCGTTAAGCATTTCGCGGCTCCATGGTCCCATCCCATCTGTTGAGGCTGAAACGTGGTGGATGCAACTGCTACAACTGGGTCAGTGGATGGGCGATTGGAAGCTCCAGCTCTATGCCCAGGACTTTCCAACAACCCCGGGGGCGATGGCACAGCGATCATGGAGAGCTTCCCTATTGGAATGCTTCAGTGATGCAGAAGCTATAGGGACTCCAATAAGCCATGGACTAAGCTTCCATTGACTGGAGTCCCTATCAAAGTCAGGCAGTCATAAGCATTTGTAAAACAGTTGAATGAGTATCATCACTGCGAGCCAAGTGTTGGTAGTTACTAGTCCAACTGGAGTCCAACTGTTGGCAGTAGTGAATCTATCCTGACAGGTGGACTTGTAACTGGTTATGGGATTGATTCACAATCAGAGGTACAGGGGGACCCACATGCATATGCAAAGGAACCCCGAGATTCACGGAGATATTCTGCAATGGTGCCAGCATGCGTCGTTCAAGGGAACCCCAATGATGCGCCATATTCTCTTCTGCGATGAAGCACCCAACCCCCTTCAGAACACAAAGACATTTTGTTCGAGTTCAGCGCTTTCACTTCTGGTTGGCACTGCGGGCTTGGCAAACTTCTGGAGCAGCTTTGACATCCTTTGACAAGATCACAAGACTCGCAGGGTTGCGACTTCTCGGTTTATCTGTGCTTGGCCAGGTGCCAAGTAGTGGATTGGTTCACGGCTGATTGCTTGGGTGTTGCAAAACTTGTCACCTGATGGATAAGCATCCTAAAATGAAAAGGAATCACCATCCTACAACCAGCCAATCAGGTTTATATATCAGAGGGTTCCATTAATGGCAGAAATTTAGCTGATGGGTTGGTTGTAGGATGGATGAGAGCTTGGTTATCATTCTCATGGTGAACCATCACCAACCAATCACCATCAATACCCGCGTGCCGCTTCTAGGACACCTTGGTGGGAGCTGTGAGCAAGCAGAACTGGGTGGAGATGCTGAGCTTTGCCGAGCAGGTGCTGCGACATGGGAATCCGTTCCACCGGGCTCGAGGTCCGTGTTGTTAAGGGTCAGCAACCACGAAATGTAATCCAGGATGGTTGTTGATGGTGAATCCTGGTTCACCAATGGTCAGCTATATTTGTTGATAGTTTATATTCGCTGGGCTACACTGACAGTCTGATGTTGGTAGTCGATGATCATTTCCCTGGGTTACCCTAACAATGTGGGCTGAACCACTGTCCACCATGTTCATTAGTTGAACCTTTCAGCTTCTGGGCTCACATGCGGCCTATCACAGCCGCAGCTGCCTCGGGTTCCGTGAGCAGTTTAATTCTGAGCTTGGCTAGGGAACTGTTGAGGGATTCCCCCGGACCTGTGGTTTTAGCCCCACCTGATCCTGTCCCGTTCCTTGATTTCCGGCCAGAGCCCTGGGTGATTGATTGGCCTTCAGTTGCTCTTGGAGTGGCTGTGGGTGTTTGCTTGGGGCCTCTCCTCGACTGGGTGGCTCTGCTTCGCTGGCGCTGGACTCGTTGGGTTCGCCGCCAGTTTCGGGTGGAATTCCAAGGTCCGTTGCATCGGGTCCTTGAATGAGCTCCACGGCTGCTGATCTGCGAGATCTTCGAGGTGAGGTTGCCGAGCTTATCGCTCGGGTTGCTGATCTTTCTCTTCGGGTGGATCGACTCGAAGGGGATTCTGCTGCTGGTGGGTTCGAGGTGGTATCAGGGTCTTCAGCACCTTCTGCCACCCCTTCCTTGACTGACCGCGTTCTCGCTGAGGACACGGCTGGTCGCACTTCTGTGGCGCAGCAGATCGGGCGCTACTTGGCACGGTGCTTGGCTGGTGAGGACAGGGGATCTTCGGGCCGTGATCGGCTCCAACTGCAATCAAAGGTTTACGTTGTTTTGGTTGATTTTTCTGGTCACCGTTTTCCTGAACCCCGTGTTTTCTTTTCTTTTGGGGAAGTAAAGGGGATCTGTAAGAGGGGATCGGATTTAGGCCAAAGCGTTTTTGTTGGTGTTCCCAGCAAGTGGGAAGCGCGGCTTGCTCTGCAGACGGCAGGGCTGAGGGTTCCTCCATCGCTCGACGATGGTCGAACCGCTTGAGCTTGCTGAGGACTTGCAGCAAGCTCTTTTGGTGGGTGAGGGCGGAGAATCCAAAACCCACTACCAATTTTGTACCCTTAGATTGCAAACTGCTGTTGGGGAAGAGGTCACTCTCGTTTTGGTTCCCATAGCCATTTTTGAAAATAAGCTGTTAGTCGCTGTTCCACATACATCATGGCACCGCACCATAGCAAACAGGGTTCTTCCGAAGAACGGACTGAGCAAAGCAGTGCTCGTCGAGGTGCTCCCGGCTGCGATGGACCAGCCTCAGGATTGCACCACCGAAGCACCCCTCAAGCTGTGGGTAGGGTTCCTGGAGCGAAGCCTTCTGGACCATCTCGCTGTGGGCCGCGAGGAGAATGCCGACTTCGATGTTTGCAGCACCCTGCCATTTGGGGAGGTGATGATGCCGTACGGACCTGGCCTGGCAGAGGTGACAGACCAGCACTTTGCGTTTCTGAGTGCACGCAGCGAGGCGGATCCTGTTCAGCATCCTCCAGACGATGCAGAGCCTCATCGAGATGCCTTGGATCATCGGATGACTGCAGTGGAAGAGTCACTGGCTTCCATCCGACTCTTGCTAGAGACTCAACTGCAACCCGTTCGACGGCCAGCTGCTCCTGTTGCTCCTCGAGTGTCGTGGGCAGACCAACGACCTTCGGCATTGCGCAGGCCTCAGATGATACCGGGCTTGGATCCTGCAGTGGTTGCATCAGCTCGAGAAGCGGGGATTCCCGAACAGCAGCTGGTCACGTTGGGAGCTCTGGTGGCGAAGGGCAACAAGATGGAAGACGAGCCCAGGTCAACAGTGATGCGACGCGATCCAGTGCTCGACGAGACAGATGCAGAGGAGGAGCAGGAGGAAGTGGTCGAAGACCTGGATGCAGTTCAGGCTCCAATGGAGAAAGCAGTGATGCAGCTCACCAAGATTGTGGCTCCCTTGCAAGTGGCAAGACCGATGCCAAGAAAGCCAAGGACTTGGAGACACTGCTCGATGGGGTCGAGACCGATCACTCAGACTTGGCCAGTTCCTCGACTTCGAAGAGCAAAAGTGCGGCGTATCAGAAGTTGCGAGCTTGTCTCATGGACAGTCCTGCTTTGATCTACAAGCGCATCGAGGAGCTTATGGACCAAGACTTCGCGAATGTTCGAAGGGCGCCAGGGGCCAGCACTATGCAGACTTCGAGCCGTGCCTGGTTGGAACATCGCAGCACGCTGTTGCATTACCCCACGACCATTCGGTATTGTTGGTATAGCAGCAATTCACGATGCGTTGAAGCAGGGCAACCATGCAGAAGCTCGAGCGAGGTGCGCACTACTGCTCACTGCAGCAGACCAAGCCAGTCTGGATTCAGGGAACTGGGTCCTTGCTCAGGAGATGCTTTTGGAGGAGGCACCACCGATGCATGCCTTCATGGGCAAACGCCTGCCGGAAGCTTGGGAGCAACCGTCCAGCCGACTTCTGGACGACCGCTGGTTGGAGGTCCTCATGTGGAAGATCAAGTCCAAGGATGCGTACATCGAATCGAAGAAGAGGCTGGCGCCGGCAAAAGCTGCTCCGTCAGATGCTCAGAACCCTTCAAACCCGAAACCTCGAAAAGAAGGCAAAGGGGGGAAAGGGGCAAAGTCCGAAGGCAAAGGCGACAAGAGCGAGAAGCAGGGGAGCAAAGCGTCAGCGGACGGCGCATCGGCTCCTCAATGAGCCAACCTGCGAAACAAAGCAGGAGAGCACCAGGTGCTGGTGCTGCTACGGTGCATGGTTTTTCGATCTGGAATTTTCTCTTCAGTTTGATTTCTTCATCCAGATCCAGAATTAGTTCTATTTGGTTTTCCTCAAGAGCTGGATCAGCACAGAAGCGTGCTGCACGGGGCGTGGTGTGGCCTATGCCCCTGCCCTTTCCTGAGCTTCATGCCCGAAGAGGCAATCGGAGCCAGAGAGATGTTCATCGAAAGCTGGGAATCAACTTTTTGGTCCTCATCCTCAACTCGCTTGCGTTTTTGGACGTGCCCGCCTCCAAGGTCATGCCGGGGTTGGGAACTCCTTGCAACTTCGAGCAGTGGCGACTGGTGGGCAAGTTGGGCAAGCACGTCTGCAGAGATGGGTCGTACAGCTGCCAAGTTTGAAGGGCTCGAAGAGTTGTTGTCGAGCCTCCAACTCGAAGCCGAAGCTGCTGCTCAACCTTTGAACAAGTACTTCGGTAACCGTGAGCGTGGACGCATGTCCCATTCCAAAGGTCAGTGCAGTGATAATCGATCTGTGCTGGGCTACCTCGAACACAGCTCTCAGCATCTAGCCAAAGATGTCGAGCCTGACCGCCTGAAGTTCTGGGGAACCCCAACCTTTGATGCGGCGAAGTTCCTCGATGAGCCCAACCGGGCCGTCTATGAGAAGCCTCTGGACCATGCAATTGATCCAGGTGAAGGAGATGTCCGACCTCCTCGTGTGCGAGTTCGGGCGTCAAAGAGCAACATCGTGCCATTTGTCGAGAAACTCGATGAAGGGGGGCGACTAGCTTTGCTGCCAACGGACCAGGTCCGTGCTTCTCACCTCAATGGAGTGTTCTGCTTGCCTAAGGATGAGCTTCGTGACCGCATGGTGCTGGATGCTCGGCCCCCCAACTTGCTGGAGCAGGCTGAGAGGCGCTGGATCAAATCCTTGGGCTCCATGAGCCAGCTGCAACATTTTTATTTGGAACCCCATGAAAACCTTGTTTTGTTTGCTGAAGATCTCCGTGAGTTTTACCATGCTTTCCAAGTTACACCCCAAAGGATTAACCGTAACGGGCTTGCTGTTGAGGTTGAACCACACCAAGTTGCTCACTTGAAGTGTTTCCATAAAGGGTTGAAGGGTCACAGCAAACTCACCCCCTGCCTGGCCACAATGGCCATGGGAGACTGTAACGCAGTAGCTTTCGGCCAAGCCTCGCATTTAGCAGTGCTTTTGCGGTGTGGTCGCTTGCAGCTGGGAAACTTCATCTCTTTGAAAGGGAGGCCACAACGAGCTCGCTGGTTCTCGGGCCTCATGATAGACGACTTCATATTGCTGGAAGCTGTTCCAGCTGAGCCTCTAACTGAACCCCGTGGGGAGTCTCTCTGCTCTTCGATCATGGCTGCAGTTCGCAAGCAGTATGAGTCAGTGGGGCTGCCTCGCCATGAAGGGAAGTCGGTTCAAGGTGCTCTTGAAGGTACTTTTTGGGGTGGTCAACTACAAGGTCAGCATGGCACCGTGCGGCCGAGCCTTAAGCGGCTCATCCCTCTCAGCTTCATCGTCCTCAAGGTCTTGCAGTTGGGGGTTTGCACATCGGAGTTGCTGGAAGTTCTTGCTGGATCTTTCGTTTCGGTGTTTCAGTATCGACGGCGGTTCATGTCATGCATCGATGAGCTCTACACTGCACAGCGGGGCCTCAAGGGCAATGCGATCATTCGAGTTCATCCTCAACTTCATGATGAGCTTCTGCAGTGCGTGGGCTTGAGTGTGCTAGCTGCCATCGATCTTCGGTTGCGGCCCTCTGAGGACTTTGTTGCTTCGGATGCTTCGACTCGGGGGATTGGGGCAGTTAAATGTTCCATTGGAAAGACCTGCACAGCCGAGCTTCAGAAGCACTCGCTGCAGAAGGGCTTGTGGAATCGCCTGTTGTCCCCTGCAGCCGCGTACTTGCGCGAGCGCGATGTGCTGGATCCCATCGAGGAGCTCCCTGAGGATCACTATGACATGCGCCCGGTCTTTGAGGAGTGTCTGGCTTCGCAACACTTTTCACTTTTGGGACGACCTAAGCGATGCGCTGGGCGAACTCACATCAACATCTTGGAAGTGAAAGCCGCTCTCCAAGCTGAGGTCGACGTGGGTAAGAGATGCTCTGACGTCTACTACATGCACATGCTTGACTCCCAGGTCGCTTTGGCTTGCCTGGTGAAGGGCCGGTCGTCATCAGCAGCTATCAACAAGCAACTGAAGCAATCCATTCCAAACCATGTAGCTTACAATGTGAAAGGTCACTACGGATACGTTCGCAGCAAGAAGAATCCTGCAGACGATCCAACTCGTGGCCTACCAGTTCGACAACCTTTGAAAGCGGAAGCTGAATGGCTCGCTGCTATGAAGCGTGGCGACTATGCAGCGTTCGACAGGCTTCTGGAAGAGCACGAGCTTGACTTGCTAAGCCTTGCCGAGCTCCCTCCTGAACAAGAATTGCTTCCTGAAGTACCTGTTGACTTGCGAACTTCTGCCGAAGTCCGCAAATGTAGAAGAGCTAAGTGTCCTGACCCTCATGCTCTCCCTCGAGTTGACCAACCGTTGCCAGCTGCTTCAGCTGGTACTGATGCTCTGCCGGCAGAAATCATTGCAGAGCTCCTCAAGTTCAGCAAGAGCCAGTTCATCGTGCACAAGGACTTTGATAGCATCGAAGCTGCGCTCGCTGCTGGCAAGGGAGCCCTTGATCTCTTTGCTGGAGCCCGTGGCTTCTCTAGAGCTTTTGTTGGCCTTTCGAGAACCTGGGCGCTTTCGTTTGATCTCAGGCATGGGCATGATCAGGACCTCCTTAATAAACCCCTCCAAAGTAAACTAATTAAACTGATCCGGGCGGGTGCGTTTGCAGCCATGGGAGCGGGACCTGTGTGTGCATCTTTCAGCACTGCGATAACGCCTCCGTGCCGAACTAAGCTCCATCCTGAGGGGCTTCCAACTTGCTCACCTTTGCAGCGAGAGAAGAATGCAAGGGGCAATGCGATGCTGGAGTTCGTGCTGGACTGTGCTGAAGCTGCTGACGCTTCTGATACCATCTGGTGGGTTGAGAATCCTGCATCCAGTTGGCTATGGCGACAGCGGGGTCGACTTTGTTGGCATCAACGGGGTTTGATGCGCAAGGCCGGGGATTACATCTGCGACTACTGCAGGTTTGGGACTCCTTGGCGCAAGCGCACCAGATTTCGAACTACTTCGAAGACTTTGATTGGCCAAAAGCTTTTGCGCTCTCGGGACCACACTCACGTTGTCCTTAGGGGCAGGTGCCGTGAGAAAGGGGTCAACTACACGGCCCTAGCTGAACCTTACCCAAGGCGATTCTGTTCGGTGCTTGCTGCAGCGGTGGCCCAGGATGCTGGGCTTTTGCCGGGACGCAGAAAGCTGGACATCGCTGCTTGTGCCAAACATGCTGGAGCTTGCATTGGCGAAGCGCAGCATCCTGGCCCACGCAGAGCTCCACCGAACCGGGTGCGCAACTTGGCTGAGGTTGAGCTGGTTGAGCCGGCGACCCAAGAGCTTCGACAACGCATCTGGAAACAATTCGATGTGTGGTTCCAAGCGACGTTTCAGGGTGCGTCTGCTCAGGATTGGTTGGCCATTTCGCCTCACCTTTTTGTGACGGTCTTGGTTGCATTTGGGCATAACAGCTATTCGCAGGGCATGCCTTTGCACTACTTTAGGCAGCTTGTGGCGTTTGTTCAGAGGGCATACCCTGGAACTAAACCGTTCATTGCTGCAGCTTGGGAGACCATAAGCAAGTGGGAGCTTCTCGAACCAGTACAACATCGGCCTCCCATCCCAGAACCGGTGAGCTACTTAAGGTACGCAGATCCGACATCTTGACTCCTGCTGATCTGCTTTCGGAACAAGGGATCTTGTACATCAAATTCCTGGCTCCTAAGTCTCGGAAACGTGGTGCAAAGGTTCAGTATACAACCCTTGGAGTTCGTGTGCGCCGTGTGGGGACCTATGCGGCCTCATGCTAAGCTTTACGCTGGCACGCCTTCAGCTTTTCGTGCAAGATGGGACGCTCTGCTGAAGCATCTTTGCATCGGAGTGCAACACAAGTTAACTCCTGGGTCACTCAGGGGTGGTGGTGCGGTAGCATATCACAGACGTGGTCTGCCAATCGCCGATCTTTTGTGGCGGATGCGCCTTCAACACCAACGAACTTTGAGTTTTTACCTGCAAGAGACAGCGGCTGTTTCGATCCTTCCTTCGCTGTCTGAGGGAACCCGAGATCGCATACGGCTGCTCCAAGCCGCTCTGCCTCTGTTTCTGAGACGGGCCCGCAGCGCCAGCTGGCAATGAGCTCCGCTCTTCATCTAGCTGTAGGCCTCGGGAGCAGTGCGGCTATGAGCTAAGAAAATCTTGGCTATGGCCGGCCAAATCCATGCGCTGTGCGCGCTACATACACTTCACAGACCAGCTGAGGAAAAGATCAGCTGGAGCAGCAGCAATGCAGTGAGGTGAGACAGATTAACATGTCCACCATGTTCATTAGTTGAACCTTTCAGCTTCTGGGCCCCTCAGGCCACCCACCCAGCTATGAGCTAAGAAAATCTTGGCTATGGCCGGCCAAATCCATGCGCTGTGCGCGCTACATACACTTCACAGACCAGCTGAGGAAAAGATCAGCTGGAGCAGCAGCAATGCAGTGAGGTGAGACAGATTAACACGAATTGTTCATCAAAAAACGCCTTCAAAGATGGTGCTTCAACTCATATCAGCTGTTTGAACTAGGGTAAATCACGGATGCAGGGGAAGGACAGGTGATAAACTGACCCAGGCATTAGCACTGCTAAAGAGGCGGGGGATGGAACTTTCATGATATGGTGGTTTCTCAAAATAACCCAGATCATCCTCGTTGAACAATTTATGGGAATAAACCAACAGTAAGTCCAATCACAAGTTTGGGGGTTCCCTATGGCTTGAGACACCAACATGTCGTTGGTATATCAGCATATCCCTATACTCGATGGGTACATCAGTATATCCCTATAGGAATGAACCAACCAGTTTGAGAATAGTTGGATATAGTTGGTATAGCAGTATATCCCTATAGTATATCCCTCTAGTATGATCCCTATGATATATCAGTGTATCCCTATGGTTTGAGAAACCACATCTTTGCCATTCGCTTCTCAGTGTGCCATCGCCGGTCCAGGTGAATTGTACCGTCCTGGCGGAAGCCGCGTTGATGACGGGTCTGCGGCAACTTCTCCCCCACCTCTTGGCACCTGGGCGCGAGTGACAACAGCGGTCACCATTGGGGGGTTCTTAAGCCATAGGGAACCCTCAAGAATCGTGGGTTTATTGTGGTTATGGTTCATAAGGGTTGAGAATGGTTGAGAATGGTCGGTTTAATGCTATAAATGGTTGCTACTGGATGATTTAGGGGTACCCTGTTTTAAGAAACTACTATTTGAGTTGTGAAACCCTTCACAGAATAGCAACAAGGGCTACTGGCAAAAGAGATATGCCGCATTGAACAAAAATCCCTGGGTTCTCTCTTGCATGTACTTTACAGTGCAGACTAAGATAGCACATTGTGGAGAAGTTTGTCTATGTAAAACTATCTAAACGGCCTTTTCTGCTAATCCAATGGCCAGCACATGCCAGCACTGACCTGTCCATCGCCAGCACCAGGGTAAAGTTTCCAGTGTTCCCCACCAAAATATCCCAGCAAAATATTGTAAATCGTAAACTAAGCCCTATGTCTTCATCCTCAGAGTATTCAGCATTCTGACCTTTCAAGTGAGTGTAATCTAACAGGTTACATGGTCCACGTTTCTACGTGCGTAGCAAGTTGCCACACGTTGGACCTGCCGCAAGCAGCTAGGCTTCTTTTCAAGTCCCTACGGGCCTTGAGGGCAAAGCCGCGGTGCCGGTCCTGACCTCAGCTGGTGGATTCTGCAGCTGATCAGTTGCAGAGGGACTTTTGAAGCAACCAGCGTTGTCAACCATCAGTTGTCAACAGCCATGAAGATTCTGTATCAGTTAAGTAATCAAGATTCAGCATCATCAACAGCTGAATCAGTCATTTCAGCATCAGTTAACCATCATTCAACCATCAGTAGTAACCAGTGATGGATAGCCATCATTCACCACCCAACTCTCTGATGGTTCCGCAGTGGCAGCAGTTTGTCAGGACACGAGCGCAGAAGGAGAACAACCAGAGGCGCCCTACCTGGGTTGCATGGTTGGTACGGGATTCTCATCAGGTAATCGCGGCCATCAACCAGCCATGCGCCAGCATTCAATTTGCATTGACCAGGCATGAACCGGCCATCAAACATGGGATGAAAGTCATTCACCGGCCATCAACCAGTTATTAACAAGTCCATTCACCAGCTATTTTGGGATTCGTTCACCAGGCAGGATGGCACCAGGTGTGCACTGGGAGGTTTGGAACCTGGAGTTTGGATCCCTGAGAAACTCTCAACCAGGCAGCTGGTGGAGTCCCTTCTCACGGAAGTGTGGAAGTCGAGCTGGAAAGAAAGCCGCAGTCTCAGTTTGTAAGCACCACTCAGATGGCTGAAATAAGGATCGAATAGTGGTTAATTAGTGGTTTTGAAATGGTTAATGAAGTTAATGATGGTTAATGATGGTAAAAGTATTGGTTATATTGAAAGAAGGCTGCAGGTGATGAGGACCAGGCTGCCTGGACCATTCAGATGGTTGGATTTACCAGGGTGGCAGATTTTCGTTTCATCCAGGCCAGGGAAAGGACTTGGTTCATCAATTCAGAACAAAAAGATATGAGTTGTTGAGTTGATTAAAACTGATGGTACATCAACTTAATATGATGAGTTGATTGATCAGTTGATTAAATGAGTTGATGAGTTGGTGAAGTAGCCATTGAGTAGTTGAACCATCCATTGAACCAACCATTAGTAGAAGATAAATGTTCACCGATATCAACTCGTGTTGAAGATGTTGATGATTTATTTTCATCGTCTTTTTCCTCCTGTTATTGTGGTTATCAATATGAGGTTTATCTTCATGGCCAACAACACCTTTCTATATGGGTAATACGTATGAAATTAATGTTACAATAGAAAGTAATCTTTACCAATATGTCACTATGTTTCTGTATTGTCATTGTTATTATTTTCCTTCATCAGTTCGATCATTGCGAAGCGGCACACCGTTGACTCGACAGCAACTGCATCTGCCAAGGTTCATGGAACTTCGAGGCAGCAAACAAGCATCGCATGCCAAGGCACATCAGGAATCCCCAAGTTTTTTTTGGAAGCCTGAAATCCCGTTGGAACTCTAGTGTTGTGTTTTGATCACCCGCTATGGGTTGGGACACCTTCAATCTTGAAATTATGCTTGGACTCACTGGAAGTAGTTAAGTCGTTTGCTCACAAAGACAGGCAATCTGTGACTTGTTACAGCAACATCAAGTCGTCCTCAGTCGTCTTTGTGAGGCCATGCTTCAAGTCTTGAAGAAGTGCCCCTGCCATGTTTGGTCGTAGGTCCTGGCAAGGCATGGCGTGCAGGGCCTGAGTCACCGGGGTTGTTCAATCGTCCACCAGACCACTGTAGGATAGTGGACTTATGACTTGACATACTAACAAGAGCGGATGTGAATATGGTCCGCTATGTAGTGGTTAACAATAGTAGATGTTTAGCGGTGATTTTTTCTTGTTGAATCCTTGTCGAACAGCTGGCATGGTGAGTGACCGAATATTTTTGACATGCTTGAGCAGAACATGAGAGATCGCACAGGAAGAACGTTGACAGCTTTCATGTTGATATTGGGCCATGGGCCATCTCAATGATACTTGGATGCATCTCCAGTTGGCAACTCAGAACTAGACATCCTCATAGAAGTGACAAGCTGCCCTCTAGGGTGACTTACAATGGTTGTATATCAACCATACTTTGAAACCCCAACTACACATCCTCGTGTATGAAGTCAAACATCTTGAGCCGCTCTGCTTCTTCGGGGCTCAAGCAAGAGCAAGTTTTCTCGGAGGGTTCACCCAACAGTTCACGACTCGAGTCATTGGAGATGGCTCCCAACTGCAACTGCCTCAATGGTTGAAGCTTGCCTGCAGATTTGAGCTCGCCCCTTGTGTTTGGATAGATTTAAGGGGCGACTTAAAACAACTTGGGGTGACTTCCACTGAATGCCTGTGCCCAATGTGGGTTACTTAGAACAACATGGGGTGACTGCATTCGGACGCGACCTGAATTTGATGTAATCAGTCGACTTGGCCGATGCCAACAGCTGTGCCTCCAAGGTGTGAAGGGTGTGCGCAACCTCCCGGAACTCTTGCGGGCGAAGCGGAACCGATTGCCGAGCCCTGCACCAGACAGGGCCACCTCGCCGGGTACGCCTCAGGAGGCACAGGTCAGGGCTGTTTCAGCTTCGCCTCGACCAGCAGAGAGGGCTGTTTCGGCTTCGCCTCGGGGGGAGGCGTGGAGGGGGAAGTGATGAACCAATGGTTACTTCATGGTGGTGGTGGTGATGATGATGATGAGGATGATGATGATGACGATGAGACGGTGGACGACGACAGTTGTGTCCATGCGGATGTCAACTATAGCTACGTATAACTAGCAAACTGCAGACCGGAGGTTCCCTTCCGAAAATGGCCGTCCTTTCATCCCCAAATCCACCGGACTTGGCCCAGGCGGAGCTCGTGACCGACGCT
>VSDK01027425.1:172015-195987 GCA_009767595.1 Symbiodinium kawagutii
CCCCGCCTGCCCCCCCCCCAGCCACTCCGCCGAGAGCGGCTCGCGACCCGAGACGGAGCTGGAACCGCAACCGGTGCCCGAAGCGGAGAACGCGGGGCCAACTCTCTTGACGGCCAAGGTGGCACAAGATGAGAAGCACATCATGAGTCATGTAGTGGATGATTCTTGTTCTGTTGAGCTGAGGTTTCTGTAATTTCTGATAATGATGCAACAGATCATCTCGTTTTTGTGATATTTGTTGGTTTGTTTGTGTTGATCTCTTTGAAGATCGTGGAAGTTTCATGGCTCGACCAGCCGCTGGAGGCTCTATCGCCAAAGAGCCAAGGCTCACCCGTCCGAAGCCTTGCCGAAGCGAAGCTGTGCACCAGTCCTCGATATGGCCAGGGTGCTGAGGGACCCGATGGATCACTGTCTGCACTGACGACTGCTACAGCTTTCGAAGAGGCGCAGATGCAACGGTTGGTTGATCACTGGTGGACCTGGAGCTGGCAATCCATAGAACTGGGAGTCCTTTTCAATCAACCAAAATCAACTAAAATCTAAGGCGCTGGCTTTTTCTACGGGTCTAAGCCTCTGCATCCCCGCTGCTTTGGGGTGGACCTCAGGTCCAACAGGGTCCCAGATTGTTCTGGAGTTGTGAGGTTCAACGCTGAGGGTCCAACCTGGTTAAAATGACGGTTTCAAGACACGATGTAGGTGTCGTGAATACTGTGGCCTGACATGAGTGGTTCGAAATGGTTCGAAGGTCCTGTTACCCCAAATGCTCGATGATTGTTTTTGAGACTGGCAGGCAAGGTTCAGGAGGAGGGTTGCGAGTGAAGTTCTGAGCGGTCAGCTTTTGAGTAGAGCTATCAGCTGATTTGATGATCGCACAACAGATTCTCTTACATCAAACGTTCATCACTGACCATAATTAGCCATTACTGACCATAAGCCATCCATTTCTTGCTGCTGTCATTACCATTCTTAGTAAGTGGTCGTGCTAGTGTCAGTAGTTCCCAGCTTGGTCGATCAGGCGGGTTCTCCGGCCCATGCTCAACGTCTTGGCTGCTGCATCATGGGCGGGCCTCATGGGGCCAGTGGCGACACGGATTGGTTGTGGGACGCCTCACTGGCGGTCGGTCAGGGGCTTAGATGTGGTGGAGAGGAGACCGGACCATTTCTTGAATTCGAGGGGTTGCCCACTTTTTGAACGGGCAATGGTTACTGGATGCTAATGATGGATGTTCATGATGGATGTGAATGATGCATGTTCATGATGTATGTTGAATGTGGATGTTAACGATTGATTTTAATGATGGATGTCAATGATGGATGTTAATGATGGTTAGTGATGGTTGATAATGATGGTCAATGATCGTTCATGACGGTTGGACTGTTAGACCAGTGTCACATCATGCAGAATGCTATGATTAAATCGTTATTTACTCTCCGCTATGAACCATTGTTTACCTAGCCATTATTTACTAAACCATTAATGCTTAATTTACTTATTTACGATTTTTCAGTTTACCATCATTTTTGGTTCACCATTACTCGCCACGATAAACACTGATTATTTATTATTCCACATCATGATTAATCATCCATTAATAATCCATTAATCATCCATTGCTATTGTCAAACAGTTAACCATTTCACCATTATTTATGGTTCACCATTATTTGTGGTTCACCATTATTTATGGTTCACCATTATTTATGGTTCACCATTATATACATAAGACGTAAATTATTCACCATGAATGAAGCAGAAATTCAACAATTAATGAATCATCATTCACTCATGATGGTTATCAAACTGATTAATTGATCATTATTCAACCATTAATAAACAATTAACCATTGATGAACTGATTAATCAATCATGAATTAACCAATTATTACTATCATCAAGTTGTTCACCATTTGACCATTATTTACTCAACCATTATTCACTCACCATCATTAAACCATTATTTATATTAAACCATGATTCAACCATTAACCATTATTTATCGTTTTCCAGCTAACCATCATCATCATCATCATCATCATCATCATCATCACAATTATTATCATTATCAAATAGTGAACCATTTAACCATTATTACTCAACCACTCACCATCATTCAACTGCTTAAGTATTGTTTCACATCATCAAGAAACAACTAACCATTGATTAACTGATGAATCAACCATTATACCCATTGACTGAATTCCACCATCATTAATGGATTGACTAATGTTAAACTAAACTCCACTGTTTAATTACTAGATGATGTTTGACTGATTAATCAATTAACATTGACTCCACCCTAATTCAATGTTGATTGATTAATCAGTGTTAATTGATTAAGCTGTTTAACTGATTAACAGCTTGATTGATTAATCATTAATCAGTTAAACCATCATTTAGTAATTAAACAGTGGAGTTTGGTTCTTTAATTAATCAATGTTAACAGCTGTTAACTGATTCATCAATCAATTCCACCATCATTCAACTGCTTCAACTCCACCGCCCTTGCCATTGCTTACGTCCAAGGAACAGCTGCATGGAACAGCAGCAAAACCGTGGCGTCCTTCCTGGGGAATCAGGTCTATGAAGCGGCGGTGATGGCAACGCCACATGTGCCCTGGGGGGGTGGTGATGGTTGGGTCCATTTTTTTTGGGGGCTATACAGAGGGGTTGGTGATGGGTTTGATGGGTTTCTTGGGAGGATTTAGGGGTTAGTGATGGGTTTTATAGTTTTTTATCGGTTTTTTGGGAGGATTTAGGGGTTAGTGATAGGTTTTATAGTTTTTTAATCGGTTTTTTGGGACGATTTCAGGGGTAAGTGATGAGTTTTATAGTTGTTTACCGGTTTTTTAGGAGGATTTAGGGGTTAGTGAGGGGCTTTATAGTTTTTTTTGGGGTATGGTATTTAAGGGTTATAACCTCGTTGGGATTTGATACTGTAGGCTTTTTTTGCGTGAATATAGTGGTTACAACCATGCACGATGCTAAATACTACGGGATAAGGACCAATGATGCGGTTAGACAACTACTGGTTGGCGGTTAGATTGATATGTTTGATTTTCCGTAACAGTTGGGACGGTTGGTTGATTGACTTACGCAGTCAGAGAGCTTTTTCACGCACCAAGCGCAGGTACAGTCCATGGCCAACTCTGCTGCTACTGCCTTGAAATCGGCTGCAGAGGATTCCATGGTAAAGATCCAAGGCCGACATTGTGGGATCAGAGTCTGGGAGAGTGGTAGCCAGATGTAGGTTGATTGAGCCGTGGCCCACCCTGGGTCAGGGGATAACCCACACGCGAAGACGGCTCGGAGTCCATGCCACAGCTGTGCAGTGGCACCAACAAAAATGATCAGGCAACTACTAGTTGATGGTTTGATTGCCATTTTTCCGGAATGACTTTGGAACAACCACCAGTGTGTCTAAATTCACCTGCTTATGTTTAGTATTGGGCTGGAAATGATTCATCACAAATTTGCATATTAAACAGAATGTTTTGATAGTCATTGGTAGTTTGATAGTGAACGTGTATCACGGTGCATGATTGTTCATATACATGATCGTTCATCACGGTAGTTTGTAGATGGTCCTTTTCATGTTCGAAGATCATTTGGGGGGTTTCTTAAGATGGGGGAACCCCAAACATGGATGGTTTATTCCCTCTAAATGGTTGATAATGGATGATTTGGGGGTACCCCCATGGCTTGAGAAACACCCATTTCTTGCGCATGCTGACAGGCCTGGGTCCTCGAAGCATCGGTCCTCGAAAGACCAAACTGCAACGAGCCCGTGCTTTGACCCAGACGGCCTTGCAGCCGCCACATTTACAGACGCCCGCGCTACCCTCGGTCTCCGAACTGAATGCTCTTACTGCACAGATGCTGGGGCCAGAGTTCTCCACAAGTTTTTGTCAGATTTTTTTGTCAATTTTCTTTTGAGACAAGATGGATTCGCTAGTGATTTACCATACACCATAGAGCATTTCGAGTGCAAAAATATTTATGATACCTATTGAGATCTATTGACTTACCATATATATATATATATCATATATATATATATGGATATATGTATGCTATATCCACTCAAATTTTCTTCATGCCACCTGCATTTGCTCCCAAGGATGGGCTCGTACAACTTGTACCCAGCCCTTACAGCTCCTCCTGCTCACGCAGGAGCTCCTGCTCCTTGCGCAGCTATGGGGTCGTGGTAAGCTTTTGCATGTGGGATAGCCATGGTATAACCATGATTTAACGATGATATATATCCACAATGATATAGTACATACATATAGGATATACAAAAGGATATATTTTCCACAATGATATATAAGCGATATGATTAAGCATGTAGGCTATTGTGGTATATAAACCGATATAGGAAGGTATGGCTATTGGTCAATATGGACCATCAAGGTATATACAGAACCAATATAGGATAGTATGGCTATTGGTCAATATTGACCATCAAGTTTCTTGGGGGTAATAACCAACAGTGATAGGGAATACAATGGTAAATGATGGTTAAGTATGCCCATGTATAGCTTTCACAGCTCTACATATTGACATTATTTTGCATTTGCGTAAGTGTATATATGTGTATGAATTGTAGCATGTATTGGCCCCAAATTGCTGAATTTCTGGAGACAAAGCAATGACATCACAGTAGTCACTGTAACAAGCGTTGCTTAATCGGTATTGCAAATCATCCATGACTTGGAGATCAGGGGACCCCTATGAACCAACTGATGATATTCGGATTTGTAAATGTTTCTTTTTCCTCGCCTATTCGAATCCAAAAAAACCTTGGATTTGCAGGACCATATGCTACAGTCCATGGAGCATATGGAGCTCATGCGACACAGTCTCACCTGACCGCAGCACCGCTGCGGAGTGAATCTTGGCATCCCACTTTGGGCACACAGATGGCGACATGCTCCAGCTTCCCCGCGCAGACGGGTGGCTACAGCGGCTATGCCCAAAGCTACCATGGCTATGCTGCAGGATATCCCGCCCAGCGATACTACAGCTATCAGGGTCAGTTGCAGCCATCTTACAGCTTCGCACATCCAGGATCTGCTTATCCAAAGGAGCAGAAATGCAGGGAATCGCGAAGGCCTTTGTGTCAGAGTCGAATCATCTCTGCTACGACGGTTGATGCGTAGGTAGATGGCGAGCATTTCTCCCATGTCGAAGGCCATCTTTTTCGATTCTTTTAATTGCGCGAAGGCACAGCGGCTTCTGACATCTGTCTAGGCTGTCCTTCGAGGCCATTTAAGGACCATCAACGCATGGTTCTGCGCCATTGGCACAAACCTGCATGACTCGTCCCGGACGGGAAAATGAGTTGAAGACCGAGGGGCTTTCACTTCAGAGTTGAATCATTCAGAGTTTCTTGGGGGGAAGTCGTGATAGGCAGCTTGATATCAAAGAAAAAATGAAGGTTGAAGCATTTCCCGACCCTTCAATTGTTGTAACTGGGGTTGGTTACCTGCTATTTCATGGTAACTGGAAGCATAGGGGTTTCATTGGGAGGATGCCATCGATTTGACAGGAACAGTCCGTCACAATTCGCCGAGCTGAAGAACCGACTTTCGGAAGCAATCACTGCAGTTGGGTGCCCCAGTACAGCCAGGGACAGCAATCGGGAGCTGGAAATCCATGGCTCCATGCTTGGACGGGACGATCATCCCAATTAGTAGCGGTTACTGTAGTCAATGGTCAGGAACCATGGTTGATTCTATGGCATCTATCAATTCTAGAACTTATGAGAACTTCTGGTAGTTGCAATCCTCATGATTACAAAGTAGGATGATCATCCACCTGGAGTCCCCCCGCTGTCGGGGCCTCGCCATCCGTGCACTGCTTGGCTCGCCAACTTCCTAGGCTCAAAAGTCAGGCGCTCAACTGAAGCGCTGCGCCGGGCTCTTAGCACCCCCTATTGCGCCGCGCCAAAAACAGCTGGTAGGCGATGGCAGAACTTCAAGCGGCGCCCAGGGTTTTGTGTTGAATGAGTTTGACGTCAAGTCCTGTCGTTCATGAGTTCTTTGCTTGACATCCGGTTGGTTATGTAGAACTCCAATTCGTTGGCAGAACATTCGACTGTTCGTTCCCAGAAATCATGGGAATATCTACAGGAGCCCCAGTGACAAAAATTGATGCTTCAAACTGCCGGGCTTCCAGTTGGTAGATTTTCCGCCAGTGATTCGTTGCTGGTTGGTGGTTTCACTTCCATTTTTTATTTTCCCCCAGTACCAATGGTTGCTTGGTTGACTTGCACATAGCCATGACGGGGTGGTGAGCACCAACCAGATTGGTGTTCCTGGGAGGTTCAATGAGAAGACTGTGGGTCAAAACCCTGTACCCCTGGTTCCCCCACTAACCATTGTTTTCCCTAATTTTTGTTGGTAAATCCTCCACTAGTTGGTTGATGAAAGCCTTGATCCATAGCCAGAAACTCAGGTGGAGTACTTCGACTCACATGAACAGAGAGGCTTCAGTCGAGAGGAGGGACGAGGCGACAGTCGCTGCGCAAAATCTTCGCCTGAAATTTCGGGTGAAACCTGGTGAAGAACCTAGGTTTACTATGGAGAACCCAGGTTTACTAGGGAGAATCTATGGTTTATCTATGCCAACTGATTATGAAGCTATATCAAACCATGCTCAATTGCCATGGTGATGGTTTACTGATGGTTTACTGATGGATCATCTATGGCAAATCACCCCAAACAAGGTAATCCATGGACAAAATCACCATCCATGGCAAGTTGCCACCATGGTGGGCCAGGTCGAGCGCTCCGAGTGGAGTTAGTGGTGCGCTCCTGAGTTTGTGCCTGTGAACAGTATGTGGTGACGCCCTTGAAATAGAAACATCTGTGGGTGTTTCTCAAGTCACAGGGGACCCCCAGGTTTCATACCAAATTTACCATTTTGGGGTCCCCTATTTCAAGAAACCACCACAGATGTTTCAATTTGATGATATTACAATTGCTGTCAGATGTTTGTCTGCTTTTAACGACGGAGTCTTTGTTTGATCAATTGTCCATGTGATCCTTCCCACTGCATTTTTCAGATGTCAAGCTTTTTGATGCGCGCAACTTTCCATGTCAAGCATCCCATCATGCGTTGTTCTGAAGCTCTCAGGTGGTGGTGTTGCTGCTGGGTGTCTTCCTAATTCCTGCGGCAGCGAGGTGCGGCCGCTGTCCGTTGCTTGGACCCTCCGGGACCACCAGCGCTGCGCAAAAGCGGTCGCAGGCAGAGCATTTACGGTGCCTTCGTGACCATCGCGGAGCCAATGAAGGCGGGGCTCAGCATGGATCACTGGACGCACGGTGTATCCATAGTCCAAGTTGGATGACTTGTCATGGGAAGACTTGAAATGATGGTGTGTTGATGTTTTTTTTGGGAGTGGTGATGGTTGTGGATTTGCACTCTACCTGCTGACTCCGATTCTTCCGCAGCTTTTTAAACTCGACCTCATGAAGGGAAACTCCGATTCAACAACTCCTCATCCTGCGGCAACTCCTAACCCTTGTGATCATCATGATTGAGGATGATAAGACGCAGCCAAACCGGGTCGCAACAAAAAGCAATGCCCAAATGTCATCGTTTCCATTATGTTATTCGTCTTACATGTCCGAAATCATCGGACGCCGATGTTCAAGTGAACCAGTAGTTGCCCAGTAGCACCCAATGGCTGTTAAAAGTTACGTGCTTCATTAAGCATTCAATTGCTGAAGTAATAATCAGTTAAAAGTCGCACAAGTTCCGGAGCAATGGTTCAAGTTGCCGAATCCAATGTTGCGAGTTCGGTGCATTCGCCCTGGTCCAATGTTGTCAAACCACGTGATGGACTCGTGGTCATGTCAGACAGAGCAAACATGGGGGGTTCTCATAATTGGAACCCTCCCAAAATGGTTGATTTACTATTATTGTAAATGGTTAATATTGGATGATTTGGGGTACCCCATTTTGAGAAGCCACCACATGAGTTCACAAAGCGGTGAAGAAAGCACGTGTTGTGCTTGTACGCAGGTGTGCGGGCTGTAAGTGGCAAAGTCTACAGTGCACTTTGTCCCAATCTCTTCCTGTCAAGGACAAATCTAGGGAGGTAGCATATTTCCAAGGCTAATCTCATACAGTAGGGGGCTTTGCTACTCGAAGCTTCAACAAACCATTGTGCCAACTTCACATCGGAAATATGGACTTAACTTCCAGTTCGAAAAGCAACTAGTTTTGCGTTAAAGACACAGTAAGCAAAGGGTCATGGGCCCTGAATCACAACATGAGCACGTGGATAGTAGACAATTAGCTTTCCAACATACAAATCGATAGATAGACTGACACCCGCACACACACAGAGCAAGTAGATACATGGACTGCAAGAACGTACTTGAGCAACATTGTGCATGGCGCCTCTTTTCAATTCGAAACTTCTGAACCCAGCAGAGATGGGAATAAATCAATACCAAAGATCGCCCCAACTATGTACTTGAACATGGCAACATGTTGCCAGTTTTGCAAAAAATCTTGACTGTCAGAGAATAGGGTACTCACAACCAAAATGGTATATATCATTTCTGTTGCTACCCCAAAATGGATGCTTTGCATAAAACGATCATGTTTGAGACGGTCGGGCACCACCATTTGTGGAGCCACCCAAATTTGATGTTTGGTTTTTGCCTTTCAGCAGAATCTTGAGGCCTTGGCTGCCTATGTGGACGTGGGGTCTTTGCTCCCATTTGGTTCAACTGCAAACACAGTGTTCGCAGCAGCCCCAATTGTCAGCGCACACCACTGATACGAACTGGATATGACATGCCAAGCAGCGATCTTCACATGTCTTTCGCATGCAACGTCGTAGAACATTTGGAACCCACGCATTGACAGAATGCGAAAGAGCACTCTGCTTTTGTTGAAAGTCTAAACTGAGGCGCTGAACATCGGAGTGCTTTTTGTACTGTTTGCGGTTGCCAGCAACTCAGAAAAGAAACGTGTGGAGTTGTGAGAGCACGAGTGAAAGTACTCAGAGGATGAACTTACCATAGCCATACCCCTTTTGTGCGCAAGCATTTCTATTTTTGACGACTGTGAATTGAGGCATTCTCCGTGTTGCAGAAGTAGTAGGCCGCTGAGACCAATGTCATTCTTCCTCAAAAATTGTTCCTCAAAGCAGTCATGACCCAGTCATGACGATGTCCTGGAGGTAAGAGTTGCAGCAGCCGCTTCCACTCTGAGCAGCCAGAAGCTCATGGGTCGCCTGAACTGCTGGATCAAATGCTTTAGCAGCGAGCCAGGCTTCAATTTTCAAGATCTTGCACCAGTCTTTTGCCAATTCAAAATCTAACCAGTAGATCTTGAGGTGTTTTTCATGATTTTGCACCAGTATTGCACCAATGTTTACCACAGCCAGCCTTTTTGGCGCGGACACTGCACTAAGCTGGGTCACTGTTTGTATTCCTAGCTGACAGATCAACATCTAGTGGGCAGCACAGCGCGGCTTGCGACAAAGCATTTGCTGCACCAGTGACTCACCCGCTCGTTTTCACTCAACGGGCGAATTTCAAGTTTGAATGCCATGTTCCAAGTTTGAATGCCATTTCGCGAATCTGCTGAATTGTAGAATAGTCGAGACTCTCGAGACCCAATCACTGCTTTGTTTTGCGAGACCCGGCTTGGATGGCAAGTGATGTCCATGCCATGCTGAATGGGCCTCGCAGATGACTTGCGTGAGCAACAAAACTTTCGGCCTTGAAATTTGGAGTGCGAGTCCTGGTTGGGTGCTTTCGAGGCATTTCAATCGAGGTTCCTAACCGTCTGTAGCAAGGCATGTTGTCATTGGGGGCAAGATTTTGGTTCAAGACCTTCACAGAACTCCAGCGAACAAATTTTGCAAGATGGACTTGCATCTAGTTTCTATACACACAAAAGCATCGAACAGCCACTGAACGATAAAGCATTTGAGCCTCTAGGATTGAAACCTGGATCTGAGGGATAGCAGCACCGCTCAGCATCAGCACCGCATCAATATGATCGAAGCGGTTTTCGCTTCACGTTGATGCCCTAAGACTTGCTGAGGACGGAAGATTGGGAGATCTCCTGTTGAAACACCAGTGGGGAACTTCACTTCCAAGGGACACTGCAACTTCGCTAAAGGATGCTAATGGTAGATGGTGGTTAAGCCTGGTGGATCGTACCCATATCAAGAACCAGTAACTTCGCTCTGATTCGCTGCTTTGGTTGCCAGAAACACTGGGGGTCGTGCAGCCTGGTTACTCAGACTCCGACATTGCTGGTTGGGTGGTTGAAATGATGTGATGTGCCTCAATGTTCACCAACCGCCCAGTGCGAGTGAAGTGGGAACCGTGGGAACTCCGTCATTGAGGAGCCGTTTCTGTATGCCTGATGCACCGCAGGCAAGGTGTGTTTCTCGCAGTCACAAACTGACAGCTGCTTGTTACTTGGCAGACTAATCGAGACATCGGTTGAAATCTTCAACCCTTGGAAGGCCATATGCATCGATTCGGAAGAGGACTCCAAAGAAGCGGACTCCAAAGAAGCATCCGGGAGTGGTAGTTGATCCTATTTCATCAATATTTCAGCAAGACATTATCTTGCAATTGACAAGTCACTATCGACATCCCTATCATGTCTCATAGACTAATGGAAGTATAGTTGTTTGACCATGATTGTTGGTCATAATCGCCTATTATCAGCCATCATTCATGGTGTTAGAACCCCCCTCATCACCATGATGATCCCATATCTTGCAACAAGTCCCAGCTTGTGATTCTGCACCGCAGGAAGAGGCGGCACCGCGAAAGAGACGGAGACGTCAGGGAGCCGTTTCCTGGTGGCAGCATGGGCTCTCCCTGGTAGCTGTCGTGGCCATTGGTTGGTAACCTGCGCCCCCTGGGGCCACCGCGAAACGGGCCCCAAATAGCCGTGGTGACCAAGGCAACACCTCAACCACTCGCAGTGAGCGATTGCATCGATTTGGAAGTTGACAATGACAAGGCGCGGGATCCAACGAATTGGTCGAAAAGCAGCAGAGATCGGCTGGGTGATGGGCGGTTTTGATGGACCAGAGATGGTGCCCAATGACTGACATGGATTCTGCGTCCCAAACACCGAGCACTGGGTCCCTGTGCTGCGCCACGATGCCCAACCGGTGCAGCGGCACCGGGGACACTCGATGGCTGGGGCAGTTCTGAAGTCCGTTGCAGGCCTGTTCTGCCAAAGCAGCAGAGAAAGCAGCCACGGTTTGCTTGTCTTCCGACGAAGAGGCGCAACCAAAAACAAATTCACAAAACGCGAGCTGTGATCACCAGCTATCAGCAGTAAATCACCACCTGTGGGTGGTTTATCACGAGCTAGATCTAAACTGCCAAATCTTGAGGCTCCCAGTGGTGCTCCTTCCAAAGATGCCTCAAAGCAGGCCCTGGGGCAATATGAAAATCCAAGCTGCACAGCCCATAGTGCGCTGCCACGGGACACACGCAGTGCTGCGCTGCCACGGGTCGGAGGCAGTGACTGAAGAGAGCATAAGTGTTGAAGATGACGGGCTGGAAGCGCGAGCAGAGGAGAAACACTCGAAGTGGTTTGGTTTTCTGGTGCCGGTACAGTGCACAATGGACTCTGATTACAGTGCGACGGGCATGATGCGGTGTTCGCAATAGTAAGTAGAGAATATGACTCATTAGCATTTGCCAACACCATACTGGTAAGTTGATAGCATGACTCATCAGATCCAATAGTGAGTAAGGTATGACTCCCAGAACCGGTTGATGGGAGAATCTACAGGAAAACCCAAACATTTGCTGGCTCAAACAGGGGTTTCCAACTTAGCATTTCTCATCTAACCAACTCAAAAAAACAAATAATTGGGTTGTCCATTCATGTTGTACCACCCAGACATGTGGTAGTTTCCCTACTAATAATGGCCAACTTGATTGGGTTTCCCTACGAATAATGGCTATAGCTATTGATTGGATGGGAAGTAGATAGCACCATGGCGATGGACCAACCCCTGTGGCGTTGTACGTTTGCACCCCGGCCTGACACCGTGCAAGCAGCTCCTGGGTGTCATCAGGAGCTGGCAGAGGCGACCTTGCGGAGCTTGCCCGCGCACGTGCGAGCGGCCAGAATCGCCAAGGCGGAGACGTTTTGTCGGGTGGCGTTGGGTCAAGCAGTTAACCAACCAATAACAGCTGGTTAATGGTTAATGATAGGGGATAATAACCAACAATAGTAGGGATATACCAGCTATATATGGCGAGCTGGGTCAACATTAACCAACCAATTTTATGGGGGATGACCAACCAACAGCAAACGAAAGCAATGGTAAATGATGGGGGAACCAGGGGTAAAGGGTTTTGACCCACAGCCAGGTTGAAGATGGAGCCTCCATCAGAGGGACTTGATGCTTTGGTATGTGATTTAGGAGGGGTGTAACCAAAATAAGGGTATAAGTCCAACATTATTAGGGTCACAAACACACTCATAACCAACAATACTACATCAAATAGGGTAAAACCAGTGGTTGGTGGGTGGTTTCAAGACAGTTATCTATTTTCAGCTTGATGATGATTGCTTGACCTGCAGATTCTTGGGATGGGCCAACGAACCACCAACGTTCATTGCTAGCACCACCAGAGATGCTTTCTGGAGGCCCACAGGTGGAGTGCGAACAGCCTGAGCAACTGGTAGCATGTGTTGGTTGGTCTGGCCCGAAGCGACCAGCGGGATCAATGAAAGCACGACTAAGCGGCGGAATTCTGTGATGAGTTTCGTGGATGAAGCTGGCTGGTGGTTGGGGAGGATGCTGGTTGGAGCCAGGGGTATCCTAGCCCTTTCAAGGAGGAGCTGTGCAGCGACTAGGGCTGTTCCAACCAAAGGGTAAGAGCTTCACATTGCTTCACTGCTTGGCCTGGCAGGTGAAGCACAGCATATTGGTCCGCTTACGAAGTCAAGCTGCTTCTGGAGGCCTGGAGACTCATGGCTTCCCCGTCAGGGACATATCTAACGGCTGCTCCCTGAAACGCCAAGGCCACGTGGAAAGTGAGCCAACGACCCCTGCTCCGCCGACCGCCCCTCCTCCGCCAGAGGTGCTCAGTGAGTGGTGTGTTGGGTCGGAAAGTTTCCAAGCAGTTTGTTTGTTCCAAATGGATCGATCCTGGCATTGGTGTGGATTGAGCACATGTACATGCAGTATCAGCGTGTGCATTTTGCACTTGTAACATATCAGCTGTTTCACTGATGACAGTGGGTTGCCTTTTTGGAAGGAGCCCAATGGTGAAGCAAAGAGCGCTGATTTGGAGCAGCAGAATCTGCTGCAGCAGAAACAGCATCTCCAAGATTGGGTGGAGAGGAATCAACTGCAGCTGCAGCAGATTGAGCAGCCACTTGAACGCAAAGCTGGCTGTTGGTGCTGGTGCTGGTGGTGTTGGTGGTGGTGGTGATGGTGGTGTGGAGTTGGGGTGATATGGTGATTTTCTGTTGTGGCGGCGGTGGCCGTGATCGGTTCATTTGAATCGCTGACGATTTTCAAAATATTCTTTTGCATGATATGTTATGGTTTAGTCACGTGTATTCACATGTATGTTTGATATGGATCATCTGTTCATGTATTTTTTATATGGGGGACAGAATCAAGAGATCGAATCCATGTAACGTGAACCTGTTCTTTAGAATGGGCACGCTTTGTAGTGATATATCGCCCGTCAGGTCTGGCCATGCACCCATCCTGAAATGTCAAAGTATATAAAACCTGATTCCTACTCGTTGGTGGTTTCAGACATTTGTTGTTTTCCCAATATTTGGGATTGTTGGTTGATTGACTTCAGAAAATGAGATTGCTTACAACTGCCAACCAGTCTGTTGTGGACCAAGAGGTTTCAAACTTTTGGAGTTCTGGGATGCAGTGGACTGGTGCAACCAGATGTCACCTCCAAGGCAACATCGGAATGCGGAAATGCAGCGGCAAGAAGGGGAGAGATACCGCTTAGCACAGCGAGAAAAGAGGAAGGTGCCGTTTGAGTGGCGGACCATTGATCAAAGTGTGAGCGCCGTTGTTTCCAGTGCGATTTCTAGTGGCTGGCGCAGGCATTGTGGACCACGGGAACTGATGGAGTTTCAGCTCCTGACGGGAAGCACCTGGGCTTAGTGTTTCAGTTGAGTTTTTTTCCCACAGTTCTCCGAGTTATGGCAAAATCGACCAACTGGAAAGCCGGCTGTTTGAACAAGTTTGAACCACCAATTTGTAGGGCTTGAGATTTTTGCATCAACCAATTCACGGAACCTGAAAGCAGTTTTACCTGGCAGATGCTGCCGCCCACCTGGTTCAGGTCCGCCAATGGCTGGGAGAGCAGCCACTTTCAATCCAACAAGGCATGGGCTGCACATGAAATCGTCGGCAATGTGTCGTATGATCCTCATGAGTCGTGAACTGTCACTGTCACATTCAGGGGCCAAATATGGCTACAAATAGGGGCCAGTCAACCTACTAGTAGTATTTTCTCATCGTCCAAGAGTGGTTCGAAAGATTTGGAATTGCAAATGGGACATCTTTGGATGGGACCCAAGAGCGGAGATGACAAGGTCCCTGTCAATTCGCCTCTTCAAGGCCCTTAGAAAACTGTCTGTTCAGGAACGGCTGAAGTTCTTGCGACTGATGGGTGGGCAGAAGTTTGTTGATGCTGCAACATCCATGGAACCATGGATGCATTATGGTGTTTTTGTTCTATAGTTGAAGCCACCATTAAGGTCAGAACCAGTTGAAGTCAGCAGGGCCAGAGTCGTGTTTCTCCAAGGAAGGCGAACTCGATGATGAAAAGGTCTTCGAGCTCATCCGCGGAGAATGGGTGGAAACCAAAGAAGATGAGGACAGGAAGTCGCAGCGCGGTGAGGTGATCGCGGCACCATGGTGGCTTCAAGGCTCGCCGCTCCCTGCAATATGAGGGGTACCGCAAGTGGATGGGAAGCCCATAGCACAATGTACTTATTTCATTTCCGAATTAAGGGCAGCCTGCTCTGGACACCAGCAACACCAACTTGTTGTGAAAGGGTTCACTGGTTCTGATTTCGGTTTATTTTGATTTCTGACTTTTCTGATGCGATCTTGTTTTACTGTGTGCCAATCGAATCAAATCCACTCTGGTGCTGTTTGATCTTCATGTTCTGATCATTTGGTTTTGTTTGTTCTCATCGCCTATCGTGGTTTAGACTCCACTCTACTGTGTACAGTAACAATTGCGGCTTCTCTTCACGACTAAATTTGTTTCACAAATTGCTTCGTAGAACCTCATCTGTGAATATCAGTGCGACTTCAACCCATTACACTGGGACTCTCCTTGTTTTCGGCTACAATCTCAACGACATACCGATCTTTCTGTTCCTCTCTAGTTGCTCTCAAGTGTGCGCAACTCTTTGGTTGCATGAGTCCACTAGGATCCATTTGGTATAGTTCTACCTGGCCGGGCCTCATGCGATTGCCCTGAAGCGAAATTCCAACAACGTAGCGTCTCAAGATAGTTCTCTACCGACTTGAGGCCGTCCTCTCTCTTGCAACAGCCAATGATTTTTTCAGTTTTCAAGTGTGACCCAGTGCCTGTGCTGGTTAGCAATTGAAGGAAAGCAGCAAGCTGCAACAAGACCTAGGGGGGTCCCAACCGTTGAGGAATTGTCCTGTTGACCACATTATAAAGGTCCTAAATCCCAAAACTTTCCACAAGCCTCAAGAAACCTTTGAATGCCTCGTTTCAAACCATATAGGTCTTGTTCAATAAAATGGTGCTTAGCCCATGGTTTCACCAACAATTAGAGGTATAGATCCAGCCATGGCTTCAGGAGGAGGAGGAGGATTTCAACATCAGGGAAGATGCTGCTACCGTGGAGCTCATGGCAGGACAGATGCGGGGCATCATTCGTAGCCGCCAGTCATTGCTTCTAACCCTTGGAAAAAGTAGAATCAGATTGAATACTTGGTGCCCCTATACTTGGTTAATAGTGGTTAATAGCGGTTCTTGATGATTAACAATCATGACTAATGAATGGTTGAACCAATGGTTCAGAATCAACGTGGAACTTGATGCTGATAGCAGGGCAGAGCGTAGCGTCAGCCCACGCCGTCAGGACAGTGGGTGGATGTGCAAGCAGAGCCCAAGGCCCGGACAGAAGCGACAGCGATGGGAAATCACCAGCTGCACTGATGGCGGGAAAGAGCTGGATCTACCGTTATATCATCATGATTCATGTTTAACAAGTTTAACCGCTGTATTCCTGGTATGATTGGTGCTTTATGAAGTCAGATTCATGTATAACCAAGTTTAACCACTGTATTCCTGGCATGCTTGGTGCTTTCATGAAACTATGAAGAGCTCAAGTCTCCCCATTCCCTGCCTTGCAGGACAGCCAAGACTCCGAATGTGCCGAGCGGGCACATGACTTGGAGAGACAATACCTGGAAGGGATGTCCAGGCAGTTGGGCGCAAAGCGCCTTGGCCTAGGGGCATAAATGGAGATCTGCTCCTGTTCAGGGCGGATCTGGCGGAACCGCTGCCAATGACCCTGGGATTTGCGCTTGGCTTCCCCCTAAGTGCAGAAAACAGAGAAGGCGGAAGATGTCCAGGGAGAAGATGCTCAGCTGACCGAAGGGCTCAATCCAAAGCTGTTGATTTCTGGACGAAAATGGATTTGCTGCATGGTTCATGTGTAGCCATTGGCTTCAATGTCATGGTGACAAACAAACCAACCACTTGAAACCAAACCCTTCAGATTTAGGGGTGACTGGCCAATAGGAAATAGAATGCATACAGCCACACCCATATCCATCGCAATGGCAATTCCTGCAGTGCCATCGTCAGGGATCAACTGATCAGAAAACCGCCCCTACATCCTCACTTTTGGGGTCTGATAGCACCAGAACTCCCAAGTTGTAGGATTCTGTTACAACGCCGCAACTAGAGCAATGTAAAGATCGAGATGTAAAGATGCCATGTGGCAGTGGAGCAGTGCGTAATGGGCCGGAACCTCAGTTCCTGTTTCTCGAAAATCAGCACGTGCATTGCTCTTTCGCAGCTCTGCCATGCTCTGCCTGTCAAGGAGGTGTACAATGTAGCACAATGGGCTGCACAACGGTGGCCACTGAGTATTCCAGTCAGGCGGGACATGTTGGACCAGACATGGTTGTAGTATCATTGGTGAGCATTGAATGCGGAGAGTGGAATATGTAACCAGAACATGCTACACCGTTGATAATGATGGCAGTGGTTGGTGGTTAATTAATGGTCATTATTGGCTTTGTATTCATGGTTGGCACTGCCTTTCTGTTTGGTCCAACTGCTCATCCGTCAAGCTGCCCGTCCCTTGTGGAGAGGAGCTGGCGATCCGTCCAAAGATCCAAGCTTGTTGGCAGGAGTGCATTCCCGTCGTCACTTCTGTGCTGCAAGGGCCCGGCATTTCTTGCCAGCACTGGCATTTCATCACTTGCACGTTGCATGCTCGAACTTTGCATCCAGGACTTCCAGGAGTGTTCTGCCGGACAGCACTGCAATTCCTGGAACGTCAAATCCTCGAGATCGCGAAAGAAGAGCAGTGCTATACCATGTCATGTATGGAGTATTACCATCCAATTCCAACGTGACACTTTAACCTAGAGTTCTAGAACATTATGGCGCATTTGTCATGTCCACACCTCTTATGACCACAGAACTATCAGGGTCCAGCTGCTCACTGCAAGGTCCTCGCGCAGAAAGATGAGGACTCACCGAGAGCAGAGTCCTGTGCTGTTTCAACCTACTCCGGATCGATCACCTCTGTGATTTAGGCTGATTTTGTTGTGATTCTATGGTGATTTATCAAAAGGCTGTGGGTCAAGGGAGTCAAGGACCACTGTGACCCTTGTTGGGGTTTTCATCCATTCACCTTTTGGGAGTGCATATTCTTAATGACCCATAGCCAGATTACGTTATGAATAAAACACATAACGTAATAGGGATACCCCCAAATCATCCTTTATGTCAATCATTTATAGTAATAAAACAGGCATCATAGCTTTGGGGTTCCCCTGTGGCTTGAGAAATACCCATAAGTAGTTGTCTAAGAGTCTAACCCATGTTGTTGGTGAGTATTTCTATCATTGTCGTTACAGCACGTGTGCTGCTCCTCTCGGAAGGCACCACCCATCGGAAGCGAACCATTCAACTCTCAGGCGGGTCGTTGCGGTCGTCCGTGCCGAAGGTGTTGATGTTTGATCCGACTCGAACTGGTGGTGTTCGATCCTACTATTGAACTTCATTCTTTACCTTAGATGTTACGTCATATGTTTATGTGTATACGATTTTTCATCCTCAACTGTTGGTCATTGCCCAAGCGGCTGCTGGTGAATCGCTGCGCACCACAGATGCCGGGATGCAAGGCCCTGCCGTCCCATCAGCACTTCGCAATCCTCCACGGAGCACCAGGCGCGAAGGTGAAGTGTGGTTGAGTCATAGTCTGGTTGATTTTCTATGGTTAGTCGTGGATGTAGTGGTTAGGTCTATGGGTAGTAGTGGTTAGTTTCTTAGTAGGGGTTAGTTTCATTATTCTATGGTTAATGGGAATGGGTGAATGGTTTTATTTGCCAAATGGTAAGACCATAATGGTGATGGGTTAGTAACCAACGGTTATCAGCCCGCAACCCATTACCATTCTGCTTACCATTAATCAGCTGACAACCAAATGGTTTTTACGGTAATGGTTGTTAATAAATGTAATGAAGAACAATAGTTGACGATAATTGACAATGGTTTTCATTTTCCCAAATGTATTAACTAATGGTTAACTATTACCCCCAGAAAATCAAGCACTCAACCAATAGTGGTTAATAATAGGGGCTGATAACTAACCACCAACCAGTTGTGGTGAATAGCTAGTAGCAATGCATTAATGCTTAAACTAACAGCAATGGTTGATAGTAATTCTTGAATAACGGTTGACGATGATTATGATTGATGGTTGAATATTGTTTGAGAATGATAGTAAGATTAAACTTAATAGTGAATCATTATCGGCACCGGTTAATGAAGGTTGAACGAATGGTTTTCATAGTAGTTAACAATTGTTAATGGTCGACCACTACTGTTGCAGACTAACGATTCTTTATTTTTACTAATCATTGGTATGGATTGAATAGATGGTTGAGAATGATCATTGACCAGGAAGAACCAAAGTTCATAGAGAAACAAAGCAAAAGTGATCATAAGTAACCTTTGCATTTGCTAGAATACAATTTACAGGACTTGCGTGTGCATGTCTATTCCGGTGGCTTTTTTCCTAGTTTTACCACATATAAACCAAGATCCCAGCCCAGAGACTCACAAATAGTATCTATCCTCTGGTTATTCAGTGTGAATACATGATGCAAACGTGTCAATGTGAATGACATGGGCAGGATGGATCTCCATAGTCAACGGGCTGTCTCCTCACCAGAGAAAGCAAAGCTGCTTTTCCCTTGCAACATGAGACCTTTTCAGTACGGCAACAAAAGCAGGAGACTGCATGCCATTCCAAGCCATGGGACTGTAACCTGGCCTTTGGTAAAGAAATTGTGAATGTCTGGCACAGGCCAGCCCGCTACGTGGTTGCAAGCAAAAACAAGTGCACCAAAATAGTGGTACCCCCCAAAAACCAATGGTTTCCTATTATATAATCATTTTTTTGGTGCATTATAAGGGCTACCCGTCATGGTTTGGCACCTACCAATACAGTTCCACCTTGTTTTCCAAGACTTGGAGTTGAGTTGTGGAAGATCTTCGCAGGTTGGTCTCCGGTGTTGAACTGGAGAACTCGCTACACCTTGGTGTCAGAGCTGGGCTCCGGACAAACGGCGACGGTCTTCAAGGCACAGTCGATCCGCAACATGTCATGGACGCGGCCAAGCGATGCCGATGATCTTGGTGAAGTAGCCAGCAGCATCACTGGCCATCATCCACCATCATGTGACCCAAGGCTGAGAATTTCGTGTTCACATCCGTTTGTTCATAAACCACCACCCTCAGTTTCCCTGCTAGCTGGTGATTTGCCATAGAATGTTGGCGGTTGTTAATGCAGATCCAACATTACTTGACTTGTTACAATGATTCAGCACCGTTTTAATGAAGAGATTTGGTCGAGTTTCGTTGCTTCAGCGCTTGACTTGAAGGGTGGGTGGAGCCAGGCATCGACTTTGGCTCCCAGAGGCTCTGATTGGAGACCGAAGCATCCAGGCCACTGGGGACGGGAGAAGAACTACAGATACCATCAGATATCATGAGGCGGAGCTGCCAGATACTATCAGGTGGAGCCATCAGTGAAGCCATCAGATATCATCAGGTGGAGCCATCAGATACCATCAAACCATATCAAACCAAAAGTCCTCAGAGATACCATCAAATTCGGTTTCAAGAGTAGAGAGCCACAAGTCCTCAGAGATACCATCAAATATGGTTTCAAGAGTAGAGAGCCACAAGTCCTCAGAGATACCATCAAATATGGTTTCAAGAGTAGAGAGCCACAACTCCTCAGAGATACCATCAAATATGGTTTCAAGAGTAGTGAAGCCAAAAGTCCTCAGAGATACCATCAAATATGGTTTCAAGAGTAGAGAGCCACAAGTCCTCAGAGATACCATCAAATATGGTTTCAAGAGTAGAGAGCCACAAGTCCTCAGAGATACCATCAAATATGGTTTCAAGAGTAGCAAAGCCAAAAGTCTTCAAAGATACGATCGAATATGGTTTCAAGCGTAGTGAAGCCAAAAGTCCTCAGAGATACCATCAAATACCTTCAGAAATGCCATCAAATACCATCAAATACCCGTGCCAGGTGGAGCCAAGAGTAGTGAAGCCAAAAGCGGCAGCGCACATCGGAGCGGCCGGAAAGTTGCGTCTTCCCATCCTGTCTTAAGTGAGCAGCCGCCATCACAGGTGCAACTGATTCTTCCAAAATCTTCCAAGTGTCCGAAAGAGATTCGGAGGTCAGGTTCAGTATGATAGGTCGAGTGGCCTTGCTTCAAATGTCTTTGGGAACGATCATAATCCAAATGGGCTATCATACTGAAGCAAAACCAGCAAATCTGTCATCATCCAAGGTCTCTGTAGGTCAATGGATCCTCATCCAATCGGGTTGAAGTCCAACCGAACCAATGTGGGCCCTGCGTCCCGTGCCAGGTTGAAGCGCTTCAACCAGAAAGGGACGCTGATGTTCCGAAACGAGCTGAAGGCATCGCCAGCAGCACAATTCTTTCGCCGTTGAGTCATGGTCGAAATATGTTGAAATGATAGGCTCATTGAGAATATAAACGAACTATAAGTTTGGGGGGTGAATGTAGGGAGTTGTGTTCTAAATGAAAACTTAAAAAGTTAGGTTAGTGATGCTTGTAAACCCCTTTCATCACTGGCTTTGTGAAAGGGAAGGAGGCCTTGCCTCATCACGACTCTGCGGATCGCTCCGGCGTTCTGAAGGCCTTGGTGACCTGTGGAGTGCATCCGCATGTCATTCGACTCCTCGAGAGTTTTGAGGAGATCCGGGTGTCTTGTGGAACGTTGGGATGTTTTGTGTTTGCCGCCTGTGGAAGAGAATCTTTTGATTGTGCTATAAGATGGACATTCTGTAGGAACAGTGATTGAATGTGCATGTAGATATTTGCAAATATGGATTGCAATGTACTCACAATATATTGTATATAGATTAGTTTGTGGGGATCTCACTTCCAGCACTTCTTTCCCCACACGATTGCTTTCAAGCAGCACCGGCTACCAGGGCGGCGTACATGAAGACGCCATGGTGCTGGAATATTGCGCAGAACTCAAGAGACGAGGTACATGCTCCAGCTATCAGATTTGGCTCCGAGTCAAAATCCTGTACCCCTGGTTCCTAAGCTTGTAAAATTCAGTGCGCATCTCCGGCGTGAGAGACGCAAAATCGAATTTCAAAAAGTCAAAAAGTACTTTTTGACTTTTCGACTTTTCGAATTTCAAAAAGTCAAAAAGTACTTTTCGATTTTTCGACTTTTCGAAATGCATTGAGACTTTTCGATTTTTCGCCTTTTCGACTTTTCGAAATGCCCAGCACTGAAATTTGCGCACTTCCACTCCCAACGAATTTCCAAAAGTCAAAAAGTCAAAAAGTACTTTTCGATTTTTCGACTTTTCGAAATGCATTGAGACTTTTCGATTTTTCGCCTTTTCGACTTTTCGAAATGCCCAGCACTGAAATTTGCGCACTTCCACTCCCAACGAATTTCCAAAAGTCAAAAAGTCAAAAAGTACTTTTCGACTTTTGGAAATGCAGTGGGACTTTTTCGTTTTTTCGCCTTTTCGACTTTTCGAAATGCCCAGCACTGAAATTCCCAATGAACCCAATAGTCTTTAATTAGTGCAATAGTCCTTAATTAAGGTAATAGTCTCTAAAAATAGTCTTTAATTAAAGACTATTTCTTTAATTAAAGACTCTTGACCGTTAATTAAAGACTATAGTCTTTAATTAAGGACTTTTTTAAAGGACTATTGCCTTAATTGAGGACTATTACCTTGGTTAATAGTCCTTAATTAAGGACCATTTTTTTTTCATATTCTGAAAACATATGTGAAATTTTGTTGTTTTTTTTTTTTTAACTTGGAGACATGTATGGTTCCGAAAATCAATTTTCAAAACCCAACAGTTACAACATACATAGATTTTTAGTTTTTTCAAACTCATTGAATTCAAAAGTCTCAAGATGTATCATTGTTCAGATTTTAAAATATATCAATCTCAAAATCTGAAGGTATATCAATTTCAAAATTTTGAGATATAGCAACTTTCCAATCAACATATCAATTCCAAAATCTTAAGATATTAACATTTCCAAATTTTGAAATATGATAATTTCACAAATTGAAGCAATATCAATTTAAAAATCTTAAGATATACCATTTTAACAATTAAACATATATCCTATATGTCATTATAGGATTCTTTAGGCACATTTCATGCTCAAATCTTAAGACTAGGAAAATTTCCAATGTTAAGATTTAGTACTTTAAAATCTTAAGACCCATCCATTGCAACATTTTGAGCTATATACATTGAAGAATTGTGAAGTATATCAAACCTAAAACTCTCAGATATTGTATTGCCAAATCTTAAGGTATATGAATTTAAAAATCTGGAGATATATGAATATAAAAATCTTAAGATATACCAATTTCCAAATCTTAAGATATATCCATTTCAAAGTCTTAAGATATCACATATCAAAATTTTAAGACATGGCCAATTTAAAATCTTAAGACTTATCATATTCATTTTAAAATCTTAAAGTATACCAACTTCAATTTCTTAAGATGTACCAATTTTTGAAACCTGAAGATATTTTCATTTCAAAATTTGGAGATGTACCGATTTTAAAATTGTACGGAAAAACCATTTTCAAAACCCAACATGGACAACAATTTTAAATCATAGTTTTTTTAGACTAACTCAATTCTGAAATCCTAAGAGGCACCAAGATTCAAATTTCAAAAAAAACATAAGTTTCAAAATCTTAAAATATATGAATTTCAAGGTCTTAAGATATATCAATTTCAAACTCTTAAGATCTATCAACTTTAAAAATCAACATATCAATTTCAAAATCTTAAGATATTAACATTTCCAAATTTTGAAATATGATCATTTCAAAAATTGAAGCAATATCAATTCAAAAATCTGAAGATATACCATTTTAACAATTAAACATATATCCTATATGTCATTATAAGATTCTTTAGGCACATTTCATGCTCAAATCTTAAGACTAGGAAAGTTTCCAATGTTAAGATTTGGTACTTTAAAATCTTAAGACCCATCCATTGCAACATTTTGAGCTATATACATTGAAGAATTTTGAAGTATATCAAACCTAAAACTCTCAGATATTGTATTGCCAAATCTTAAGGTATATGAATTTAAAAATCTTGAGATATATAAATTTAAAAATC
>VSDK01027425.1:196171-219049 GCA_009767595.1 Symbiodinium kawagutii
ACTTTTCGACTTTTCGAAAATCCATTTATGCACCGCGCACTTTTCGACTTTTCACTTTTTGACTTTTCGAAATTGATTTCCTGACGTTTCATTTTTGAACCGCGCACTTCATTTTGCCAACCCTGCCTGGTTCCCCCATCATTAATTAACCATCATTTTCCCCATCATTGCCGGTGATTATCCCCCAGTTGATTAACGCCTTGACCCATAGCCATTTACTGTGACAGTCAGGCTTCGAAACTCAGCAACTCATCGCATCGCTGCGCCACGGTTGCATGAGATGTCCTCACGAGGCAACGGTGGAGACATCTACGAGTTGTACGCCTCCAGCAACGGGTGCTGTATGCTGGAGACCTTCGTCTCGCAGATCATGCGGCAAGTGGTGCTTGCGCTGGCCCACCTGGTGGAGCGAGGCATCGAGCACCGGGATGTCCGTGGCCAAGGGGGATCTTTTTGTGAGGAGCTGGTGATCAACCTTTGGTGAACTGAGTCATGGATGATCACTAGTGAAATCTAATATGATTTGATGACTTATGTTTGGCTTGGCTAGATATGTTTGAAGGTCCAGCTGTTCGACTTCAGGGTTGTGGATTATGTTTGATTGTGTCTACTTTCGTGGTGTGAGTTGAGGTAAAACCAGAGAATTTGCTCCTCTACAATATCGCAGACGCCTCTCGAAATCAGCAGGCAATTCGGAAGTCGGCAAGGTCTCAGTATGCAACTGTCAATTCAAAGGTTGGCACACCCAGTTCTCGAAGTCCATCACGAAATGACAAGTGCCGAAGTATGCCCTCAGTAGAGAGCTCGTGCTTTCATGTGTTTTGGTTTTATCATCTCATTTGTTCATCTCTGAATGAGATTTTGTTATTTGAATTTGTAACCTCATTTGTCATCTCAATTTCCTGCTTGGCTTTTGATTTCCAGGCGATTGTCTCCATGCTTGCCTCGCTTCAGGCGCCACTCATAAAGCTCGCAGACTTTGGGTGGGCTGCAGTGGTAACTTGTCATGATCCAGAGTCGTCCTTTTCAGTGGGCAACAGGCAGCTTCAAAGAGTGCAAGAGAGACAGACACAAGCTCAGAAGAACACAACTCAAAAACGAGCTGAATGGACCTACATTGATATCCAGATAATGCGTCAGGAGTCCCTCGTTGTCGAAAGTTGCGAATGACAGAGACATGGTCTAGATGTTGTCTAGGACATGTTGTTGTCCTGGATATATTGCTACAATCTGTGGGATCTCAATTCCCAAGGGGCCCGATATCAACACCGACAGCTGGGCTGTGAGGGGTGTTAGTGGTTGCCATGGCTAGCACGAAATTGGGTAGGGAAGAGGGAGGCACCGACAAGTCTTGCTGGTGAAACTGGCTCCAATTCTGTGGTTTTGTGCATTCAGAGGGTGTCGCATAATTTTTTGTCCGTCCAATTGTGTGGTGGAAGTGGGATCACCATGCTGGATTTGTGCCATGACGATCCATGTGAGCATGATTTTTCCCCTGCCTTTGAACACAAATGATGCTTACAACCATGTAGTGCCATGTACAACGATGTACAACCACCTAAGACCATGTGTAACCATGCAAAAACCACGTATAACCACATCTAACGATTTATGACCATGTACAAGGAGATACCATGATGATCTATGATGTAAAAGCATGCGCAACCTATAAGCAGTTGTACCTGGTATACCTCCTGGTTATGACTGGTTCGAACCCCCTTCCACCGCTAAGCAGTTCGATCCCTTGGTGATTCGATTCGCCATGGAACCATAGCTGGTGTGGAGCTGAGGTTGATCGGTCAGGAGGGCCACCTCCGGCGATTCCGCCAGAAGGTGTTGGTTCGTCAGCCCGGCGAGTTGCAGCATGGCAGCAATGGCTGAAAGTTGTTCTCATGCTATTTTGGTATTAGGTATTTGCGCAAGATCCTGAGGCTTAATTCATGGAGCTAGAATGAGTTTTCATAACAATGATCAAAACAACATGAACTATTTTGGTATTTGGGTATCCAAACTTAGCTATGTTGCTATTCTTCTTTGACTACAGTTTGTTGGTTGAAACCTGTGCTAGTTGAAACGACGAACAATGTTGGTTGAAACCATGAGCTACTTTCGTATAACCTTGACTATAGGGGTATTAACCATTAGCTATGCTGGTTGAAACCAAACCAAGAGACAATGGCTGATAGATGTAGCTGTAAACCATTGCTGGTTGCTGTTTCAAATATTGTCTTGATTTTCAATCATATCCTGGGGATGATTATCCAGTTGACGAGCATATTTTCTGGATGGGCGTAACGTTGCCTGCAAGCAATAATGATCATTATATATCATTTTAAACCAGTATAATTTAACCATTATTTATCCATCATTTAACTATTATTTAGCCATCATCTAACCATTTCTAACCATTATCAACTATTATTGAACCATTTCTAAACAATTTAAACCATTATAAACCATCACAAACCATTATAAACCACGGTTGACTACCATATCATTCCTATGACGCTGGCGGTCGCAAGATCTGTCGCCAGGCTGTGGTATGCTCCACCTGAGTTGCTGGAGTCCAAGTGCGCAGCGACCCGAAATTCGTGAAAGTTGGGTGTTTCTCAAAGTTGGGAACCTCCAGAAATGGTTGGTTGATTATGCATGCTCAGTTATTAATCTTTAGCTATCTATTTGGAAGTTTTGTATATAGTTATAAATCATTAACTATTCCCTTTCTATAGAGTGATATAGAATATGTTAGAATACATTTAGTTGTAAATAAAGATGTGGATATATTCATGAGCCGTTCTTCAATAGTGATTCAAGTATATAGCTATTTTATACACATGCAATCCGGTTTCGACTTTTCCGAAAGAATCGGTGCATATCAGTGCTATTGGGTGCTCAAAACAGTGGTGATTCGTTCGAGTTGGTCGATGTCTTTTTTCTAAAGGTAGATCCACATTGATAACTCCCTCCTATATTCAATGGTCGATCCCGAGCTATCTATTGGATAAACTGATAGTGATATATTGGCAGCTGGGTCTAATCAGCATTTTTCATGATTAGTTGGTCATGATCTCCATTATTATAGCGATTAATTGACCGTAAACGATGGTCAAATTGACGGTTAATGCACTGCTGGATCTACCATCGAACATGACAGGCCACAACGTGGCACCAGTGGTGTGCTTCTCGGTTTATGCAGATTTCGCAGGCCCTTCGCCGCCGAGGAATCCACCGGTGAAGGGATCGGAGATCGTGATGGATGAACTGCAAGGAGGAAAGAGCGATATGTGGAGGCGATGCCATGACGAGCCATGATGCCTTGCTGGGGGGGCAGTAGTCATGAGTGATGAAGGGTGGTCATTGACCCCAACGAATAAGCCAAAAAAAGCCAAAAATTGATGATTCATGGTGGTTTCATAACCTATGGTGACAACTAACAAACAACAAAATCCCTACAATCGATGGTCAATGGTGATTATCAACAGACCAGTTGATTAAGATTCACCATTAGCGATGGTGATATCTGCCAACATCGCCTCGTAGTCACCCTCAAACCACGTGAGTTCCAAGCCCAAGCAGTCACGGCCAGCTGCCCCGGCCCCCTTGGTTGGGGGGCACCCTGCAACGGACCCGCTGCGCCAGTGTGGGCGTTATCACCTACTTGCTGCTGACAGGTCGACGGCTCAGCAGGGTGACCACTGGCCGGCAGATCAGCTGGGCCGAGCTGAGGTCACAGCCCCTTCCACTTGGCCTTGAGCATCATGGACGTGGGGCAAAGAGAGGATGAGGTGGGAAATCCGAGCGAACATGTCACTGGAAAAACAGGGTTAAACTCATGGTTGGTTACTAACTGGTTATTGACTAATTGGTTAGTGACTAATTGGTTAGTGACAAGTAGTTAAACTTATAGTTCAACTAGGGGTTGGCGACCAACTGACTAATCTCCAAGCGGTCACCAACTGCCAGTTGGATTCGCTGGTGATTCGCCAGTTCACCAGCCAGTGACTGGCAGCCACACCCACGAGTCTCGCCCTCCCCTTTGGGTGCCGCCTTGTGCAGGTCATGCGGCTTGCGGCCTTGGGTTTGTTGAACATGGACACTAAGGCGGCTGCATCACCGGAGACCGAACACCCCCAGCGGACTTGGCGCCCCGACAGGTCTGGAACAGCGACCTGTCACAGCCTGCGAAGGACTTCATTTTGTCCTTGATCAAACCGGACCCTGTGCCTCAGCTGCACGAAAACGAGGATGTAGCGCTTGGCAGTGCCACTCCTCAGCTGCACTCATGAAGGAATTTTGGGGTTGGCTGTGCGACGGCCAGACTTGCGGTCCCTGAGAATGTGAAAGTTCAGAGCTATTTCTTTGTTGAGTAGTGTCGTTGGTTTTTCATGGTTTTTCACGGTGACTCACCATTGTCTACCCCTTGATCAACTGCTATTGGCAACTGGAGCTACCAAAACCTTCCTACGCATGACCTGCCTCCAAGGGGAAGAGACTTTCACCAGCGGACGCCTTGAATCATCCCTTCCTTGCGACCAGCTCTTCGCATTTCCTTCAGGGTGGTCATTTCAGGCGCAGGGAATTGCCATTGAGTGGATGTGAGACTACCACTATCCACTTTGCTACTAAGCTGTGGACTATTCCTTTTGTCACGTGCTGTTTTCTTAATTGTTTTTTGCCGTTATATTTTGTGAAACTTAGCTTTTGGAGTTCGGAAGACCGGGTGAGATGCCTTGGGAGAGTGGAATGAGGTTGGTTGATATGGTACCAGCGGCTGAGGGACACCCTCATTTGGGCATCACCCAACACCTTCGCTGAAAGCAAAGGGGGCGTCCAACGACCATTGTGGGGGGGGCTCCATCTTCGGGCTGTGAATGGCTGCCGTGGAGGTTTTTCTCAACCAGTGGCATGCAAGAGCCCCTGATGAGGCCAGGTGTTGAGTCAGAGCAGTTGAGCAGTTTGCAACCTCGTAACCACGTTTTCAGGTGGAATACTTTGGACAGCTTTCAGCAGCTGTGCACTCCTGCCACGTTACTGGGTGTCAGGATTTGTCAATCCGGGCTTGGAACTTTGTTTTTTTTGGCTTTTGCTAGTCTCATTGCTGGCCCAAAGTATTGTTTCAGCTTTTTTCGTCCAATTGTTCATACATTCACTCATCCCGTGCCATTGTGAAATCTGCAACTTAAATCAATTTTAGCTAAATGATTTACAGCTCACTGATTCTGGTGTTATTAGTCGTTCTGAGCCATCATTACCTTTATTGAGCATTATTGCCATTTTTCAACATCATTAATACTTGATTCGGATATCATTTCTTACCATATTCATATAGCCATCATCAGTTTATTAGCCATCATAAGTTATTCTTACCACCAAAAGTTGGGATATCAAAGGTTTTTCCCTGCTAATGTGTCAGACCTGACGCTTACAACTCATGGCATATTTGGATCACCGGATCTGATTCATGGCAACGCCTCCAGTCATGGCGCCCAACTCATGGCACCCCAAAGACACAGCGACCTGCCTTGATTTCAGCTGCGAAGCTTCACAGCTGGATCTACCGCTGTATCAACCATCAATTATCATTGGTTGGTTATAGCATTTTATAGCCATTAGTTAGTTGGTCAACAATGTTGATTCATAGATATAATCACTAGTCATTGATATTCATTGATAATGTTGGCCAATTGTTAGTTGTCTATACCATGTTATCAACGAGTAGGGTTATCATTGACCAGCATGATGAAGAACTTAGTGATGGTCAGTGGTGACAGATCCAGCTGTATAATGGTCTTTACAGCTGGACTTTCCTGCCACGTATCTCACATCAAGCCAGGCTGGCTTGCAATCGCACGTGCATTTGCTGAGCCAGAGCTCATGGAGTTCCAAACTGTGAAGGAGTCGTCCCAAGAAAGGTGGTTGACCAAAAAGAAGAAGGTGCTTTTTTCAAACGGAGATTGACCACCTACGAATGGTTAAACTATTGGCTAAAGGACTGGTTAAATAACTAACATTATCATCAAAGCATATAGTTTGCTGTTCTCTTTACGGAGATCGGCCAGACAGCAATGGTTAAACTAATGATTAACTGGATAGTGACCAAGTGGTTAGTGACTCAGTGTTTAGTGACTAACGATTAAACTAATGGTCAATACCGAACTGGTTTGTGGGACCAATGGTTAAAGTTAAACTCGTCGTTCGTAAGCAGTATTGACCATCATTATCAGCATGATCATGAACTTTAGTATAACTTATCAAGTTGAAGTAGTTAAGTTAATCATTATCAAGCATGATCAGCATGATCAGCATGACTCCTTCCACACGGTCCCGATTTGACACCCGGAAATTCCGCGCAGGACTTCATCCGCCAGGATGGGGGCAGTAGTGGCTACATAGAGAGGCTGGCGGCCCAACTGGTGTGGACCTCAGGATGGCGGCAGGGCACGTAGCACTGGACTCCCATGGGAATAGTTGGTTTCCCAATAGGGTTTCCCCCAGGGCTTAGCAGGGTATCCCCCAGGGTTCCCAGGGTTTCTCCCAGGGTTTCTCCCAGGGTTTCTCCTAGGGTTTCGCAGGGTTTCCATGGTGATAAGCCATTTCCTGGTGAGCATCTACCAGAGGCCAAGCTCCAGTTTCGCCGAGGTCAGCGTGGCTTCATTTTCAGCGATGACTTCGCAGGTTGGTCGGTCGGTTTTTGCCAGAAGCACAGCTCAAACCATGCACACGTTGACGTACACTCGCGATCCGAACAACGCACAGATACATGATGATGTGTTGATCGGTCGATCAGTAGTTGGATTGTCGACAGTCAGACAGGTAAGGAGAAGATGGCATGGATGGTTGTTGATAGGTAGATTCAGCCGGGAGAATAGACCATGTGTTGCCCATAAGTCAATGAGGAATGACTAGTCCAAGTTGGAAGGCCAACATGGACCGACAATCGGCAGGCAGAATGGCAACAGATGGCGGGCAACAGCACCAAACCAACGGACATCACTGGTGGTTTCCCAAAATAGGGGTACCTCACTTCTCATTCAACAGGATCCATTTACAGTAATCCATCCATAGCTTTGGGGTACCCCTATGACTTGAGAAACCACCATATGGCAGTTGTTTAACCATAATCGTTGGCGATTATCCCCTTTTAACCCCTATTTATCAACCATCATAATCCCCTCTAATACCACTATCAACCATAGTTCACCCTGGAAAACCCTCTATTAACCCTACTATTAACCACGATAATCCCCAATGGACCCTGACATGGCCAGCACAGGCGGCTTGGAGCGACGTGCTCTACTTGGCCTTTCTGTACTTGGACGTGGACTGCGATGGTCAACTGGGAGCGGACGACTTGAGCGTCCACCTTCCAGGTGGGCCCAGGAGAGATCCGGCCACGTCATTGCATTAGCAACGGCTCTTAACAAGCAAGTAGAATCAATGACAGTATTAGCTGTATAGCAATGGTATAGCTGTTTAATAGCTAATATTAGATTTATATACCATTACTAGCTATACCATTACTATGTATATCAATGATTTGTACCATTGCTAAATAATAGCAGTTTCTGAATTGAAAACCGGCACTTAAGTCCCTGGAAAATATAGCCATTTCTGTTGAACACCATCACTTAACATCACTTAACCCTAGACATCTCAACAAAAACACCACTTAACCCTCTTGACCTAGGTAGACATTAGCAGTTTCTGAATTGAAAACCATCACTTAACCTCCCTTTAAATCTCAAATCGCCTGACCTCCGAGTTCCCAGCTGGTGACAGCTGTGCACCAGGCGGCTACCGTCCTCGCGACGTGGCGCAGGTGGGACCCCCGGCGCGCCCGGCGATGTGGCGGACGCCCGGCTGCTGCGCCGCGCTGAGGCGTGCATCGCGAAGTGGAGATCGCGCAGCCAGGCACAGTGGTGAGTAGCTGCCCACGATGCAGCAGTAGAATTTATAATGACTTAGCAGTAGAATAGTTATAAAATGATTGATCACATTTTAGCAGTGGAATAGTTACAGAATTGTTTTTGCGATACTGATTTAGAATGATTTATTACATATTATTTATTTCCGACATGTTTTCGAAATTCGCAGGTTCTCTCCATGAAAGCTGCGAACTTTCTCACTCCCAACGATTTTCAGGAGGTGCGGCCGGGCAGGGCAGGGAAGCAGGCACCATGATACGGGATGGATGATCACCACAGCTAGTAACCATTGGCATTGTAACTACCAATTTTTTGTGGCTTATAGCATGGGGATAAAGAACTGAACAATTTTTAGGGTTGCGTTCACCACTTAGGTAGCTGGCAACTCGGGTACATGGTTCGATGCACACAAGGTACCTGAACAAACCTGTTTAACTATGGTTCCGTTCACCACTTGCACTCTGGTAAAAAATCTGGAAGTTGATAATCTACGATTTCTACCTGGTTTACCTATTCAAAATGGTGTTTATTCACTTCCAGGTTAGTTTGCCAGAGTCAATAAGCGATTTGCCCGGAGCTGGTTCTAGTTTTGACCATACCCAAGAGTATAATCACCATTTTCACTCACCAAGTGGCTGAAGTGGAGTATGGTTGAAACTTTGGGGAAGTTGGTAAGTTACTTATGGTAGTTCTACCAGATCCTGGTGGTTTTCCCTCACCATAGGGTGTATCCCAGTGGCAGCTTCCTCCAAACCATGGAGCTGTGGCTGGTTGCGACTGCTAAGGCGGTTTCCTCGGCACTGGCTCCGTCGTCGTTTCCACAGCCGGCAGTTTGGGACCCAGCAATGAGTGGAGCAGCCGTCACGGCTGCAGATCTGTTGGCAACCACGGAATTTGATGGTTTTTACTGATGGGGTCGATCACCAACTGACCAACTGGGTGGTGCTAAGTGGGTGGTACTAACTGCTTAATAACTACAGAGTGGTGCCCCTTCCCAGAGTGGCCCGGGGGCAGGTGGACCCTGGTAGCTCCATGCGGCTTTGACCGGCCAAGGAGACAAGCCCGCGCTTAGCTCCAGTGGAAATGCATCAACCTGAGAGGTGGGGCTCCCGGACCGGGAGGTCGCCGGCATCAGCGCTGAGGTGTCAGGAGACCATGCAGGAGAGGATGCAGGCCATTGAAGAGGTCGGGGGTCAACCTCTGAGAGTCGAAAAATGGAACTGCGCTGTCAAATGCTGTCATGGTTTGTCTCTCCAACTTGGAATTCTCACTTTCTCTCACTTGGAATTTCTCTCACTTTCTCTCACTCAGTGACTCACAAAAACTTTCGAGCATTTTCTAGCAGTTTTGCTTGATAGTGAGTGATTCATGCAGATTCCACGGTGCCTCAGCATTTTGTGCAGATATAGCCGACCCCTGACAGAACATGGGCTGCAGCACCAATTTCGTGCTAGCGTTTCAGTGTCTCAAATTCGATTTGGGACAAATTAATGGCCAACAATTTGGGTCAGTTAAACCAACAAGTTAAGTCGTTCGGTTTCCCTTGAATCTCTTGCTTCGGACCGCTCTGTGGCGGATGGGACAGGCTTGTCGCAAGCTGGCGGATGATGGCTTTCAGGAATTCTTGGACCTCGAGGGTCTCTGAAAGCACGGAGTTTTTGAAGCTGGCTGATGAGATTCTTGATTTGACTATGGGTCAATATTAATCAACAATAATAGGGAAAACAATGGTGAATGACAGGGGAACCAGGGGTACAGGGTTTTGACTCACAGCCATTTGATTGATGGTGATTAATTGATAATGGTCATGAGTCATGATCTGATTTGATAAGTCCTGGTCAATATCGGTTGATATACTAGTTAGGGCAATCAAATTGCAAGCTTTGCCGGAGCTTTTTCACATCAGCAGGCTCAGTTTGATGAAGTTTGATGTTTTCGAGCTTCTCACTTGTAGCGTGCCGGGCTCAAAGTAGCCACGTGCAACGCAACGCAACGTTAACGAAAGTCAGGACGACGGTGATTGGCCAGCGAAGGCAGGCCCTCCGAAGACGGCCATTCGCTGCAAAGGCGATGAAAATGGAGGAGGAAGTGCGCTGCAACACAGTATAGGGAGACGATGGGAGACGTGACCCTCGAACTTGGAGCGTTGGCGTGTGATGTATTGGAGCCTTGTTTGGAATGTTGAATCAAATCAGTAATTTCACCTGTAGTAATCAAATTGGTCATTGAATTGCTCATCAAATTCCCATGGGCGATTGCCATGAAATGGTTTGAATTCAGAATTCACCTTTGGTCATTTGATTCATTCATTTGATGAAAACCCCAATTCTTGAACATGGAGAAATCCAATCAGACAAGGCTCTAGCCGTAGCAAGTGCTGTGGAAACCCTTGCCAGGTACTATGATTATTTGTGGCTGGTGTTCATGGGAAGAGCAAGTGCGGAGTAGCTTGGAAAAACTTTGCTTATCTTTGCTTCTGTATCCATCACCAGCCTTTGGCTTATGCCCAAGTGCTCATCCAGCAGAAAAGCGTAGCCTACGAAGCACTTCGTTGACAAGTCCCAGACAGCACTTGAAGGTTACAGGCACTGACTCATATTGGGGTAAAGTACTTGATTTGTTGTATAAGTTACCCGGGGAAGACGCCATCTCCGAGCTTTTGCAACAGCAAGTACATCAACAGTGGTGTTGGCACAGTAAGAAGATAGCCTTTTTCGCACCTCTTTCTGAACACAAACCGCATTCGGCGAATTTTTCCGATGATTCCTTTGCCAGGAGCTTACAAAATCTTACACAACTACACAAAACTATTGACTTCTTGGATGCATTTTCCGTTTCACGCCCAGAGAAGCTCGCAGCGTGTCCTTTGGGCTAAGGCAAGCTCCTACTCTTGGTTCGGGCGCCGGAGGCAGCTGAATATCCTGCAGCTTCAGGGGGTCGGAGCTTTCACACTGCGTGATTTGGTTACCAGACTATGTAGATTTGACATCATCTCATGTCATAGGCTTACATGATTAGTTGTTTTTGTTTGGCTCAGATGTAGACGTGCTAAACCTATGTATGGCACTTCGAACTTGAAGTTGAACCAGAGCAGTCCGAAGTGGCACTCTGACTTGTGCAGCACGAATATCACCGGCGGAATTTCCGTGCACGAACATGTAAAGATACCAACGCTTGAGCCTGGAGGATGGCCAGGAGCAGATAGGAGCAGTGGCTACTGGCACGTTAGCAGGTGATACCTGGAGTTCCCAGGTACTACATTCCATTCGGATACATTCGGGCGTTCCCAAATCAATGACTAATCTGATAAGTCGTCACCAGAATCATGTCATGAGCATTGCGTATCTCCTATACACCCTAGGCAAGTTTGTTTTCATTTCCCGGGATTTTTTCCGGGTGACCCCAGAAAAACTGTAGACCGTGCAGGAACGACATCGCGGTCCAACAAAACACACAGTTCACAGCATTCTTTGTCCTGCACCCGTATTCAACCCTCAATTTGCTTTCAGGAGAGGATGCCACGGAAGGTTCAGCACAAGTAGGCATTTGTTGACCAAGATGATGCTTCTTGGTAATCCAAAATTTGGTGGTTGCCTTTTTCTGTACTATTCTTGAGGTGGAGGAATATAATTCAGATGGGCCACCAATTTGGGCCCAAAAATTAGGTAGCATGCGAACAGCCAGGGGTACCTACAGCGCTTGACCCGAAATCTCAACGTGTCAACTGTAAGCATTTTGACGAGGCGTCATTGCCTTCAGCTCAGATGGCAAGATGCTTCGAGCCGTCCTAGCCTCAAGCGAAGTGAGTCATCTGCAGCACTTCCCAGCTGCATCGATCCAGCTTCGTACTGCTAGGGCTCGAGCGGGACGGCAAAGGAATACAATGTGCAGGACAGGGACAGCGTGGCTTAGCGTGGCTGGATGGAATGCATCCTGTCGAAACGCAAATGGCTATGGGATGCTATTGGTTAATATGAACCATCGAGTGAGAATGTGAGGAGCCCTTCGGGGGTAGGGGAAGGAATCTTGACCCACTGCCAGCACTGCAGGATTTGCTCGGCCAGAACCTTGGCAGCTGGTGTGCCCCTGAGTGAACTCTGCTCGTTGTCCAGGTCACTCAACGAGCAAAGTTCTGAGGCTTCAGAACCTTGAGGCCTTTCCAGGGCCGCTTGGACGAGTTGATCCAAGCACAACACAGGCAGGACATGGAAAGGTTAACAACCTGGATGGCTTATACCACTAAAAATATATATTTTTAGCAAGGGATCTATAAGCCACCAAGCAACTGAACACCTGAAAATTCACATTTGCTTAGATGTTGCCCCAAGGCTCTCCTTGATTACCTGGAGAGGATGGCGTCCAAGTTTGATAATGCTGACGTGCAGTGCCCATGTCGACATATATTTGGTGGGCTTGTTTGGCTAGGCTTCCGTTTTCTGTGTTGGGATGGTACCTTTGTTTGTAGGTACTGCACCTTGGAGTCAGCCGTCAAATTTCCTGCATCCGCAGCTACTTGGCAGACTGCTACGAACGCGAACTTCAGTACAGTAGAGCCTTGAAAAAGTTTGAATGAGGGCCCAGTACCAGTTATGATTAGAGTCCTTGAAGCAGTTTCAAGAACGACCCCCTACCATTCATAACTCGAGTTCTGGCCACCATCATTGGGAGAGAAGTGCCAGCTATACAGGGAATTCCCTCACTTTAGCGCAGCCTCGCCGTGCTGAGGCTATAGCTTGCCGTTTTTTATGTTGCCTGGTGCGGGCAAACGGCCCGTCTCCAAGGGCTTGGTGGATCGACTTGGCTAAGCTTGGCTTGCGAGGTTTCTCGCGTGCATGCTGAGGAAATGTACAGTCACAAGAACTGTGGCAACACTTCTTTCCAGTTGGAGATCTCAGAGTTTGAGATGCTGACACTTTGGCAGGTTGTCAGCGGGTTTTCTGCTGCTGCTTGCTGCCTTCTTGCAGCAGGTTCCCTGCTGTGCAACTCAGGTTCTTGCCAAAGCCCTGCAGAACAGGGGGAACAGCCGCAGCGGCAGCAGTGTTTGCAAGTTCTGCGTGGTGGGCTCAGAGAAGGTGCCAGGCAGTGCTTGCAACAATTCCGGATTGCCAACTGCACTAAGGAAAGATTGGTCAAAGGGGAAGTCAGCGGTGCATTAGAGGAACACGGAAACCTTCACCGTTGTGATCTGAGGTTTTGACTACTGGGTTTCCTGTATGCTGGACCATGGCACTCTGACAAAGTATGTGAGATCTTGCGGTTATCTGGGATCATGGTGTTTGAAGTACATGGTTGCTGTACAAAAAGGTCCCTGTAACAAATTCATTTGCCAGAAATGACCTTCTGCAACACAATTTATCAGTCCCTCGGGAGTTACCTGTTTATTTGATATCCCTGCGAAAGACTCGCATAGATTTCTGTATTGGTTCACTCCATACTTAGGGAGTTATTGTAGGCTGGGACGTTTTGACGGTGTTTCGGTTTGTGCAAATTGGTGATACTGGGTGGTTCCTAAAGAGAAGAACGCAGACATACACACATTTAATTGTTGTTTTCGTTTGCTACTGAAATTATTATTCCCTGATTCAATTTCAGAACATTTATTCCCGACCCTCCATTACCAACATCCTCCCTCCCAAATAGTACTGGGGCGGCCTCTTCTATTCTAAGTCTTGGGTGTATCAATTAGGTGAACCCGAAGAAATACCACACCCCTTTTAAAAAGATAAGGTACGGATTTCTGATTTTTTTGTTCCCACCCAGATATCTCTTGAATCCTTCGGACAAGCAAGATAAAACATTACAAGCACTTGCTGGAGTAATCCAATAAAACCATCACTCTGGCGGCCCTGGCGGCTTAGGTGGGTGAAACTCACCCCAACGTTGGAAGAGTCGATGGATTTTTTTTGCTTGTCAGTTGGCGCAAGTCCCCGAGCAACCACTTAAAATGGCATCCTGAAGCTGTTTGTTTCAATGATCAGCATCAAGGTTTTTTTTGGCAATCTGTTATTTTTTTCAAAGCTGTTTTGACAATCAACCTGGTTTAATGATGTTTAATGATCAAGCTGTTTCAATGATCAAGAATCAAGCTGTTTAATGATCAAGATGAGAAGGGATTACTGAAGTATGAAATGTCACAGTTTGTGTGCCCAAGGAGAACTCCTCCAGACCAGTTTGGTCAAAAAGAGATCCATTGATTTTTGAATGCTTACTGTAGATTTTCATGGGGTTTCCAAGAGGGGGGTTGAAGGTGGGTTGAGCTGGGGAAACCATTGGACTTGCATTTAGGTTGAAAGTGAGAACAAAATAGAAAAGACACATCCCGAAAATAGATAAACTAACGAATGAATGGATTTTGATATGTGTGAATAATATACATGTATGCTTTATATGTTATAGATATTTGTGATATACTTAAAATGGTTTCGATGTGTTTGGACAGGTTTTTCTACCAGAAGGTCTGAACAAAAGTTTGGACAAAAAATGTGGCTGCAATTTCGGCACATGCAGGATGCCTGCAAGGATGGTTTGTGGTCACACGCGATGGCGGTGTTCGGAACTCAACCAGGGGGCTGAATTTCATGGGAGACAGCACGCAATAGGCAGCGAAACAACACTTGGATGATCGGCTCATGACTGGTAATGTAACCAACGAATACCAATGCAACAAGCCCATTTGGCTGTGGGTCAAAACCCCTGGTTCCCCATCATTCACCGTTGCTTTCTTTATTGCTCATTATCCCCCATTATTGGTTGGTTAATATCGACCCAAAACCATTCTTGTGGGTCCTCTGTCATTTTCTTAATGGGTGAGACTTCAATCCCAGGGTACCACCACTTCGCGGCAGCGACCCCTCACCCCAGGTCAAGGCTTCTGGCGCCGCAATCCTGTGCTGATAGCTCAGCGAGAATCTATGTTTGATGTCAAACCATCAGCCATCAACAAATTTGGGTTAAATGATCAGCTAGTTTGACATCTACATGTCGATGGTTTATTAAGATCTATATGTCCAATTTTGAAGGCACAAAACATTATTTTCACCAGCAAAGATTGACTTTCCAGACAAGACAAATTCGTGTCCCCAGGACATGGTTCTTCTCAAGTTTGTGGAAGCAGCAAAGTCTGGCAAACCCCACGAGGCATTTTGGATGGGGAGCCTGGGGAGGTTTGCATTTGCTGCACCCACCTTGCAGCAGTTGTTTCAAAGGAGGCTAAGTAAGGCAGCCAAATTAAATCATGTGGACTTATCGCCCCCAGGATACATACTGCATCATTTGCATCATACTGCCAACAAAAATGATTTTAACTTGCCGCAGTGTGAAATTGAGAACCCGACAAGCACATGTTTCATTTTCAAAACTTGAGAACTAGACTTTCTCGTGTGCTTGAACCATGTGCCCTTTCGTCAGAGGCCGCTCTCCCGGATTTCAGCGTCGACTCGGAGGCACTGAGAAATCTCAACGCGTTGTGATCAGCGGTGGCGCTGCTCGCATCCTAAGGATCCTGCGGTCCAGGCTCTCTTCATGATGTACGAAAGCCTCTCGAAAGGACACCAACGGGGGCAGGGTTACCCTTTGCACGGCTTGTCATAACCAGCTTTGTTCCCATTGACCGTGTGGCGCCAGTGGTTCATGGATTCAATCAAATCTCTCAGGATCCGTGCCAGAGATTTCCGAGAAAGTGCTTTCAGGCAAGGAATTTTCATCATTTGGAGCTTGCGGCACAATAAATAGTGCTATTCTTTGCTTGCGGCATATTTGCGCTCAGGTTGGCCAGCGTATGCCGCCATTTTCTCCTTGCTGTGGGATCCCTGGGTGCCATCTTCTCCTGGGTATCTTGCAACTTCAGCACCTCTAAGCAAGGCTCAGACCCGGAGAATATCGCAACGTGGCGGTGTCTTTCATTGAGTCCTTGGCAGCAAGGTGCAGTCCCTCGCTCTGTTTCACTGGTTGGACTCGATCTTGCCGCTTGGTAGGCTCGCGTCATCTGGAGATATCTTCGCGGGCCATGTGTCGGGTGCTCATAGTCTCAAGGCAGGAAAGACTCGACGCTGATTTTCCCGAGGTGTTACTTGATGACAGGTGAGAGAACGTTGGATGCAGCTCGAAGCTGAGTCTTTGCATGGCACAGGATGCAGAAAGTCAAAGGTCAAGTTTCGGAACCTTGGGCCGGTGAAAAGTAATGTATTTCGCCAGCATAACCCCAGCTAGCGAAAAGGTAGAACCCATGGCAACAACATTCAGCGTGGATCCAAAGCTCACACACTGCAGAACAGCGGCGTTGCACACGCGTGCAACTGATTGATGCGTTTTAAATTGCACTAGCTTAGCTGTTGGTCGGGAGGGAGCTCAGTAGCCCAGAGGTATTCCAGTTCTAAGGCTTTCAGAGGGGGAGCTAAGGTTCAAGAGCCGCCAGGAGGGACCAAATGGTAGGTAGCTGCTTTTAAAGATGAAGAAATGGGACACCATATGGTGGTTTCTCAAAATAGGGGACCCCCAAAAATGGTTGGTTTATTGCTATAAATGACTATTCATGGATGATTCAGGGTACCCCTATTTTGAGAAACCACCATATTCAGCGCGTTTGCCCATTCAGCCTTCACCCGATCTTCAGCGCAAACGAAAAAACATTTTTGAAGTGTAGCAAATGGAGTACGCAATATGGGAGTGTTTCTCAAAATATGGAACCCCCAAAGCTATGGTTGGTTTATTGCTATAAAAGGTCAATATGAGATGATGACGGGGACCACTAGAGACAGGTGCAAACATGAAACCAATGATTATTTGGGTTCCAAACCATAGCGGCACATTTGCGCGCTGCTGCATGTGGTGCCGTTTCTGTTCGTGTTGCCGCCTTGTTGCAAGACTGAGGTTGATGCTCCCTCAAGTCATTGACCCAGAAGGGAGCAGTGCTATCTTGATTGATTTTTTTGCAAGAGGCATTAAGAAAATTGATCTTTTGCAGTTTTGGTTGATTTTGTTTTTGCAATTTTGATCTTTTTGTTGCATTCGGGTTATGATAGCCGAATTGCAAAAACACCACGTCAGTGGTAAGATAACTTGTATGTTTTTTTGTGCGACCATATTGCAACTGCATTGTTCCACTAAGGTTTGGTTAGCATTCTGGGTGTGGAGCATCGAAGTCCGAAAAACTTTGCACCTCGGCTTTGAAATGTTCCGTGAAGAAATGGGTGTGATTCAATCATCAAAAACATCAGTCAACACGTAGATAAACATCCTGGTCCCTTCATGTCAACAGTTCCACGGCTTGAAACAACAACCACATTGCAAACCTTTCAGAAGAGTGTCCAACTGTATTTTCATGCGAGATTTTTTTTTGCACCGCTAAGTCCCGCCTACTTGACCCGCTGGCTTTGCAACTGTTAGCGGCATAGTTCTGCACCAGCAAGACATTCCGAGTCATTTTCTGTTGCTGCGTGTTCTGGAACCTCTAAACGTAGATAGTTTTTTTGAGTGCAGGTCAGAAGCATACGAATACGCCAGTGACCAAGACTGCAGTGCCAATGCCAACAGCTGTTGTTTGAGATAATTAATGGTTCATTCCCTATCATTCCCTATGGTTTCCTCATCCTGGGGTTTTTATGATGTTTTTGTTCGATTTTGGACAGCGCCTGAGGGTTCACTTGGACTTTGCGGTCATTTGGTCCTGTTGTTTTGGACACCGCTCTGGTTCAGGCCCTCCGGTGCGGTAACGCCGATGCTCTGTGCCCGACTATTCAGCCCTTCAAGCTCGCACATGCAGCTGCCCCAAGTGGATTTTTTTTGTGGCCAGAGAAAAGGACCTTGTTGATGTTAGGGACCATCACCATTCACACGACAGCGGAATACTAAGAACAACTAAGAACCCATGTGGCTATGGGTCATAGCCAACTGTACCCCAAATCGGTTCAGGAACAACCCAACAGCTAGGCTGTAGTTGTATCATACATGAGGCCCTTGACCCACAGCCATATTAGGACTAAGTTGAAACAATCAGATTTTTAACACGGCTGAGCTATCTGAGGCCATGCTTCTGGCAGATATGGGACTCACAGAGAAAGCCCGGCGCTACATGGTGTTGCTCCAGGCTTGGACAGGAATCACCAGATGTTGGTGGGAAACCTGGGCCCTGAAGAACCAATGGTGATTTCTTGGAAAAGGGGTACCCCCAAATCACCCAACATCAATAACATCAACCAACCATTCTTCGGGGTTCCCTACGGCTTGAGAAACACCGAGACCACCGCTGGGTGTCGATGAGTCGATGCATCCAGGCCTTTGTGAAAGCGATACCTCAGAATCGCCTGTCCGATGTGTGCAGCTGAGGGAGCGTATAGCTCCAGCTGAGCTCCAGCGTCCGCTCGAATCCCGAGGCATTCCGCTCGAGCATGCGCGAATTCAACGAGGCACGCGGTCTAGCTTCGAAGCTTCAAAGCTGTTCCAATCCTGGCGCAGGTTCTCAATCCGCCTGCAGTAGGCGCCAGCAGATGATTTTAGCTCAACATTCCTTCGCTCTGCCTTGACGGAAGAAACCAGAGATTTTTCAGGCCAAGAAGCACCGAGAATCGGCAAAATGGCCGTCAAGGACAATGACACAGACTTGTTCAGAGTGGATGCTGTGCTGTTTCAAACTGTTCAACCATCTCCCAGCTGCGCAGAACCCAATGCAAGACTTCAATGTGAGCAAGTTCTCAATGACCTCCATGTTTGCGCCGGCCCCGATGCCGCCACCGTCGGCGACCCCGTTGCCGTCACCGACAGACTATGTTGCACCCACAGCACCGATAGCACCAACAGCTGCACCGACACCGATGCCAGCGCTGTTTGCAGCTGAGCCAGAGCGAAGAGAGGAGCGGTGCAACATGTGGCAACCAGCTGTGTATTTGAAGTCGGTTTGAAGCGACCATTACTTGTGTTGCTACGAAGAAGATGTGCAATCTTTACTCAATGTTCAAATATATAGTGCAAAATACTTTAGTGGTTTTGAACATGATGTATTTTGCGTATAATAGCATTTAATGATATTTAGGGGTGATTGGCTGATTAATTAGATATTTAAGCATTTCTCATAGGGGTGAAAGGCCAAGTTGCACTGAAGCACCCTCAGTGATTTTGAAGCAACCGTTGCGTGTAGAGATGCTCCGAACTGTAAACTGCCAACAGATCGCTGTTTTTGCGGCGAATGTTTGGACGAAAATGATAGCCAGAAGTCCACAAACAAGTCTCAGCCCACCCAGCAGGTTCCCAGGTAGGCTGGGTTGTAGATGGTGGGTGGATGTCTGGATGCATCTGGCGCCATAAATGTGCGTTTTGTATAGGACTTTCACGCCACACCCTTCGTTCCACCCCATATGCCCGCTGCACCCCTAAGCAGTCGGCCTGTAAGCCCGTTGTGGCTGGACCACCCGCCTTGGAGATGCTGATGATATCCAAGTTTGTAGGTCCATGATGGCTCATGGTGAACGACCACGGTTTGGAGGATGGTTGATGATGCTGAATGGTGAGTACATAGGATAGGTATGGATAGGTCTCAAGGGTTAGTAGTTTCTTGTGCTGGGCTGGAAGCTTGGATGATGAAGTCGCGGGGGAGCTCCCAGGTGCTTTGGTATGTCTGGGTGGTGTCAGTGTGTCATTTCTCCAAGCTATGTCCGACCTGCTGGCGGTGGACCTTGGCGAAGTCGATTCATCCTTCTCAGGTTTTCTGCAACCCAATACAGCAAGGCAACAGATTCGGATATTTTCGGGGCATACAACCAGAGGCAGGAAAAAGACAGTGGCTCAAAAAATCAAACAAGCGCTTGCTGGTGCATATGGTGCTGGCTCCGTGCCGCACATTGACCGTCTTTCCAATGGCGCATGCCGCTCGGGGCTGCCAGTGTCGGTTCTATGAAGCTGTGCCTGTTGCAGAGTGACCATGAACCCCCCGCTTTGACAAGAGTCTAAAGCTGCAAGAATCCTCGACCTCTTCGCAAAATTCTATGACCCTCAAGCCCAACAATTACACCCAGTAGTCTATGATGGACCTCATGACTCATGTCCCATCTACACGCACACACGGCCAGTGACCTCAACCCCCCGAAAAAATCTCCCACTCCGCGCAAAGAGTCACCCCTGTGCGCACATGTGTCCTGACTGGTTCAGATTCTTGGGCTTGGTGCTCGCTCCGGGGCGACCAGGTGTCAGGGTGGTGTCGGTGTTCTCAGGGTCTGGAACAGTCCTGCGAAGTCGGATGGTCCTAGTGGGATATTGCCAAGTGTATCCAAGTGTTTCAATATGTTTGATTTTTTTTCATTTTTTTGTATTGAAGTGTTTCATTAAAGTGTATCCAATATTTGTGCCCTTACCACTGACTTTGGAGCACTGTGGAACTTGTCGTCTTTTTCTAGGGAAGGACCGTACTACTGCATTTGACCAGGACGAAGCAAAGCGCCCAGAGCGCATGGATTTTTCGGAGACCGTGGAGAATGACCCGTTTGTCAATGCTGGCAAGGCAGAGATCCGAGGGGCATCATTTTTTCCTTCATTGCTTCACTTGGAAACCTGCAAAGCAGAACCTGGCCGGTAGGCAGTGCTGGGCTTTGGGAAGTCCTTGTTCTCTGCTCAAGCCCCAGCAATATGTGAAAACGTGTCACCCAGCTTTGGAAAGCTTTCATGATTCAAATTTTGCTTCCATTGTCATTGATATAATCAAGGCATTCAAGCAGGGCGCGGCGGATGGCAGAAGCGATGAACGAAATGCCCAGGAGGTAACTTAGGGTGGTGTTTGGTTATCTCCAATGGCTTAGTCAACCAAAACCTTGGCAGCCAGCAGCAGCAAGCTTACTTGGCAAGTATTTTTTTTTCGTACGAGTTGACGGCTCCCCAGTGTTGCGGTCTTTGAACAGAGAGGTTTCTTAAGCTTTGCTTTGCAGCTCGCCATGCACAGGAACAGAAGCCTAGAGGCTTTTACTACAACAAAGAGAAGGGTCGATGGATGGAGCATGGAAAGGAGGACGGTGCCCAAATTGCTTGGCAAAGCCGTTGACTGGAGAGCGATTCGTTGGCAGGATCAGGATCAAGAGGATATCTCAGAGTATGACCCCATGACTGGCAAGAAGATCACCAAGGTATGCCTCTTAACTTGACCAATTTGGACAGGAACTGACCGTTGTTGCCCTGGATGTCATCTTATATATACACGCGTATTATCCCAAAGTCTTCCCCTGTTTCAGCCTCGGAAGGAAAACAAAGGTGCCACAAAAAAATTGGGTCCAAACCTGGGCAAAAGTCTTGAAATTAGTATGTGGCTATGGTTATTAATAGGGGATGACAAATAGCAACTATAGGGAATATACCAGCCATATATGGCTATGGGTCAATATTAATGAACCAATTTCATGGGGGATAATGACCAACAATAACAAGGGAAAAGAATGGTGAATGATAGGGGAACCAAGGGTACGGGTTGAACTGACCCACAGCCGTATGTGTATACAGTTTCAAGACTACTCCGTGGATCCCGCAAGAGTCGCAGGACAGGGATTTACTGCACAAAAAAGAATTCATTGCTGGGGATTTGCCAAAGCAAGCACGCAGATAGCTGTTGTCATTGGCCAAAGCAGCGCAGGGTCAGAGAGACAAATCCAGCAAGACAATTTTGCCAGTCCCGAACAGGGCAGCGCGGCACCACCGCGACAGATAGAGAAATGTGATACGAAGTTCGGTAAAGCGGTGAGTTGGTTTAACGCAAGAAAGTGTTACACAAGGGGGAAAAAGTTTTGCGAAATTCGCATGATTGCAGAATGTATCAAATGTTTTTGGCTTTGCACTTTGCACAGATTTTGTTGGATGTTTGGTGCTGTTGCCAACCGAGGTCTCTGAACCACCACCGCCACCACCAATGGGTGGACCTCCAATGGGCGGACCTCCAATGGGTGGACCTCCAATGGGTGGACCTCCAATGGGCGGACCTCCAATGGGTGGACCTCCAATGGGCGGACCTCCCACCGGCGGATCTGCAATTGGCAGCTCTTTGATGGGTACTCCTTCCATGGGCATTTTTGCAGCGAAGAATCCTCCAGTCGGCGGGTCATCTGCCATGGGGCCCGCAATGGGGAGTGCTCCAATGGGAGGAATTGGCGGTCCAATGGGCGGCCCTTCAATGAACGGTCCTTTCATGGGCAACTCTTCAATGGATGCTGCGAGTGGTCCTTCCGTGGGTGGTTCACTGGGTGTGGCTGGTCCTCCAATGGGTGCACCTCCAGTCGGTGGTGCTCCAATGGGTGGACCTCCTGTTGGTGGTCCTGCAATGGGACCTCCCATGGGCGGTCCTGGTGGTTCAATGAATGGTCCTCCAATGCCTCCAATGGGTGGTCCTCCAATGGGCGGACCTCCAATGGGCGGACCTCCAATGGGCGGACCTCCAATGGGTGGACCTCCGATGGGTGGACCTCCAATGGGCGGTCCAACTGGTGGACCCGCAGGGCCAGTCCTTTAGGTAGATCTCCATGAGCAGACCCCGAATGGGCGGTCTCGCCATAGGCCGGTGACCATGCCTCAAGATCCTGCTGTTACAAGATTAAATGGCAGAACTCCAAAAATATAATAACAATAAATCAATAATTTTATTGTCTATAATTTATAACAATTAAAATACATGGACAAATATTAATATAAATACCCCCTTGAAAAAATCTATGAATATTTAATACTTATTTTTTATTCTTAAATTTAATATTTTATTTATTTTAATATAATTTATTTTATATAATTATGGATATTGGGATGAAAATGGTTTAAATATATTTTTTTAATATGTGTTAAAAAATATAATTTAGATATTATTTTTTAGGTATATATATATATGAAAATTAATTTTATATAAAATTATATATAAATATTTATAATTAATAATATTAATATAATAATTAATTTATAAAATTTTAAAAAATATATATTTTTTTTTGTGTTTAAATAA
>VSDK01027425.1:225775-271810 GCA_009767595.1 Symbiodinium kawagutii
ATATTATTTAAATATATATATTTTAATTTAAAATAAATAAATATTTTTAAAATAATTATATATTTATTTATTTTAAAAGAATATTATATAAATACATTATTTCTAAAAATTATTAATAATTTTAAAATAAATAATTAAAAATAATATTCGGGAATCCGACGGATTTAAAATTTAAAATATTAAATTTAATATAATTTTTTTTATTCCCAAATTTATATATTAAAAACATTATTTTTCCATTTAGAATTTTTATTTTTATAACCAATTAATTTATTAAAATATTGTTATTCTAAATACCCTCAATATTTCTTAACCATAACCAAGGCCCAAGTAAGCTCCGACACGGCTTATTACTCCTTCTAACAAGTCAGAAAATTATCTATATATAATATTATAATAATTACATGGCCGCTAGAAATTGCTCTATTAGTTTGTGGGATCCACTGGTTTAAGGTAATTCAGATGACAAGGCCCTAGAAAAAGACCAACCTGAAACTGTATCCCTAGAAATTACCTTCATGGGAGTATGTTAAAATCCATAAATTTCCTTTAGAAAAAGACCTAGAGTTTGATGTACCAAGCCCAGGAAGACTAACAACATGCTTTGCAGAGGGTAATTACTAGAGAATAAGCTGTATAACCACATTTTTGTGCTAAAAAAAACTGAAAAAGACTACTTTCTGTGGGCCATATGGCCCACCATTTCCTAAGGGAAATATCAACGAGGATCCTAGGAGTAGAATTAATTAACTTATCATTTTACTTATCTTTTCAAAAGATCGAATATTCGATGGTACCCATCAGGGCTCAGAAATTGGTCAATATCTTCCATCCATCTTCCTTCTAAAAACCGAGTTCGATCCAGCTTAGTACCACCAGTTGAAGGAACATGGTTGGAGTTGTCCATGGCGAACCAGATCGCTTTTCGACCCTGTCCGCGTACACACTGCCGGAACCGCGTCCGCCCCTAAAGCCGCTACCCGCAGCAACCGCGGGGCAGCCAGCGCGACGTGCTGGGGGTGTCAGTTAGCCATTCTCCACATGTGAAATGAGATCCACGGGGAATGGATGTTTTACAATGGTCGATTCATGGTTGATGAACGGTTTAACTTATGGTTGCCTAATGGTTTATTGATGAATGTGTTAGGTGATGGTTCATCCAAATAAATTGAGGGGCACATTGGGAATGTTGATTCTCGAGGCAATCGACCGTGATTTTGGTCAAACTGCGATTCTAGGAGTCTGTCATAAATATGATTTGGTATATGCTTGAATACAATGCATGATGAATGTTCGAACATCATCTAGAGTCCAGGGTAGTTTGCCCCCAAGCCCGGCATCGATCTTTTTGAGAAGTATTCCAGGGTAGTTTGCCCCCAGAACTGTCACAATGAAAGTCATGTGAATCTAATAATGATTCTTTTTTTATGAGGAGATAATGAGAAGGTCACTCAATTTGTCATTGGAGCAATCTGGTTGATGTCTCAGCCAAGATCGAAAGCTAGATATGGATGGGGTTGGAATCCTTACATTGACAGTAGCCTTCCTGAATTCAGATCCATGGGTCTCCCAAGCATCTGCAGGAGGCCCAGCTCATCGAACCGTCTGACATGAGGTCCTCTGGTAGTGAAAAATCCGCCATAGATGGTGTACCTTTGGCAAATGATGGTTAACTACCATCCTCAAGGGTAATTATGGTTGGTAAGCATCATTGACCATTGATATTAACTACTACTAAGATCTACCAAGCATATCTAAGCATCGTGGCTATGATGATCGCCCTTGTGGTAGTTAGGAAGCTACTGAGCTAGCAGCATCCTTGTTAAGCCACCACCCGTCTGGTGATCAACCCTACGCTGCATCAGGGGATCTACCGGCAAGCACATCAACTACACAACATTAACCATATTCACCATATGAAGTAGCACATTCAGTACCATATCAAATGCCATTTTAGCTACCATAATTTATATATATATATATACATAACATATATATATATAAATACATGGATGTATTCACATTTTGATAAACAAATAACTAAATATACAATATATGTACATATTATATTCACCTTCTTGGATACCATAGCAACTACCTGTTGTAACAGCACCGTTCGTTGCCTCAAATGACACCACCAAGTCCAACGTTGTTGCGTCGATTCGAACTCGGGGCGCAACGCAGTGAAGCGGCCAGGACACATCGTTCACAGCCGTGCCGTTAGTAGTTGCCATGGGGGCACCAAGCCACTGGTGTAGCTGTAACTCGTCAATTCGTCCCAACATGGTGGCACCTCGACTTACAAGTCTTGAGCTATGCTCGCTTTTCATGTTGGAGTTGTACAGAAGACTACTTGCCAAGTGAAACCACTCAACGCAATGCCGCAGCTCAACAAATCGCCAGGTGGACTGAGTTGTCCCTGGTAATGACCAATTTTTGGGTCCTTTCGCTAATTTTCCTAAGATGTTGGTTGTGATTGGTGGCATCTATTGCCTATTCAATTCCTAGCCAATAATCCTCAAAGGCATCCTCGGGACACCTGTGCGATACCCAAGAAGTACCGCCTAATGGCCTAGCATTGCACCAGCGACATATTTCCTCGCGTCACTCGTCACATCTATGTATATGCTGCCTTCTATACAACCATATATACAGCCTGCGCAGCCCCTGTACGTAAATGTTTTCTGGGCACGAGTTGCGTACTTTCTTGCTTGCGTATCCTATTTAGATATTATGTATTCCCTATACATGTGAAAATTGTCTGCGCTATTTGCGTGATTCGTGGATACTTACTGCATTAGATATATGTACATGTATATCTTTATATACTTTTATACAATATATGTATCAATGTATATCTATACTATACATATCTCTATATATAAGTGTATGCTTATTAATGCTTACACATACATGCATACAGCTAGCCAGGTCGCTGTTTCCGGCAGTGCTGCGATCGGATGCACATCCCGGTCCGAGCCATACTTGGCAGTTGTGAAACCTGACGTGTTCACAGGCCCGGGTCCGCAGCCGCTGCATCCACTTCCTACCGCTGATTCACAAGCAATAACAACCAGCAATACTGCTTGGTGGTTGAACCACCCCTATGAAAAATATGCTTGTCAACCAACCATTTGTTAATAATTGAATGTTTTCCTTGGGATATTATTAATTAGGAGTCATTGTTATTACCAGTATTACTACCAGCATAACATTTGTTAATAATTACTAGTGAAAATAACAAATGTTTCAAACCACCAACCAGCCATACAATTGGGATGTACCCAGAACACGGTTGTGGGCGGGGCCACTGCCAGTATTTTTGGAACCATGAGGTGGTTTCTCGAAATAGCAATACCCTAAAATCATTCCGTATTTATTGAATTTTCGTAAACCAACAACTTTTGGGGTCCCCAATATGAAGAAACCCCCATAACTCCAATCGTGACACTCGACATCGACCCCTCTCTGTGACCATAATACATCCAGTGACTGTTTCAGAGTGAGTTCAAGCCTCCAAACTTGAGTGCCTGAAGCGGAAAATCCAACTTAGATATTGGATGGGTCAAGCTCAATTGACCTACACTTGTCATCTTGTTGTTCTATGTTTCTTGTTCGATCATCCCAACGGGTTGATGGTTGCCTAATATACTCGTGATCAAGAAGCCATCATAAGCCGATATGGTTTTAAAAACAAGAGACATATTGCAACCACCAACCTGATAACAAAAATCAAATACCCGAGTACGCAGTGGCTGAAGCAAATTTGCAAGTGTTCACCCCTGACCCCAATCTGTCGTTGCTTCACGAAAGAGCTTCCTGACCTATCGTACCTCAATATGCAGGTTTCTCAAAAAAGACCCCCAAAGCTATGGCTGGTTCATTACTGTAAATGACTCATATCAAGGATGCAAACTGGGGTACCCCTATTTTTAAGAACCCCCATAGAACGAATGCATCTTGTGGTATATTCAATTCGCCCCCTCCTGAAATATGACATTTTTGTATTTTGAGAGCACCATGTCGTACTATGCGTGTACACTTTCAGACCTCCGATAAGTACAGTGACCCCTGCAGTTGTAAGTTGGCTAGTAAGCCATCTAAGTAAATTTATCAATTGCATAAATGGCTATTAACAAATTGACTTCAACTACACTTATAAGTTGATATAAAAAGCTGTAGCTACAGTCGTAATTTCACTGAACTATCTTGGGTCAGCTGAGTCAGCCCTGCAAGCTCTGGCAAAAGGGCGGGCGGACAGTCCAACCGCACGGGAAACGTTCCCCGGACACAGAGAACACAACTTTCCGATGAGGATTGGAGATGCTATGGAAATAACAATATGTGACAATATGATGGATTATCCAGGATTGGGGTAGGAGATACTATGGTAATACTGTTTAAATTTTAAATCTTATTCTCGCGAGCCAGCGATTCTCACTAGCTAAAGTGGGGGTGTGGTACACGGCCGCTGCTGTCCACCCAAGATATTGTGGCAATAATTATGAAATCGTGTTATCATGGATTGTCCAATGTACATAGCCAAGACAACTACTGAAAACTTGCTCTACCTGGTTTCTTGTTAACTTGCTAAAGAAATTATGGATTGTCGTGGACCGGGATATCCTCCATTATCTCTTATAAGTATGGATTATCGTGATTCTGATGGATAATCATGGTTCATCATTGATCATAATTGATCATCCTGCATCATCATCCATTCTCATGGAGGATAATGATTCGCATGGATTCTGTATTCTCATAGATTATCATGATGACCGTGGATCATCATGAACTATCAACAAATATCCGGCTTTATCGCAGATGATCATATTACCTGGTGAATCGATGTTATGTGGTGGATATTATCAGGTGCATATCATCTCGTTGATATATAATCTGGTGGATATCCTCTCGTTGAAATTATCTCGTGGATATCATCTCGCAAATACTATCTTCTAGATATTTTCTGGTGGATGTTCTCTCGTGATCATTCCCTTGTGGATATCATCTGCTGGATATTTTCTCGGGGATATCATCTGGTGTTGATTACCTGGTGGACACTTTCCAGTGAATATCATCTCTTGAATATTGTCCCAGGGATATTATGGTGATATCTTGTGGACCTTCTCTCCTGGATAATCTGGTGGATATTGTCTCACAAATATGATCTTTCAGATACGGTATGCAGATATTATCTGGTGGATACTATCTGTGGGATATTATCTGCTGGATATTTTCTGCTGCATATTATCTGGTGAATGTTATCTGGTGGATATTAGCTCGGACTTTCTCAGATTGTCACGGATGATCATGGATCATCATGGGGCATTATGGACTATCACGGATCCTAATGAGACAATGGGTGGAACAAAACTTCAATAATGCAACGACAATACACTGGCAAATCAACTTGTATTGATATACAGCACATGTGTACATCTGGATTAAGATCGTACTTATATAGAATGGTTCAGTCATGCTGCCACTCGACGTTGGTTCATGGTGTCTCCATAAATTACTGGATGAATTGGCAATACTGCGAGCTTACCAATCTGTTTACAGGTCTTTCTAATGTGTGCACACATGTCTGCATCTACTGAAACATATAGAAGTGTTTCTCAAAATAGGGGTACCCTCAAATTTTCCAATAAGCCAAACATTGTTTTGCGTCCCCCTATTATGAGAAACCACCAAATGGCTGAGGGTGCAGCTAGCCATTGATACACATGTCATCATGATGTAGCCAAGCCATGTGCCTCTGGAAAGAGTAGCCTTCAGCATTGGGATGCCATGGTTACATGGACATCGACAAGCGAAGGGAGCGCACCGAAGGTCCACCAAGCACGGTGGACTTAACCGAGCATGCAAGACCTGAGGCGGTTCTTGCAATGGATTTGGATTTAAGAAAATGAAACAAATCCGGATGGATGCATCTTCTTAAATCTACTTAAGAAGATGCTATGTTTTTGAAAGAAGATGCAATGGTCAAAAGACCCGTGGAACATAAGCGGGAGCATCTTCACTCTTCCTGCACCGTGAAAAAAAACATATCTGACCATCCAATCCCATGACACCGTGGTCTGAGAAATCGCTTACCACAATGGAAGAGGTAGTACTACACTCGATCAAAACCAATCAATCTGGGCATCGCTCTGGCTTGAATAAACAGTTGCAACTTTAAGTTTCTGTCCCTGAATTGCAGGTGATCGAGAAGGCATTTGCAAAGCAACGGCTGGCAACCAGCATCATTTGAGGCTGTATAGGAGCCACATATTTGCCTGCAAACTTGGAATTCTTCCGATAACTAACTAAATAAATATATATATATAAAGATGTATACATATATCCAATTGATTAAAAAGTATCGTGTATATTTGAAAATAAATATAGAAACAAACGAAACTTTGTACATATTTCATGGCGTTGCATGCGCTGCGTCCCCCTATTTGCAGGTTGGCATCCAGTGCTTGTAGCTGGTAGCCAGCCATGATTACAGGGGTTATGACCCAGCTCCTAAGGCTACTTACCCTGGTTATATCTCAGTTATAACCCCAGTTGCACATCCAACTACTCAAAAATGTCACGCGCTTAAATCAAGGGGCAAGGCCTTACAAACACACACAGTTCACACCGCAATCCATTTTCTCGGAGACTGATAGTACAGTCTTTCGAGTTTTTCCTCAAGTAAAGGAATTTCCCCACGCATCATTCCTGTTCATGCCGAAATCAAAATGGTTTGGATGGATTGGGGTTCCAAATCTATGGATATGCATGGATATGCAAAATATTTCCGCTTTCTCGAGCTAAACTCCCAAGCATCTCGCAATGGAGGCATGGTTTTCAAGAAGCGACCATTCAAAGGTTAAAGGCAGGGCTACAGCAGCTGGGCAAGGCACTCGTACGTGGGGATCATGTACTTGATATTGATGAAGGCGTCCTTTCCCGCGAGGGAGCTCTGCGACAGGGAGATCCATGAAGGTGTCAGGCTTGGATTCTAGGAGCTGCTCACTAAGAAGTTATAGGGAGGATATGGGAGGATCATGATCCATGGCTTCTAAATGGATTCTAATCCCTAGAAGTTGTGATAATGATTACTGAATTAGATCCACTGATAAGTAATCAGGCGTAATGGTATCATGATATGCTGGCTAATTACTGGTCAAGGACTGGTTCAGAAGGGCAAAGAAGAAGCAAGTGAGAGCCAACAATCAAAGAAAATGATACCAAAAATCATCGAGAATCACGGGAGATCCAGCCGTGAATCAAAGCCCATCTTTGTTCACCAGCGATGGGTCGCTACCAGCGGCAAAGGGTGGTGCAAAAATGAATCTCCCAGAGCAACTGGTGGTTTCTCAAGCCATAGGGGTACCCCCAAATCATCCTGCTTTAGCCATTTTCAGTAATAAACCGGGCCAACCATGTTAGGGGTTCCCTATTTTGAGAACCACCAACTGAGAACAGGTGAAGCGAACGGATGTCATCTTTGCTAGGAGGCGAATATTCGGGCAAAGCAAAACAATATGTAGTCCACCTTCGTAGTCATCAAAGCACATTCAACTTGTTCCTAGATGAACCAGCTGCCATGGTTATGAACATTGAAAATAATTCCGGGTAATTCCTAAACAATAAATCAGCCGTTTGTCATATTTCATATTCCTCAACAATACGAGCTGGTTCTTAGATTGTGAGATGATATTCTCCCAGAGCTGGTTGTCGAAGGCTGCCACGGCTTGGTATCTCTAGTCTTGTGGAGCTTCCAACAACAAAACTCATTTGATCTCGTTTGGGCCAACTAGTGGTTAAGTAATTATGGTTATATAACTAATTTTGGTGAACTAATGATTGACTCATTAAGATGGGTGAACCAAAAAATATTTGGCGAACTAGTGATTAACTAACTGTTAGGAATGGTGAAGAAGATAACAATAATGGTTGATCAATGATTGCAAGCAAGTGGATACGCTCGATCATAGGCGGTACAAGTACAATCTTAAACTTGTTGACGGCCGTACTTAAGATGTCGGTGCAAAGGGCATCTGTGTGGGACCACATTCGTGGCAGAACTTAATATTTGGGATTTGAGACCCAAGTCTCGGCCCCAAATCCCTTCCAGTCAGGTGACTGGAGCCTAGTGGGTATTGCTTGATCCACCATGCCCTTTTAACGTCGGACAAGGTTGAAGGCCAGCATTGTAAGGATCAAATGACCAATCAAGCGGGGAACCATACCAGAAACTGATCCACGGGCAGCTTCACCAGCTCTAGTGGCACGCACTTGGCCTTCCAGGAGTCAGGCGGAGACACCGTTGTTGTTACCGGGGGGACGTTGATGCGGGTACGGTGAGAAGGGACAGGGGATCAGGGCCAAGTGAGTGAAGGAAGACCTCAAGGACAACCTCACAGCGGCAGGTGCTGTTGCTACAAGCGGACGGTGAGCAGTTCTGCCAGCGCATGGTTTCGGCCGGTTTCTGACCTGGCACCGGGGTCTACAAGAACCAGTTTTTTGGGGGAAGCATCCATAGATTCCCTGGATAGAACCAGCAAGTCGTGGGACTTGATCACTCCACAAGAGCTACTGGATATAGTCCTCCACCCAGGAGTTCCAGGGAGGTGAAGCTGAACTGTTCAGTTCCATGCAGCAGAAACCATCCTTGAAGAGCTGAGGACATGCAGTCAGTCAACTACAGCTGTGGTCGCGGGAGATCATCCAATTTCCGCACCAGAGCTGCCAGCGCCGTCCTCTCCACCATGGATCTCAAAGATTTCCAGCGTCTCGTCAATGAGCTCGCCAATGTTATTCCCTCAGCTGCGCGAGCGCCGTGGAAAATGAAGACCTTGAGAAAATGACGGGTTGATTTGTTGAGCAGTTGCCATCCCTGATGATTCATGGTTCATCCACAAGCTCAAGGAATAGCATCCAACAAGAGTCAGGTTTTTCAGGTTCCAGCTATTTGGCTATGGGTCGATATCTAATCAACCAACTGATGAGTGATCATAAGCAAATGTCAATCAAACCGCCAACCAGTTGCCGTTCAACCACTATTGTCGGTCATTGTGCGCCATTAAGACCCTATTATTCACCATTAATGCCTATAACCCCTATAAAACCATCAACCATCTACCCTCAACAACGACTTGTCTTCGGCAAAGATCCATTGTCATGGGGTCACAGGTACTCAGGGCTGGCAGGAGCTGGTCAAGGCACCAGGCTCGCCAGCACCAAGCCAGAGCTTGTTGATTTTAATGGCACTGGTGAGTCTAATGGTTCTTAATGGTGAGTCCAATCGGTATTCATCGGGATTCTAGTGGTCATATATGATCATATATGGTGATTGTAGTGGTTATGAATGGCGATTTTGATGTTCATTAATGGTTATTTGTGGTTGATGCTAGGGCATGAAATAGCGGATGCATCTAAAGCCTTCCGTGATCAACAAGCAATTTCACCATTATGACTAATTATAACTCACGATTTCCTGGTTGTAACGCAATTCTACCATCGTAATCCATTCACACAATTTGGGGATGGTTTGAGGGCAGCTAGTTTTGGGGCACATCCATGTTGTACTGAAAGATCCCACCTTTTCCATGCTGTTTCCAGGTGCCAAAACCATGTACGACTGCTGAGTCAATTCTACTTTCTTGGTCCCTGGCGCAAGTTCCGAGTTCCACTACCAAGGTTTGGCACAAAAAAAATCCTTCACGGAGGCCCACGCTATCCATGATTCATGATCATTCTCCGAAGTCACTAATTCATGATGCTTCGTAGTGATGGTCAATCATTTCTCATCCCCTATACTTAACCATCATCAACCACTAACCACTTAATTAACCCTTTTCAAAGGATGGCCATGGTTCATAATGCTTCGCAATGATGGTTCATCATGATGGTTGAACGGCTAAGGACCTTCGTGATGGTCAACCCATACCTTGAGGGTCCAGCTTGTGGTGGCTACCTTCGCACCATCCAGCTCTTCAATCCGTCATTCATCAGGGAAAGCACCAGTCACTTGGGGCACCGTGGTTTTGGAAAAATATATGACCTCCATGGCAACATCACAATCATCCAAGACTTTAATCATGGATATTATCTATATAAGTGTTTCTCAAAATAGGGGACCCCCCCAAATAACTGGTTTGCTACTAATGATGAATAGAAAGGATGACAACTGGGGGTACTCCCACTTTAGGAATTCCCCAACTAAAATCATCCTGGAGTTGATAGAATATCCTCTATTTTCAATATTGAAACCATTTACCTATTGGGGATGGTCCAATTTGATATTCCATCTACTTCAAGATGGTTGGTTTTACTACTGACTCACTATATTAGGCTTATAACTATTCCCATTACTATTCACTATAGATTATAAATCAATAAGCCAAGCACTTCTGGGGTACCCCAGGTCTCTTCGAAACCACGACCTGTCGGTAGAATGCCCACGCGGTTTCGCACAAAAAGCGGAGCGGCGTTTCCGTTGCGCGTAGTCGATCTGGTCGAAGGTACTAGGACCTTGGATCTAACAAGTGCCTATGGTTCAAGTGGCTATCAACGGTTAACAATAGGGGATAAGCAACAATACCAACAGATATACCAGCCATATATGGCTGTTCAATATTGAATCAACCAACTTTCATGGGGGGATAAGTTCACCGACAAACTCGCGGGGAAAACAGCCTGGTTGATGGGGGAACCAGTTGGTGGTGAACTGACCCATGGCCAAGTCATTACTGATGATTTCCAGTCGGAAACCATCGTTCCGTGGGCATTTGTTTAGCTGAGAAAGATGTGGCTGAAACCAGAAAAATGTAACCAATAACCAAGAATAACCAATAATAACCCATAATAACCAATAATAACAAATCATACAAGGTGGTCAGAAAGCCAATAAGGTGGCTATAACAGAGAATAAGCAAGAATACCCAGTAGAATAAGGTGGTTTAGCTGTACCAGAAGCATGTAGCGGTTTCTTAGAATGGGGAACCACTGAGTGATGCTTCGTTTACTACTATCAATGGTTGATAAACTGGATGAGAACAGGGGGCACCCCACTGGCTTGAGCAACACGTTTGAAAACTGGTTGGTAGTATCAACTCGATTGAAACATATTACTCAATCAACCACTTGGTAATACATTTGGGAAAATCAACAATGTCAATCAAACCACCAGTCAGCACTGCTGTTTAACCATTATTGTTGGCTACTATCCCCTGTTAACCACTATCGTCACCGGTCGTCCCCTATGAATAATGTCAATCAAACATGTAGCGGTTTCTGAACACGTCAGAAACTCGCTGGTACGGAAATTGGTCGGTCATGAAGATTATATAGGTCATTCTGGGGGGTCGATCTGAGCATCAGCGGAAGCTGCATCCAAACCGATGCACCACAGACCCAAGGATGGTCCAACCATTTTTTTTTGGATAGAGGCTGATTATAGAGCTAAATAAATTTCAGTGTTCTTCTTACTTCTTATTATCATTCAATTTATAACCATTTTTACAGATTCATTTGCAGAACTAATTTCCTTGGCGGGAACTGGTATTTCTATCTATGTTTCACCATTTCACAAGCATTCCACTTCAAGGAAAAACCAGTGATTGCACAGCCCTGGGAGCCACACAGCACTGCTTGAAAATGCTGAAAATGGGAAGGATCTGTCGATAGTACCTGAGTCGCTGGCACCTCTTCACGGAGATGAGCCACCTATCAAAGCCCTAACGACATCCGAGCCCAACAATGGGACATAAACAGGATGTATGCGACATATGGTGCGTGTAGATTGGTTATATATGTGGATATGTTGTGCGAACATATTATGATATATCTTGAATATATCAGGTATGTCTATATCTAGTAGGTATTGCGTAGATAGTTCCTCATGTAGTATCATTATCCCTAGCCTGAATCACAACAACAGTCTATGATGTTCCATATGCAGCAAGTCGAAGATACCTGTTCTTGGTAGCACCGGTTCATCTTGACAATGTCTCCGCTAAGGGTCTTTTCATTTCTTGCCACAAGGGTCTTGTTTGAAGGAGTCTGGATGTGTATACTTACTGCTATATCATGGTTTCTCAAAATAGAGGTGCCCCCGAATCCTCCAAAACAAACCCTTTATAGAAATAAACCAACCATAACTTTGGGGCCCCAGTTCCTGGCTTGAGAAACACCGTCACGCAGGTGGCTTCGGGAGCCGCGTGAACTGCATGCAACCCCGCCATGACCGACAGCCATGAGCAGCTTCCAAGCCGACCGATGGCGGCCCGGTAGCCGCTTGGGAATCCCATCGCGCCAACATATCATAGGAAGCCTTCAGCTACCGCCATGAATGTGAAGTCCCAAGTCATTGTCGGATATTCTCCCCTCTCAATTGTGACTTGTGAAGGTTGACAAGTGCTGCGAATGAGCGCAAGCTAAGTGTTGAAGATTGCTGGATATTCTTCCCCCTCAACCAACCTACTCTTAAAGCCACCCTTAAAGCCACCCTTGGGCCACCGGGCGGTACCAACGCCTCCCCAATCATTTCGCCTGAGAGGACTAGCGCCTGACCAGCAAGCAAAGCCGACGCCGCTTCGGGCGCCGATGACATTCATGCCACCAGGCTTCGTGGATAGATACTGCCATGCATAATCTTCGTGGCTTAATTGCAGATCCCTTGCTAAGACTTTGATGAATAGAGGGCATACAGTTGTTAGTAGTAACCTAACTGTATACAAATGTAAATGATGAACCATGATGAACCCAACTAATCCCAAAAACATCCAAAAACACTGAAAGCAACTGGGCGAGTGGCGCCAGCCAGGGCCATCCCTTGTCATGGACTCAATCTTGAAATCAACCGGGCTGGCACCAGGTGGTCCACCTGCAACACCTTCAGCGTGGTGTTTATGACCTCTGCATCTCGCGTGTTCAACGCCGTCCTCAGGTCACAGTGGAAGGTGCCCAGCTGGGCTGTGGCCGTGACGCATGCCAGGGTGTAAGGGCCATCATCATGGCAGTTTTTGTTCATTTTTTGGGGATGTATAATTAACCCATATATGGGTGTTTCTCAAGCCTGGAACTGGGACCCTCAAGTTATGGTTGGCTTACTGATCAATGATGAACATTGGATGATTTGGGGCTACCCCTATTTTGAGAACCCCCCCCCATCTAATGATATAGAGTTTTTCCCGCAGAACCATTAGGTTTGCTGCTGCATGGCCATCTCGGGAGCAGGTATATGCAAAAACTTTAAGGTGCTGAGCGTTTTCGTTTGGACAGACAGGCATAGTTTCCTTCGAAGGTCCAGTGCCCTTACCAAAGAACCTCTGCCTGCTGGCCCCACATTTTCCTGTGCTTGGAAGCATAGAGTAAACAAGAATGATCTCACTCTGCTCATCGCTGGGAACGGTTTGTTAATAAGCATTTCTTGTGCGCATTGCCAGGGCGGCCCAAGCGCGGCTCTTGTTCCCCAAAGATCGCTGGACAGGGTCCCATCACATCAAGTGCGACGCGTGTCCGTCAATGCCCACAGCGGCAGGGATGCCATATGCACCTCCTCCTTTTGCCAGGAAAGACTGGCATCAAGGCCCATTCATATTCTATGTGGGGAACACGATCACGTGTCTGGCTATGTCCAACCATACTCAGATCGAAGAAACATCATGTCCAAACATCCTAGGAGCCAAACACTCCTCATATGAGCGATCTACTAACAGTAGCAAATCATCAAACGATACCGGCAAACCAACATGGCTGTCTGGAGACTCCACTGTAGAATTACTGTAGCTGGTTTTTCCAGCTAGACCACTGGAGATCTCACATGCGAACCGACCCCTTGGCAGCACGACCTCGGTTGCTTGCAGACCAGGGCACTTGATCGGCATGATGAGCTGGGGCACCACCGGCAAGATCTGCCCCGACCCCAAGTTGGTTGCAGAAAAGGAGGTCTGTTGGAATGGTCGTGTCTCAATTTTTTTAATGAATTTTATGCCAATGTTCAAAAGAATTCCTCGGGTCTTTGGTGAGACGATTGAACATTGAAACATGTTGTAGATATCAGCTTAGTTTCAAACTACCAGCTTTACGCTTCGGTTTATGTTGTTGCATGGTTGGCTGAGTGTTCCATAGCTATTTCGAGCATGACGCAAACCAAATGGAGTTGGCTTACAATCCACAAATAAATATGAATACTTTGTAATTAAGGGTTTTCAAACGGAGGCTTGATATTCGGTTTGATGACCCCGTACAGACCTAGGAGCAAAACTCATCAAAACTCGACAGCTAACGGGAGTTAAGAACAGCAAACCGGTGGCAAAATGTCATACCCTCCAACACTACAAATAGCCAGCAAACCCTTCATTGGATGTCTACGCACTAGCCCCTACTGGATTACCCATGCTTTCTATGTCTGGGCTTGCCTCAGCAGCAAAAAACGGGCCTCCTTGGTGTTGTCCTTTAGACCGCGTCTATCGAACCGCAGTTAAATACATATACACACAATGGTAGATTCATATTGTTGAAACAAACATGAACATATTTGTCTTGACCAGCGGTTTGCTGGTGGTGAAAGGTTAATGGTGGTCAATATAATACTGACGGATAATAACACTTAAAGTGGACCACCTCAAACACCAACAATCAATATTTGGCAATGGACTACTAAACAATTGAGAGTGATCCGTAGATTGCTGTAAAATTGTTAACAATATGGATCACCATCAATAAATATATTATGGATCCATTAATGGACCACCAAAAATTAATGGATCAATCAATAAATGATTGATAGCGATCCATCAATGGACCACCTCAAACACCAATCGCTTTCACCGGGCATCAACTCCTGGATCTTTGAAAACTGCTTTGTCCATGGTGGCACCTACGATCCCCAGCTGCTCACCGCCATAAGGAAAACCACCGTTGCAACTTGGGGGTTGCTCGGCGAACTGGACTCACCCACCAGGTGGCGGTCGTCGGTTGTTGGGATCTTCGCTTTTGGGTGAGCTCTTTACCCAGCGATTGCCATCTGAGCCATGGATCTTCCCGCTGCAGATCGATCGGTGCACCTTGCTATTTCCTCGATCCAGCAGGTTGAAGACTCCCTGGCAGCTGATCTGACGAGATGGCAAGGCGTCATGGAGAGCTGATGGCGTGGCTTATGAGGTGCTACAAGCTGGGCAGGTTATGATGGATCATAAGTTTGATTTGGATGACCTACCACGGCCATGATATAGCTTGTCAGGTGCCTATTGTATGAGAAAAAATGGTATTAATGCATGATATTCATTGACAATCCCTGGGCATCGTGTATTGATTCTAATCAATGTAAACCTACCTTTTTTTATTGATATTGATTTTTGGTTTTTGTGTTGATTTTTTCAATAGAGTGGGTCTAAGGTGAACTTTGAAAAAAATATTGATTTTTTTATTGATTTTGACATTGATTTTGTTTTTGAGCCTGAAGTAGCCCATTCCTGGTCTTGGAATCCTGTGAACCAGCTGAATTCATGGCCTCTGCAACTGTTTGGCTCAGAGTGTTATGGCCTGCTTGGTCTTGACAAAAGACTTGCAGTCCAGAAGTTTTTGTGTGACTTCAGCCCCTTGACAAAAGGGAATAGGTGAACACACAGCAATGGCTGGCAGAGGTGGCAGTAGGCACACAAGTAAACCTCATGTTGATGAGGGGCTGCTTCTGAAGGTGTTCTCCAAGAATTCAGATCTCCTGAGAAATATGGGAAGCTATGAGAGGATCTCAAAATCCCAAGCAGCTGATCCCAGGGGTCTAGTGGCACTCTTGCCAATGATCCAGGGATTGGTTGAGCTGCAACCCACTTGTGAAATTCATACCTCTAGCTTGAGAAAAGCTATCTTCAGTGTTCTATTGGAGGATGGATCATTGAATGATTCCAAGTGGTCAGGCTCAGTCTGGGTGGGCTTGAAAGTGGAAAGGATAGGAGTAATCCTTTTCCACTTGAGGCGAATGGCTGGCTCAGACATGAAAGCAGCTGCAGCATGCCTCAGTGGGGCTGACTTTTTGCTTCTGAAGCAGGTTGTGGACCTCATCAACAAGAAGGAAAAGTACCTCCCCTTGACAAAAGAGGTTGGTAGCCCTGATTCCCTTGACAAAAGGAAAAAGTTGAAGAAGGAGGTGAGTGATGTCAGTCTCAATAGTGATGGCATGCCAAACTGTTTTGGCACCCCACAAACCTCCTTGACAAAAGGGGCTGTGGAGAGAAGCCCAGAACAAAGCCCCTTGACCAAAGGGGAGTGCAGCAACCCAACCTTGCCAAAGCCTTCCTTCCTCAGGAAGAGGCCAGGCCAAGGCATTGGCTCTGAAGCTGCTGCAAGTGCTTTGCAAGAGGAATTGGGTTTGGGCAGGAAGAAGAATAACAAGAAGAAGACAGCCATGAAGGCAGCAAAGTCTAAGAAAAAAAAGGAGAAAAAAAAACAAAACTGCCAGATCCTTGGCCACAGGAGGTGGCAAGTCCTTGCCCAAAGGACCAAATGCTTCCAAGACAAATGCCTTGACAAAAGGCACCAGTTGGGTCTTGCCAAAAGACACAGCTGGGGCCAGAAAGCCTTGGACTAAATTGAGGTTGACCCAGCCCAGGAAACCCCCCTGGAGAGTGTATATCTGTGGTACAACCAATGCCAAGGGGGAAGGAAAACTGCCATTGATTTGTGAAACTACAAAGTATGGCCACCACCTCTATTTGGAAATCATGCAGGAGATCAAGAGAAGGCTGGAAAAGGATCATCTCACCAAGGCAGAAGCCTTACAGTTGAGAAAACATTTGTATGAGACTTGGTAGCTTTCCTTGACAAAAGGATCTTCAGCATTTTGGCCAAGTCCCTTGACAAAAGGGTGTGTTTGCGCTGTTAAAGAACAGCTTGGTTATTACTTTTGGATAGTAGTGGCATATGTTTGCCCCATATAAGTGTAATCTGTAGACAAGATCAATATATTCATTTTTGATTCAAATGTTCTGTGCAACCTTAGGGGCAAACATGTGTTCAGATGCACTACTTGCTACTGATTCTTGACAAAAGAATATTTTGGCAGATCCACTTTGTACAGGCCTGTTTTCACAGGAGTCAAATCCAAAATAAATGAAAATGCAAAAAAATGAATTAATAAATAAATAAATAAAAGAATTAAAGAATAGAAACTAAATTTTTGAAATTAAAATGCCTTTAGAAAATAGAACATGTGTGTAAACATGCAATCCTTTTTTGTTTTCAAGTTTTAAAAATATACCACTACACATATATGTGTATGTATGTATGGTTGTATGTATGTATGTATGTATGTATGTAAGTATGTATGTATGTAAATATGTATGTATGTATGTATGTATGTATGTATGTATGTATGTATGTATGTATGTATGTATGTTTTAGGTTAGAAAGCATTTAGAGTATCCATGTGTCTATAGTCTAAACATATCCCTTGACAAAAGGGATGGGTCATGTTGTTTGCTTGACACATGTATAATGCAACATTTACCTTTTCTGGGTTTTTTTACCACCAGTTTTTGCCAGCTGTCCTGCCACTGCCCCAGGTTTGTTCAAGAAGTTTCTATCTGCAGCCATTTTCAGTTCAAACCTTCTCTTGACAAAAGAGCTTGGAGAGCTTGGAAGGTGGGTCCTTGACAAAAGGGCTCACCATGGGGAAGGTGACTGAAAATAGAAAAATCAAGTTCGCTGCAAAAGCAATGGCCAGAGAGTTGGGGCATATGAAGAAAGAAGATGAGATGGCCAGCAAAATGGACTGGGACACAGTCAAGTATGAGAGGCCAGCCCACCTCTTGACAAAAGAGGAGCTGAATCTCATACTCAACCCTCCTGAAGCCCTTGAGAAAAGGCTTGACAAGGAGAGGGTTGAAAAGGAGCGAAGGCTCCTGAAGGAGGCAGAAAGGCAGAGAGCCAGACAGCCTTCCTGCCCACCTGAAGCCCTTGACAAAAGGGCTAGATCTCGATCCCTTGACAAAAGGGGGAGAGAAAAGATCTACCTGCATGAAGCAGGTAGACCAAAGAGCCAAATCCCTTGCCAAAAGGGAAGAGGGCATGAATTTGGTCCCAGTGCCAGAGAGGCAGCAAAATCCCTTGCCAAAAGGGATGTGAGAGACCCCCCAGCCAAAAAGGATGTGAGGGACAGCAGCCCTCCAGTGACTGGTGGAGCCAGCAGCAGCCAAGTGAAGGCTGAGCTCCCCAGTCCAGACTGGGAAAGGGGGAGCAGTGAAAGCTCCAGTGCTCCCTCCAAGAGATCCCTTGACAAAAGGGCAACCTCTGCACATTCCCTTGCCAAAAGGGAAAAATCCCTTGACAAAAGGGAGGGATCTAAGGTCTGGGTCCTTGGCAAAAGGGTTCCAAAAAACCAGATCCCAAAGTGCAGGGGTAAGGTAGCCATTGATTGGCATGGCACTCTGGAGGTGGAAGACCAAGTGTCACCAGCCAACTTGGCTGCCTTGAGGGCCCTCAAGGCCCAGGGCTGGGAGGTTCATCTTCTTTCCTATGGAGGAAAGAAGAGGAACAAAGTCACCCTCCAGCTGGCAGAAGAGTTGTGGAGTGGATGGTCTGGCATCCACTTCACCTCTGCCAAGGTAGGCTGGGAAGGCAAAGCCCAAAGATGCTATGACCTGGGCATTGAAGTCATTTTTGATGACAGCCATGAGGTTGGATGGGAATGTCATCAGAATGACATGTGGGTGTATGGCATTTGTCCTTGGGAGAAGGTGTGGAAGTGGGGTGCCTTCATCAACACCTTTTCCACCCTGGACCTGGCTGTCAAGGCCTTTTTGCAGAAGACTTGACAAAAGTCCACAAGACACCTGCATGGAGATTTCCTTGACAAAAGGATGCCTCTTGTTTCTTGACAAAAGAAACAACATGAAGCCCAGAAGCAGGGGCAAAAAGGGACTTCTTGACAAAAGAAGGGCTCTGGCTCGTTTTTTCTCCTTGTTCCTTGCCAAAAGGATCAAGTGATTTTTCTTACTTTGGTTCCCTCAGGTTGCTGCAAAAGACACTCTTAATAGAAGAGGTCCATGAGTGCACTTTAAATCATGCTTCAGAAAAATCACACAAAGTTCATCATGGTTGTAGTTGTGATCATTCTTAAAAAAATGAAAGCATAACCACACATGTTTGAACTATGTCAATAAAGTGCACTCATGCAGCCAAATTTGTTGAATCCTTGGCAAAAGGATGAGTGCATTGCAGTGTACAGTGTGCAGATCCATTCTGCCTCCTGAGACTCAAGGAACTAATCTCAAAATATTGAAGATGAAAATATATGAAATGAATCAAATTAAATTAAATATTTTAAAATAAATATTAATTATTTTTTAAATAGAATCAATAAAATCATTTTCAAATAAATAATCAATAAAGAATATTAATAGATATATTAATTGATATTTTTGAAGATATATTTATATATATATATGTATATTTTTTCAACAATAATTGAAACATTTTTCAATATAATCAATGTATGCTATATGGGTTTTTGTTTTATATAGCATAAGTGTAAATAATGGTCAATGATTCTGTTGTGAATTCAATGCCCTTGACAAAAGGGAATATTTTGAAACAAGAATTGCTTTCAACAAGAACTATATATATATATTTCTTTAGCAGACAGAAAATTAATTTCAACAAATATTTGAGACTAATCAATTTTGATCAATTTTGATCAATTTTGATCATTTTTGATCAATTTTGATCAAAACACATGTTTTGATCAAAATTGATCAAAAATGATCAAAATTGATCAAAATTGATCAAAATTTATCACACATATTTTTTTTTTAAAAAAGCTCAAACCAACTCCTTTTGGCAAGGAGTGCTTTGTAATTTTGTGTTTCACCTGTAGCCTTTTCAGGTCAAATCTTGAAAAATCTTGACAAAAGATTGTTGGCTTTCAGCCATGCCACCCAAAGCCATGAAGGTTATAAAGACAATGAAGGCCAAGTCAATGAAGGCCACTCCCTTGCCAAAAGGGAAGAAAGGCTTGCCAAAAGCCATGAAAGGCTTGCCAAAAGCCATGAAAGGCTTGCCAAAAGCCAAGAAAGCCCTTCTGAAGGCTAAGAACTTAGCAAAGCTGGGGACCCTCACTTTGGCCCAGAAAGTGAAAAAAATCAGTGAGGCCCATGATGATCCTGAAGAAGCTGCCAAAGAGGTCAAAGAGAATTTGACCAAGCAAGAGCACAGCAGAGTGTGGTCCAAGTACCAGACCTTCTTGTCAAAAGAAGGTGCTGAGGAGAAGAAAGAGTTTGAGAATGCTTCCAAGCAGAAGAAAGGACTCATGGCTGCCATGCACATGCTCAAGGACACAGTGCCCAAATTTGTCCATTTGGCAGAGAGCTTGAAACAAGGCTCCTCCCTTGACAAAAGGGAGAAGTGGGTTTCAGAAGCAAAGATGCTGGAGGAGTTTGGTGAAGCTGAATTCTATGCTCACCTGGACAGTGGCAGGATTTCATGGAGACAGGATCCTTGGACCACTGGAGTCTGGAATTACCGAGATAATGGTGACTACACAGTCAGAAAGAAGGTGAGCAAGACCAGACAGTTCCAGGTGGGGCAGGAATACGCTGCAGGAGAAGCAGAAGAAGATCCTTGGGATAGCTGAATTCTATGCTCACCTGGACAGTGGCAGGATTTCATGGAGACAGGATCCTTGGACCACTGGAGTCTGGAATTACAGAGATAATGGTGACTACACAGTCAGAAAGAAGGTGAGCAAGACCAGGCAGTTCCAGGTGGGGCAGGAATACACTGCAGGAGAAGCAGAAGAAGATCCTTGGGATCAGATCCTCAACAAGGACCTCCATGCCCACCTCTCAGAGGTTGACACCTGGGGACAAGGAAACTCCTTGACAAAAGGAAAGGGTAAAGGAAAGGCCTTGACAAAAGGCAAGGGCAAGGGAAGAGGCCAGTTGGCCATTGAAGATGGCAAGGCTGAGGAGGAGAATAAGACAGAGGAAGAGCAGTGGAAGTCTCTGTTGGCCAAGGCCAAAAGAGCCAGAGACCAGGCCATGTCTGTCAGAGAAGACTTCACAGGGTCAATGCAGCTGTGTGACAAGGCCAAGAGGCTCACAAAGACCAGGAAGGGAGAGGCAGAGGAGCAGCTCAAGATCTTGAACAAGAGGGTCACTCAGTTGAAAGATCTCCTTGCCAAGGGGGACAGCTGGGGTAGCTTGACAAAAGCTAAGCAGTTCCTGGTGGACATGGCCAAGGACATGAAAGAGACCAAGGATGAAGGCAAGGAGCTGGAACAGATGGCCAACAAGGCTGGCAGCAAGGCCTCTAAGAAGTGAGGTCATTATTGTCTTCAGTGGTTCTTTGCTTGTTTGGCTCCCTTGCCCAAAGGGAGCAACACATTCTTGACAAAAGAATGTAACATCATGGCCATAGTGTATAGAGGTAGACAGTGCATGGAGGCAGAGCACAGCAGCTGAACAGTATATAATTATCAGGCAACACTCAGTTCACCTTTTTCCTCAAGATTTAAGCACCATAAATGATTGTTGTTTTTGTTTAGCTGCTAGCAGGAAATTTTGTAAGAACCTTTGACAAAAAGGTTTCTTGCATTTCCAGTAGCTTTGCCTCCCATGGTTGCACTCAGTCCTTGAACACCAAGGACTTAATCCACTTTTGTTTTCCTGCAAGACATGTGGTCTGCAGGTGGTTTTTTCATTGCCATCCATTGATAAAATGGATTCAGGCAATTGCACAGGAGCTACCCTACAGAAGGAAAAAAATGTTCAGAGCAGACAGGGCAAAGTAAGGGAAGTAAGGGAAGTAGAACAAGAACTAACTGTCCTAGACTCTCTGTGAAGACTTGCAGGCTGTTTTTTGTAAGTGTGGCAATGGTTGTATAAGTACTTGTTTGGCTTGTTTTTCCCCCAGCTTTCCAAAGTCTTTAGTGGGGTAGGAACTTGACTGGGCTGTGGTGACTTCAGCTCCACACTGCATGCTTGGGCTCAAGGTGTGGAGGCTCTTGACAAAAGAGATCAATAGGTCTGGGAGGCCTTTGACAAAAGGGTCACCTTGGCTGTGCACATCTTGTTGGACAAAAGCTAGCAGAATCCTTGGCAAAAGGATATACTTGCAAGAACCATGGAAGGGCCAAAAGCTCCCAAGAGATTGAGAGGTTGGAAGCTGGAGCAGGCCAAGCAAGAAGAGCAAAGACAAAATCTTGAAGGAGAGGAGGAGAACCCCTTGTGCATCAGGTTGCTCGAAATGTGGAGCCAAGGGCATATCTCTGCCACTCAGGTCCAAGAGATTTGTCATCTTTCAATGCTTGGTGGCTGTGAGCATGCACAAGTGCTTGCCAATGCAAAGTGTGGCACTTTTGGAGCAAACAAAGGTAACATCCACAGAGATATGGTCCAGCTGTGGTGCAAGGACATTGGCATTGCACAGCCACACATGGTCACAGTACCTGTGAAAGACCCCAAGACACAGAGGGCTGGCACAGAAGAAGTCGCAGTTTTGTTGCCACATTTGATTTTTAGCAACCTTGACCAAAGGTACCCAGACAACTTTGAAGCCATGTTTGCAGTGGCTGACTGCTCAAAGTTTTGGAAAGGGGTGGAAAAATGTCAAGACCCCAGGCTGGTCAAACCCATTTCCTTGACAAAAGGAAAAGTGCATAACCCAGAGAAGACTGTGCCTTTGTTCTGTCATGGAGATGGATGTGAATATGCCACAAGGGACTCACTGATGACTTGGAGTTTTGGCAGCTTGCTGAGTAAGAACCCAAGCTTGTCAGCCCACATCTTGCTGACAGCCATCCCCAAGTCCTGCACCTTGCCTGAGACCTGGGGGCCCTTGGACAAATGGATTTCTTGGAGCTTCTCAGCCTTGGCAAAAGGCTGGCACCCAGACTTCGATCCAGATGGCAAACCCTTGACAAAAGGACTTTTGGCAGAATTGGCAGGGCAGCCCTTGACAAAAGGGCAGCACAGAGGTGTCCTGTGGTCCATTCAGGGAGACCAAGAATTTTACAGCAATGTGCTGCACTTGGGCCATTGGAACAACAAATTCCCTTGTCATGAATGTGATTGTCAGAAGCCAGTCTACAAGAAGGTGCCTTGCCCAGCAGGTAAGTCAGTGAAGATCATCAAAGAAGAGGACAGAGGCTGGGAACTTATTCCTCCTGACCAAGCTCTCCTTGACAAAAGGAGCAACCATCAACTGTTTGACATTCCTGCTGTCTCATCAGCCTTGGTTCGAGGAGATGCCCTACACATCCTGTACTCCAAGGGAATTGCAGCACATGTGGCAGGGAATCTTTTAGCATATTTGTGCTATTATGATTATCCCCATCGACAAACTGTGGCCCCCAGGACCAGGCTGGAATCTATTTTTGCAAGGATCAAGGAACTTTACCCAGTGGGTGTCAGCAGAATGACCAACCTGAGGCTCTCCATGATTGTGGACACAGCCAAACCACACAAGTCTTACCCCTGCTTGGAAAGCAAAGCTTCAGAATGCAAGCATTTGCTGCCATGCTTGGAAGTGATAGTTCGAGAGGCTTTGGATCTAGAAGCAGATCCCATCCACTCCACTATGTTGCAATGCATTTCTTGCTTGAACAGGTTGATCCAACATTTTGACAATGTGGATTTGTTCTTGTCTCCAGCTGAATATGCTACAGCACAAGACCTTGCCAAAAGGTTTTATGATGCATATGCTGAATTGCATGCCTGGGCAGCCAATGAGAACAGGAAGATGTTCAACATCACCCACAAGTTCCACTCCAGCATCCATTTGTTTGAGAACAGTAAGTTCATGAATTTTCGAATTCATCACAACTTCAGGAGTGAAGACTTTGTGGGACAGGTCTCAAAGCTGGCACATTCATGCAGTTTTGGAGTGAAATCTACAAGAATTTCTGCCAAGCTCATGGAGAAGTACAGGCTTTTGCTGCATCTGCAACTGACCAGACCAGGCTTTGCTGGTGTATTGGAAGAAGAAGAACCTTGACAAAAGGTTCTGTCCACTCCTTTGCATTTAATGTCATTTCCTCTTGACAAAAGAAGAATGGACTCTAGGTCTGTTGACCATTTCCTCTTGACAAAAGTGGAAATTTTTTGATGCCCAAAGGGCAAGTTTTCTTGATCACTAGGAAAAGTGCACAGGTCTGTCCAGTGGTCCAAAAAAGGAATTTCAGTGCTTCTGGGGGTGGCCTGCTCACTGGTTGTCTCTCATTTTTCTATTGATTTTGGCTTCCAAAAACCATGTTTGTTTTATTGATTTTTTTTTTGATTTTGAACCTTAAGAAATTAAGGGTTTGTATTGATTTTAAACTATGAATCAATATTTTTTTGAGCATATTGATTAGAATCAATACACGATGCCCAGGGATGTTTGGTTTGGAGTCGAATCTTCATCCCAAAGGATTGCTGGAAATTTCCCATTGAACCTACTAGTTCCTCCTAAAGCAGGACTAATTGGAAATCCCCCATTGAAAAAAAACAGATAGGAATTGACGATTTCAGTGCCCTTGACTGCCTCTTACACCTGGGACTCATTTGCGCAGCGCCGCTGTCAGTTGGTATCACGCAAAGGAAGTTAATAGGCCACAAAAATGGTTGGCTTCCCAACATTGCAAATGATCATGTGCCTATATATATATATACATATATATACATATGAATCATGTGTATGTAAGTGACTAAATAAATCATCAAACATAATATTATATATACAAGTATGTATATATACATGTCGAAGGAAAGATAATGTTTCTATACGCTTCAGTATCCAACACTTTCGCCTCATCCTTCGTGTCACTCCACGTGTTTCACACCCGTGCGCTGCGCAGCGGAACATTGTGGGTTCGGCGCCGCCTCGACCGCCAAAAATCGGTAAGGGTCCTCCTTTTCCCTCAGCCTTGGCGTTGGAGCCATGGCATCGGGGGACCATGACCACGATACCACCGCTTGAAAACCACTCGCAACGGCACCAGCGAAGGTTTCAAGCAGGTTATAATATTGGCATAGCTGAAAACGACGGTACCACCGGTGATTTCGGCAGGTGTCAAGGCTTGTATGCGCTTCATGTATCATGGTTCAGGCCGAAACCCACTGTTCATGAGCCGCTTCAGTGGGCGAAGTTGGGCAGCTGAGGCAATGGAAAATCCACCAATTATAGCTGGTTTCGTGAGTTTCGTGGGGATTTCCACTATTAACCATTTGGTTACACCACTACCATTTGATCACACCACTCCTTAGCTTCCCCTTTAAATGGCTTTACCCTTGGCTCCTGGCAACCAACAGCTGAGAGTACCAAAAAGCAGCAATCTGACCAAGTCGACAGGAAACTTCAGATCTGTCGAGCGTCAGCTGTGGCATTGTAATGTTTCAACCAAAAACCAAGGAGTGTTTGACCCAAGTCCTACTATTGATGGAAGAAATCTTGCCGGAGTTGACACTTGGCTTGTGATATTATGATTAAATTCTTCTATTTTCGTTCAACAAAGCCAACAAATAATTGTCAGGGCCAACAGCAAGTTGCTTGATAGGTTGGCAAACAATGGTTTGTTCTAGGTCAACACAAACAAACATAAACAAACAACAAGGGCCCAAGGGCAATAATCAAGCACTCGTCCGCCATGTTATCACAGGGAGGTCTCGATCAACTGCATGAGCCGATTACCAACGCCATGTATCACTAGTCTATATCTCTGGTTGTTTCTCAAAATATGGGACTCCCCAAGTTGTGGTTGGTTTAATACTGTAAATGGTTGATATTGGATGAGTTGAGGGTACCCCTATTTTGAGGAACACCCATGTATGTGTAGGGTTTACATGGCGTGCTATCCCATCTTGTGTTTAGGGTTTCAACTTGATCCCAGTCAGAATTTCAACATGTTTCAACCATACCAGGTGCTTCCCCCAGTTTTTCCATAGGGAAAATCTGGATAGGGACAAACCACAGACTTGAGCGCAAGGCCCGGAACGTCTCGAAACAAGGCTAGCAATGGTGGTTCATGATGGTTAGTCCCTTGGTAATTCAAAGCAAGGTTGGTAACGAAACATCTGGAAACCATCTCAAACAAGGTTGGTATTGATGGTTAATGGCCGTGTTTGGTCATAAGTTGTGCAGCCACAGCAGTGTTAGACACGTGGCCCGTCAAAGAAGATGGGCAAATAGTGGTGGTAGTCCAGCTTCTCAATGTCCACCTTCCACGCCTAAGTCCAGACGGAAGTCCGCGGATTTTTGTTTCCCTGACAAGGAGCAAATGCAAGATTCTCATGTTCCAATGGTATCTTCTTTGGATTTGGACGCACTATGCATTGGATAGTTTGGTTCCATATTCGATTGTACATACCCTTCAGAGATCTCCAATTTCCAATAGTACATTCGCTCAACCCCAAAGACACAATTTGCTGATGGTGAGACCATATCTCGACCCAGGCATCAAATGGTGAGATTATATCCTTACATATATACATATATATATATATATATCGGGGTTGAGACCTGTGAGTCTTCAGAACACCATAATATAGCAGTGGATTCACCATTGAATATACCATTGGATAGCAAAAGGTAAAAGGCAGCTTGGTATATGTAACTAAGATAGCTGAGCTACAACTTAGTAATCATCATATATAATCTATGTAACTTGGTAACTGAGATATCAGCTGTCCATTAGTTCTAGCTGAGCTTTATATGTAACTTAGACCGTTGATGATGATTGATGTAACCGGGTCCATCAAAGGTCTACATCCCCGACAGCAGGATGGTTTGGAGTAGAGCCCTGGAGCCGGGCGGTCAACATTTCAGAACTTCTCCACCTCATGTGGGGTGAAAACATCCACCGACTACAGAGTGGTACCCCCAAGCGTTGCTCGGTGGTCAAGATTTTCCACTGAATCAATCAATATAGTTATATCTACCATAACTGGTAGTTAGCCTGCTTGTAACCTAAGTCTACTAAGTGGGGGGCACCACTCTGTCTATAAAACCAACTAAAACATCAAGAAAGAATAATCATCATGAGCCCTAGCGAGATATACCAACAACAAGCAACAAAACGGGTCCATGAGACTGTGCAGTGGCACCTACTTGGCTAAGTTGGTTTATAACAAGGCTCACGACACAAGTTGTGGTACATATAAGTACCCAAACGCTCCGTGTATGTCATATTTACCTACAAAACTGGGCCCAACGATTCACAAATTCCTTGGTGAACACCGGAGCCCGAAACCCAACAACCAACAACCGCGGTGTGACCCGTGCAACGGCGGTGTCCGCGCCGGCTGTGGGCTTCCCGGCAATTTTGTTCTGCGTGCCGGTGTGTTGAACCTGGAGCAACATGGAAAGATCCCCGTGGCATATCCGTCATCGCTGCAGGTAACTAACCCTGGGAAGGGGGAAAATCCTCTATTTAACTAGCACTAGAAATGGAAAATCCTCTATTTATAGCTGGTTTACCTCTCTTTAGCGAAACCAGGTTAGTTTGCCAGAGGGTAAGCGTCATCAAACAGCTTTGCTATCAGTAATTGGAATCATTTGGCCATCTTTATTGGTCCGTAAGGGACCTACTATCCTAGGCCGAGAAATCGCATTTTTATCGATCTCTCACGACGAAATCTGGTCAACGACTATGGTGGTTAATTCATGGTCAATGATTCGTCGATGTTATATAATTCATGGTGTATTGTGTTTTGTTACTTGATACACTGAATTACCATGACCATTCAACCATGACCATTACCATCAACAACCATGACATACTATGACCAACTATGACCATTGTTGACCTGGTTGGTGGTTGGAACCCCTATGAAAAATATGCGCAAGTCAACAAACTATTTGTTAACAATTACATGTGGGAAAATAAGCAAAATGTCAATCAAACCACAGACCAGTAGATGTTCAACCACTATTATTGGTCATCCCCTATTCTGAACCATTAATGGCTGTAACCGCCCAAAAAAACACCAGCACTGTCATTGATGATAGTCAACATTCACCATCATAATTGTTTTTCGGCCAAATAATGAGCCATTATGACAGTATGACCTGTTGATGATTAATCAGTTAATCCACCCTTAGATTCAAATTAACCATCACTAACCAACAACCACGGTCACAACCACCTGGTGGCTTAATTAACTACAATGACAATTGACCGTTCATCATTAACCATATCTCAACCAACTAGCCATCATTGATTCATTAACCATTCATTGACAATTAATTGACCACCAATTGACCATTGATGAACTATTATCTAACCATTAAATGGTGGTTTCTCAAAATGGGGGACCCTAAAAATGATTGGTTTATTACTACAAATGGTGAAAATGGGATGATTTGGGGGTCCCCTATGGCTTGAGAAACCACCAAATCTGTTCATTAACCATCATTAACCACCACTACTCACCATCATTGATGCGGCGAAACCGCGCACCTGGATGGGCAGATCCCCACGGTCGTAGAACCGCCGGAACTCTGAGGGTTTGATGGCGCGGCGCCTGCGAGGCGAAGCGCCACCGGGTGCCACGCCGGGTGCCTTGTAGAGTTGAAGGAGTCGTTATTAAGGGTTGATATCAACCAATTAACTAGTAACTAAGGGTTGATATCAACTAGTAACTAAGGGTTGATATCAACTAACTAGTAACTAGGCACCCGGATATCAACTAGTTGTGCCTAGTAGGGTGTTACTAGTTGCCTTGTATATCAACTAGGAACTCTATACAAGGAGACCTATTAACTGGAGATCCTAACTGAGTTAGTTGATATAGACTATTAAATTGGAGATCCTAACTAGTAACTAAGGGTTGATATCAACTAACTAGTAACTAGGCCTTAGCAACTAAGGGTTGAGAAGCCTTACTATCACTAAGGGTTGATATAAGGCTCCCACCTAAGGAGATATAGACTAGGAACTTAGTTGGAACTCCACTGGTTGATATAGACTATTACTAAGGATCCCAAGCACCGCGAGCATATGAATTGAGATCGGCCCTATGTAATCATCATTCGTGACTATGACTAGTCTTCTATCCATGAAAGCCATCTAGTAACTGATTACTAGTAACCATATCGCTGCTCGTAGTTGCATGGATGACTGTTGATAATGAAATATGTTTGGCTTATGAAAGCCGGTGACATATGGATCTAGAATCATCGAACTGACGGTCCAATTAGTTAATCTGGTAGTCATGAATAACACTCATCTATCATCACATGTAACCATTGTGTCTTTTCTTGTCATCACTTAATATGATTTAATATGGCAAGCATTGCTTGATAGCAGCGTTGCTCACATCATAACACCATCACTATCCAACCATCACGAACGATCAAGCCATCAATTTATTAATCAATTGAATCGGAAACCATCCATAAAAATGATTTGAGTTGACATGTTATGCTCTTAGACCCATTAATATGAATAAGCATGCATGAATAAAACCATTGCCAATCCACTGAGTTGATAGCGATAAAGTTGGAGAACCTTTCCATGGTGTTGCTGCAACTTCAGGGGGTGGAAGGTCTTTTCTATACAAAAGAAACATAAATAGTGAATTCTCCAAATGCGGAACTACCGTTATTATGAATATAGTCAGCTGATTATCTACTATGGACTATGGCTGTATCCACGTAGCAAGCTGGTCATGTAGTTGCCATTCATGATATGGGTTATGGAAATTGCATGGATATATAGCAACTATTGTATGGCAACATATAGTTGCTCGCATATGGATGATCTACATATATATATATATTTATGTATACATATATACATATGGCGGTTTCTTAAAATAGGGAACGCCAAAAATAGATGGTTTTATTGTTGTAACTGGTTGACAAAGCTGATGATTTTGGGGTACCCCTATGGCTTGAGAAACACCCAGATAGATCTTATTGTCATATAGTTATTATCCCCTACTATTAACCACTAAAATCCAATAGAAATCCATCAAATGGTGGTTTCTTAAATAGGGGTACCCCCAAATCATCCAAGATTTATCAGTATTGGTAGTAAACCAGCTATTTTTGGGGTTCCCTATTTTGAGAAAACACCGTAATTATACATGGAAGGCTATAGCAGCCGCAATAAACTACCCTTGCTGGAGCCAACATGGCTGCCCGGTCGTCGCAATCTGCCTGAAGGCGCCGGCTTTCGGCGGAGAAGGCGCCATCTGAACGAGCAAAGCTGCAGCTTGAGTGGTCCTTCCCCTCAAAATGATGCAACCAATGGCCGTTCCATAATGGTTAGTCTATGAGGAGTTTATGGATAGTTCATGATTGATTTATGGTTAGTTCATGATGAATTTGGTTAGTTTATGACCAGTTTATGGCTAGTTAATGGCTCGCGCGACTTGATGAATGAATGGTTAATCAATGGTTAATCAATAAGTAGTGAATGGTTAATGAATGGTTATTGGATTTCTCAAAATTTTGAACCTCAAAGTTCTGGATGGTTTATGACTATCAATGGTTAATAATACAAAGGATGGTAAGTGGGGGGGTCCCCTATGATTTGAGAAACAACTGTTAGTTTATGATTAGATCATGCTTAGTTGATTGGCCAGTTGTTGGTTGATAAGCTTATGGCTAATCAGTTTGGATTACTTTATGGTTAATGAATGATAAATGAATGGCTCATGAATGGCGAATGAATGGCTAATGAACGGCTGATGAATGGCTAATCATAGTTGATGGCTAGTAATGACGGTAAATTGCCATGATCAATTGCCGGCAATTGCCCTCCAGTCTACAAGACAGCAATGGAAATTGGCCATCACCAATAGATGAACGATCTAACTTAAGTATATAGAAAATGTTAGGCTTTCCACTGCTACGGGGTGATTTCTCAACATCGGGGACCCCAAAACGGCTGGTTTCTCACTAGAAATGCTCAATGAACTGGATGATTTTGGGGTACCCCTATTCTAAGAAACACCCATATTGGAAAAGGCCTTGCTCAAAGAAAGTCCAATCTGATCAACTTGTGAAACCAATCATTTTTTACGATCACTTGGACTGTAACTTTCCAATCAGAGAAATCCATGTGGCAGTGGGTCAAAACCCTGTACCCCTGGTTCCCATCATTAACCATTGTTTCCCTATTGTTGTTGCTTAATACAGATGGTTAATATTGACCCATAGCCATATTGCTCAACAAACTCCACCACACCAAACCAGCCAAGCAAAGCACTGACCCATCGAACCCACCACCAGCCGCCTGCATCTTCTGAGGGCTTCCCGCCTGGTCACAGAGCGACGCCGGGTGAGACCGTTAAGGTACAAAACAGTTGCATTCACATGGTTTTATGGTACTGGTATGTGCTGGTTTATTAGAATTGATGGTTATTAATGGTTACTTGTATGGGATAATCACCAACAATATTTGTAATTGATATTCATTGATCATTAATTATTGCTGGTTGATGATAAAGGATACTACACCCAAACATGAAAGTCAGTGCAGCGTCCCCAAAAGCATCAAATCTGCATGGGACGCCCTGCACTCAGGGAATGTGAACAAGTAAGCGCAAAATCATCTCTGGGTGTAGGCGGTAATAGTGGTTGATTATTGCTATCAATTTTAGATGCATTTGTTTATGGACCCCCTGTGGTTTGCTCAATGGTAAGATCAAAGTTGGATGTTTATAAGATGGATCTGCCGTGAAATGTTTCGTATCAGTGTCTAGCTATGGCTCATCCCGAAACATGGGCGGGTCTTACAATGGGGAACCCCCAACATCGATGATTTCGTACCAAAAATGACTACTAGTGGATGACAACTGGGGTGCTCCGGGCTAAGAAAAGAATCATCACATCGTGGATGCATACCCAAAATCGCAATTCCGTTGAATTCTGTGAATTGGGTATGCGCCAAGCCATAGTGGTACCCCCAGTCAACCAATGGTTTCGATTTTTCGGTGGAAGTTGTTGGTTAATTACCCTATTTTGGCACATACCCAACTGTTCAAGGAAGAAGTTATTGGTTACCCGTCCCTGGCTTGGCACCCAGTTGTTTCCTGCAACCGGTCACCTGGGGCCCCTTCCGTTTCGGGTCCCGTTTCGGTGCGGACCCTCGCAGAGAGTGCCGGAGACCGCGGGCTCTTGGGGCTGGTGGGACTCAAAGCTTCGGCCTGTTTCTGCACCTGCGGCGTGGTTTGGGTTGTTTGGGCTGGGTCATGGCTGGATGGGTGGAATATGTTTGAATGCTGCTTTACCCATGATAAAAACACTCGTGAGATCCCACCCATGTGATTGAATTCAGGTTGCTTTCAAGGCTCAAAATCAAAGCTGCACCACTCCTGGGACTCTGAACGGCAGAATCTGCGTCAGAACGGGCTGCAACACTGTTTTGCCACACACGTCAAACGAATGTTGGCTGACGAATCACCAACATGTCAAACACATGTCAGGTGACGAATCATATACGATCCGCTGCCATGAGGCTAAGAAAGGATTACACCGTACACCCCCAACGCCGCCCGGGCAAGAAAAAACTCTCTTGGAGAGTGAAAAAAACTTGCCGAGCTGAAAGCGAAAGGCCTTGGAGCATGGCGGGGTGGCAGAGCTCCCGTTTGGGAGGACGTCAACTGCAAGAAAAACATGCTCCTTGGCAATGAGGAGCAAACATCTCTCACTATCCAACTGTGGTTCTGTTTGGATCAATGATTTTGTGTAGACTGGTGGCACAAATCCTTTAGGATCAACACGTTGCACACATCAAAGATCTGCAGTCGAAGGCGTACTCTGAAAATCATCCGCAGTCGAAGGCGAAAAAAGATCCACTTTCGAAGGCGAACTTCTCAATGTCTCCGTCTTTGACCGCGAAGCCATCACACGAAGAGCTGCCATGCAAAAGAGTACTTGGACAATCTCAGATGCAAAAGCCGCCTCGCGAGAAATCTCCCCCAAAAACGCCCGCAAGAACCATTGGCCACGAATAAGCCCTTCCGTCACCAAAAGAATCAACGTGACTTGGACTAGCAAACATCGCTTCGAGCACGAGATCCGCTCTGTGAGTCGTACAAGTGCAATGATCACCACAAGTCCAAATGTGAATCGAATTGGATCATCCAACAATGTATGGATGCGAACGATTGGGTTTGCAGCTGCTGGATCGAGTTCCAGCCATCCGCTTGGTGGGAATATCACGTCTCGGCCAAAATGACCAAATGACATGCAAACACGACACACCACGACCATGTAGGTGAAATAGCGGACAGGCAAATATCCGCTGCCAAACTTTTCAGCGGCAAAATCTGTCATCTGCGTTCTCACCTCTTGATCAAAACTATCCAGGGGATCTATTTTCGCCTCACCACTGTACCACATTCCAAGCGTGCCATAAATGACACGTCGGTCGCATGGGATCTCTTCACCGGTTTCGGGCATGCAGTGGTCCACGGAACAACAGAAACACTTGGCAGCTCGAATGCTGAACCTCGATAGCTCTTCAGAGAGCTGAACAAGGCTGCGCAAGAGCTTCATGTAAAACCAGACAGCGGCGAAGAGCGTCAGAACACACAGAACCGTCTGCATCCACCACGCCAGCTCAGCGGCAAAGCCATCATGTGCAAGCTGCGCTGCAGAAAGGCCAGTGAAGACAAAATGACTCCCATTGATCAAAAGACTTCCTTGGTGGCTTTTAGATCCCTTGCTAAAAGTTCATTTTTAGTGGCTAAAAAATCGATTAGATGCTATGTGGTGTTTAGTGTTTTTCAGCGGCTTGTATTTCCCTTGGTGAATCTGTCAACCATATCCGAGAAAAATAAAAAACCTAAGATAGTAGCTGATTATGCCACCCAGCTTCCTATGCAGAGATAGACTCCAAAAGAGGCTGGGATGATCTCCACATCTTTTCGCTTGTGCAAGCGCAAAAAGGCCCCCACTTCATAGGTGCACCACAAGCGACTGAAGTACCTGGAGCGACAGTTGTTGCAATAATTTTTGTTGTTTGTTGTTGAATTTTTCTTGTTTGTTGTTTGTTATTTATTGTATGCTGTTTGTTGTTTGTTGTTCCTTGTTGTTGTTGTTGTTGGTGGTGGTGGTGGTGCTGCTGCTGCTGGTGGTGGTGGTGGTGGTGGTTGTGGTGATGGTATGTTTGTTCTTGTTGTTCTTCTTGTTTTTGGATTTCATTATCGTTCTTGTTTTTGTTGTTGTTCTAGCTATTGCTTGAGTTACCAGTTCAATTGTTGTTGTTGTTGCTGCTTTGTCGTTGCTGTTGGCAATCACATTGTTGTTCTTGCTATTCTTCTGGTTGTTGTTGTCTTTGCTATTTGTGTCTCTGTTGTTGATATTGTTGTCTTGTTGCTATTGGCGATGTTTTTTTTGCCATTGGATGCCATTGGTAATGATATTGTTGTTCTTGCTACTGTTGCTGTTGTGGCTACTGTTGTTGTTGTTGTTCTCGGCTATGCTGTTGTTCCTGTTCTTGCTTTTACTCTTGTTGATATTGTTGTTCTTGTTATTGTCCTCGTTGTTCTTCTTGGTTGTCTTGGTGTTCTTGTTGTGCCTGCTGTTGCTTTTGTTGCTGAAGATGCTGTTTCTGTGGGTGTTGATGATGTTGTCATTGTTGGCGGCAAGGATGTTGTCATTGCTGGTGGCTATGATGTTGTTTTTGTTGTTATCGGCGTTGCTGTTGTGGTTCTTTTCTTCTTGTTGTTGCTGTTCTTGTTCCTGTCCTCCGTACAGTATTGTGCTCCTTGTTGTTGGTCTTGCTGTTGCTATTATTTGCGTTGTTGTTGCTGTTGTTTTTGGTGATGATGCTGTTGCTGTTATTGTTGATGTTGACTTTGCTGTTGGCAATGAGGTTGGTGTTCTGGTTGGTGTTCTGGTTGGTGTTCTGGTTGCTGTTACTATTGCTGTTGCTGCTGCGGTTGCTGCTTCTGCTGCTGCTGCTGCTAGTGTTGGTGTTGATGTTGTTGTTGTTGTTGTTGTTGTTGTCGTTGTTGTTGTTGTTGTTGTTGTTCTTGCTGTTGTTGCTGGTGTTGTTGTTGTTATTATTGTTGCTGTTGTTGTTTTTGTTGTTGGCCATGTTGTTGTTCACGTTGCTGATTGTTCTGGTTGTTTGTTGTCGTTCGGCTTGTTGCCGTCCTCGTTACTGTTCTTGGTTGTTCTTGTTCTTTTTCTTGCTGTTGCTATTCTTTTCGTTGTTGTTGCTGCTTGTGTGGCTGTTCTCATTGATGTTATTGCTGCTGTTGGTGTTGCAGTTGGGTTCCAAAGTTTCAAGCGTTCGAATCATGCCGGGGAGCAAATACGATGAGATAAACAGAGATCAAAACATCCAAAGAACATATCAAGCTCAGATTGGCTAATCGGACTACTAAATATACTAACTATGAATATACAAAAATATCACGAACAATTAAGTTTGTGTAGCCCAGATTAACATGCCAAGTTGAAGCTGAGATTCCTTGGGGACCAAAGTATCACCATTCTTCGGCTGTTGGAGAGGAATGCTGCAAGCCCAGCGATGCCTTCCTCCTTCTTGCTCATGTCATGCTGAGATATGCAAAGTTTGTCCAAAAAGACCATGCTCGTCTTTGTGAAAATACCTTTGATCCTCTGCCAAAAGATAAGAACCACGTAGAAGATCACTATCACGGGGCCGGTAAATACACAATACTCAAGCAAGAACTGATCTTGTTTAACATCCGGCATGAAGGCCGCCTTGCCAAGCATTGACCAAAACAAGGTTGTAAGGATGGCTGCAACTGCTGCAGCTTTGGCATTGTAGACCACCAGCATGGCACATAGCTTAGACCAACGTGATGTGGCCCAATCGTGGCTCAGGAAATCGTCCAAGAATTCCACTTCTTCACTGAAGGCAAAATCAGAAACACCATCACCAACATTGTTCTTCCAATGCTTCCCAAAAGAAGCCAAACAAAGCCACAAAGGGACTCCACGAAAGAGTTCCCTTGGCAGTGTGGTGGCGAGAATCTTCGCTGGTCCTGGCGTCTCAGCTGTCACATGGGATGCCTCAGTTGAAGTTTGCGGCTTCGGAACCATGGCAAAAGAATCAGTGAAATCAATGGGAAACACGGCCCGCCGTGTTCCGGATGAATCGGTCTAGAGCAGTGCCACTGAAAAATCTAGCAGAATGGCTGGAACACTCAAAGGAATCCCTGTGTTGAATCTAGTTTTTGGCCGCTCGACCGGTTCAGTCCTTCAAACTTCAAACTTCGATGATTGAGCCACCAGATGACAAAGTCGGGAAATGAAATGAACACATTTGACCACCGATGCTTGACACATTCCTCTTTTTTGCTGCTCTCCTAGTTCATCCTTCCCATTCTTGACTCTTCAAGGATACTCCAGAGTTCTGCGGCTTTGCGAATCATGTGCGCATGAAAAACAACATGTCTATACAAATGACTAATCAGTTGTGAACAAGAGTGAAACATGACCTGAAATAAGCTTTTCCTAAATTGCATGTGTTCACAATTTCATCTGTGAATACCATAGTCAAAAACACTTAAAGCATAACGTTTCACCATTCATCTGTGAACAAGTTACCTGTTTTCATTAATGAATCACGTCAGAATTATCACCTGATTCACTACTGATTCATTGAGTGATTCACTATTAAGTTAGTTGAATCATAAGTGAAAAAATGAACGCAATGAATCAGTTCCCCTCCCCTCCATGTTTTCGTCCACAGGCCCCCAGTACCCCAATCCTCATCTCTCAGAGCTTGAAGTGTCACAGCCATCTTGTTGGGACCTACCGTTCAACGGTGCCCAGGCGTCACGCTCATGGTGCTGAACTGCTCAGATGAAACGTCGGCTGTCTATGTGGGAAACTTGGGATTTTACGGATTCTTAGACTATTCACAAGGAACCAGTTGTCATGACCCTGCTTCCAAATGCTTGGGAAATTGCCTGTCGGGCAAGAAACCAGTGAGAACCAGGGACTAGAAGCGATCCAGAGATTACCAAGGAATCGTCCAGCAAATCCGCAACTAGCGGACCAACAAAGATCGTTTGCGATACTTGAGGAGTTCTTAAAATGAAGGGACCCCAAAGCTATGCTCGCTTAATTACTATCGATGGTTGATAAACTGGATGATAACTGAAAGTACCCCTGTGGCTTGAGAAACACCCACTTGTATCCCTGGAACCTACACCTGGTATCTTGTTAGAAGACAATCTTCCATTTGGTGGGTGGCCACTCCTGCGGGCTCCTGGTCTCGCTCCCCCGTTTTCAAGGGATATTTGGCTGCCCCGAACTCACAATAGCTCCCAACAAATAGCCAGCAACATGTACAACATCGAAATCGCATGACTAAAGCTTTCTGACGACGCTTGCTGTGACTGTTTGCATGGAACCAACTCAAACTATCAGCAATGAAACGAGTGGACTTCAGTCGTAGGACCCGGCTCTTTAATCGGCGATCAAACGCCAGAATCGGGATCAACAACCAGAACATGAAGTAATGCATGCCTCGCAAGTCTCCTTTCTTTCTGAATCTTCGATTTCGGAGTGACATCGATGTTGGAATACCACCACTTGGCGCCAGACTGCAGCCAAGTGCTCAATACTCTTCATGGATTCTGTCAAGAATTGTGGGATTTCCAACTTCAAGTACTTGGAACCCAACACAAAACCAATGAAAACCCACGAAACCAGCACAAAAACCAGGTATTTTGGACCTGATCCATTCAACAGCCAACAACGAACCTCTTGCGTTGCATGGAATGTTGCACATTACGATTTCTTTAGTCATCCGCCTCTACAGCCCAGTCCTCATGCACTGACCAAGCATCCGGCTATGGTGAGTTGGGTCAATGCTAACCAGCCAACAAGTGGGGTAGGTGCTTAATCACCAACAGTTGAACAGCGGATATGCTAACTAAAAAAAAAAAACATGGGCAATGGGCCAATATTGACCATCCAACAGCATGGTTCGGTGAACATCCCAATCAAAACTAGCCTGGTCAGATGCACAGCTGGAGTACCAGGGTCCCATCTGACCCGAGATCCACGACATTCCACGACCAAGGCCACACCAGGGATCTCTCCCGTTGGAAGCCGCTTCCCAGTTGGCATCCGCCCACCTCTCGCCGACTTCGGCGCAACGGCCATGGAGCGAATGGACCTGGAGCCATGGATCTGGATGCTGCTGGGGGGGTCAACCCGCTGTTGGGGATTCCCAGGCGACATGAAGCGCAACGTGCTGCTGAGAAGCATTGTGATTTGAACCTTTGAACATCTTGGAACATCTTTGAACCACATGGAGCAGTTCATGAACAGCGGGTCTGCGAGTCAAGACCAACCGCTCCGAGATCCACAGCTGTTGTTGATAGGTGAACAAGCTAGCTGACCCACCCATTCTCTCGTCCTCTGATGATCTGTATGTGGGAACATGTCAACTTGGCAGTTTTTGACAGTCACATGCTTTGGGAAAATCGAAGACCTAGGAGTGCCATGATGAGATCTATCACACTCAATTATGGTAAATACCTACTTCCCAAATCAGCATTCGGGTTTGTTCATCAATGGTGGTACCTACTGAGTATCCAACAATGGCCACTATCAATAGCAGGGAAACCACCCATTTCATCCAATTTTGGATATTTTGGGGCACACTGGGGTACACCATCATTGGACAAACCCATTTCAGCAAATTTCATGTATTACTCCCAACCGCATCGTTGCCAAAGACATATTTGAGGATCGGTCAGGGTTGCGAATAATTCTCGCTACAATTCTCGCTACAAGCGTGCATTGGCAATGACAAGTGACGAATGTTAACCTCTCAAGTGACCAGCCAATCACTCGCCAATCGAATCAGTTCTATCCTATCTGCATCCCACTCTCACCTAGAATCCCCTGGCAGTTCCTCATTCTTGGTTGCCAGTCTCGATATCATCCCAACTCAGCATCCAAGCCCGGCTACCTGAACCCCTGCCTCCCACGTGCTTCTGCTGCTTGCATGGAAGATGACAGGTCCTGGAACCATGGAATCATGGGCTGCAGTCCCAACTCAGAAAGCTAAACCCTCCGGTTGTCATATCCACAGGCGCCATATTAGTGGACAGCATCCCCTCTTGATCAACCAGGTCGCTCTGACACCGCTTATGACAAGCCAAAGAAATGCCCACGAATCATTCACTCAATGCACAGGTTCACGGAAACTCTTACGAGAAATGTCAAGAACCTTTGGGTTTTTGTTCACTATCAAACAAGAGCATGGGTCAAGAAACAAAACAAGAAACCATCACGACAAGTAGCCATCATCAAACAAGAAAATGGCCCAAGAAACAATCATCAAACAAGAAAATGGCTGAACATCAAGAAACCTGGCCTGGTTCTGATTCTTTCACCAGCTGCCTGTCGCGCTGAGTTCCCCACCGGCACCGGCGCGGTTCGCGCCATGTGTGGCGCGCGCGCACTGAGCGGCACGACCGGACTTGGCCTGCCCAGCTGGCAGGAGTGGATGAAGTCATGATTCGTATGGATGGGCTGGAGATAACACGAGAAAACCATTAATATGGCTATGAGTCAATATCAACCAACCAACGTTCATGGGGGATTTCCACCAACAAACTATAGGGAAAACAATGGTTCATGACAGGGGAACCTGGGGTACAGGGTTTTGACCCGCTGCCATATATCATAATGATTAATGATAATAATAGGCTATAGTTATAACAATGGGTTAACCCCATTCTGATTGGCCGAGATACCCTATGATAACCATTCATAATAGTTAACAACCATTCATCATGGTTAATCGGTTTATCATAGGGGAAAATGACCAGCAATATTGGTGAAACAACTGCTATATGGTGTTTTCTCGAAATGGGGAACCCCCTTTAGGCCTTAAGCTATGGTTGGTTATTTCAATTGACTAATATTGGATGATTTGGGGAGTACTGGCGAGCTGGGTCACAACCAACCAGCTGAGAAGTGGGTAGGTGAATAGGGGATATACCAACTATAAATGTCGATTTGGGTCAATATTCACCAAAAACAAAAACAGGTGAACATTGCAACAAAGATTAGTTTGATCACTTTCGGAATGTTCACTAGAGGTGCAGGGTGTTGACCCGCTATATTGGTTCATGATGCGGCTGTCAACTAGTCAACCAATGATGGTCAATAATGCCATGGTTGATAATGATTGATCATGGCTGATAGTAGATATGTAATCGTTAATGATGGCTATTAATCAATCATGGGGAAACTCTTGGTCAATGATTGATAGTGATCAATAGTGGCTAATATGCAAGTTCATATTGGTTTCTAATGGTCAATAGTGGTTGATAAGCAAATTCATAAGGGTCGATTGTGGTTGGCAAAGTGGTGGAACGACCATGATGACATCTGCAACCATTCGCCCAGGTGATCATGATCCGTGGCCCAAGATATCTGGCCCATCATGGTGGAAGGCAACATTCACCAACATTTATCACCTTTGATCGACAATTACTGTATCAATATCTACCAACAAGTACCCAACCTCACTGACTAGCACATCACAACATCACTGACTATCACCATCTTCAAGCACCAAGGTCTACTACAGTCTACCATGGTGCGGACCCACCCCTTGCCTGGCATACTCCTCAGGGAAATCACCGAAGGGCGACTCTTGCCCTTTGGGAATCCTGCGCGGATGTGCCCAGGATGAACCAGTACTGATTGGCTGTTCAATGCTGTTAATAAAGGTTATGAATGGTTAATGATAAAAGGTTGCAAACCATTAATAGCATTGATAACCATGGTTGTTAGTCAATGGCTCTTAGGTCATGAACGGGTACCAAGGGTGAATAATGGTTTCTAATAGTTGCTAATGGTTAACTTCATGAGTATCAAGTAATGGTTCATGGTCAATAATGATTCATTGATGGTAATCCTGGATAGTACTACCAAAACATCTGATTCCATAAACATTACAAACGGATTAGTCTGCAACCCAAAATCATTCTGCAAACAACCAAACATCTGCAGAATTCATCTGATTCTTCTGCCACTTTTGAGTTCCACCTTGTTTGGCTCTGTGATTCTTCTATTGCGTTTTTTTTCTGCCAAAACTTGGGAGGCAAATGGGGGGATTACTGCTATAAACCATTATTTACCATTATCAACGGTTATATCAAGTTGCATCCCCTATAAAGCCTTATGAAATCCCCTCTCATTAACCATCATAAACATGGATGGGGGTCATTTTCATATCATCATTGAAAGCCAAGGTTTCCCACACCATACCGCGATCTGGACCTCGATCTTCCTGTGCCAAATCCACTGGGTGGATCAAACATCTCCACCATTCGATACTTTGACCATGGCAGTGGGTCAGTATTAACCAACCAATACAGTAACAGCTTGTTAATGGTTGATAATAGGGGATAATAGGGGATAATAGGGGATTATAACTACTAATAAGTGTAGGGGATATATACCGGCTACATGGCTATGGGTCAGTATTAAGCACCAATAGTGCGGATATTAACCAACAAACCTAGTGGGAAAAGAATGCTTAATGATGGGGGAGCCGGGGGTACAGGGTGAACTGACCCACAGCCATATTAGCCATCAACCATCAAGCAACTATCAATTCACCATCAATCACCCATTTCCAAACATGAGTTTCATCGTTGAGCTGAGACTTTCATCCGTTTCGTCACTGTTAAGCACTGGAATTCGAAAAACTGCATGAGCTTCACCATGACTTCACCATGACTTCGCTTCCGTTCCACTCACGTCCTCACAGCAATGAACCCGGGTCGCAAGCTGTCCTCCCTAACGCTTTATCGATTCTCCTGCGCCGGAACCTCGAGGGCGGAAGCAAAAAAGGCATGGACATCGCCAGCTGGGTCACCGTGGTGGTCAACCATAGTGTCTTGATCACCAAACTGTCATCTAAACGGTGGGAGGTTCTGAAAATATTGGATCCCAAAATCTGGTTTAGATGTGTTCAGATATGTTTAGATGATCAAGAATTCGGTGATTTTAGGGGAGCCCAATGTCAAGAAACACCCGAATAGATTAATTGGGATCAAAAAATTATGATGATGACAATAAGAATGATCAGTGGTCTTGATCATGGCCAATGATGATTAATGTTGGTTTCTGATTAGTGTAACCCCCCCGGTTAAGTAATGAAAATAGGCATGAAACCAACAGGTAGATACAAGTCTCAGAAACCAACATTACCCGTTGTCGCGTCTCTCGGTCGTTTTTTCCGCTACAGCTGTTGGCTGATCTCAGCGCCATTTCTTCACGACTTTGGGAATGCGCAGCTGACAGCCAGCAACAAGTAGCTGATGCTAGGTCCCAGGGAAACAACAAGAATAGTTAGGGGATATACCAACTATAGTTAGGTTAATGGTTAATGGTTAACAATAATAGGGGATATACCAACTATATAAGGCTTTGGGTCAGAACTAACCAACCAATTTCATGGGGGATAATAACCAACAACAATAGGGAAACAATGGTTGATGATGGGGAACCAGGGGGACTAAGGGTTTTGACCCACTGCCAGATGACCTTCGGCAATTTGAGGTGGGAAAAATCCCCGCTCTCGAACAGCTTCAGGTTCCCAAGTTTGAACAAAGGACCGAGCTATTGGGATCCCAACTCCCACGAAGCATCATTCACCAATCTTCGACTACGATTGATGAATAGAAGAAGTACCCAATTGTGGATGTCACCATGCTTGGATATGATGTCACGATGCTTGAACTTTGATGTAGCTTGAATTCTGATCCACCTGAGGCTGGATGTCCTGAATGCTAACCCCACCCAAGCTACCAAGGGAAGCATCGCAGCCTCTCCCATCACCCGTCGCCGTCGAGCCGCTTCTTCTGCCGGTCAAACTGATCCGCCAGCTGCAGCAATGCAGCGGCGGAAATCTTCGACATCGCCTCGCGTCCCGTGGCGAAGTCGAGGTCCATGGGGGTCCGGCCCTGGTGGGCCCTGGTGGGCTTGGCTGCGTTGCTAAGGACTGTTGGTCAAACCTCCCAGTGGTGGCGATTTGTTGGTGAAGTGTTGGAACCCCAAAAAATGCCGTGATTTCTTGGTGATGGGTGAAGTGCTGGCAATCCAACTGTTGAGGGCTACCAGTTGCGTTGCTGAGATCTGTTTCGTGCTCAACCGGTAGGCAACTCTGGATGTGGAGCTCTCGACATCCAACAGAAGCGCTCTCCCATTGTGTGAGCATATATCACTCCAAGAACCCAAGTTACGATGCTGGTTACAACATGTTACAATTGACTTTATAGGCCAAAAGGTCCCCAAATTGACTTAGAAGATTGGCAAATGAAAGAAATTGTTCAAAAACAATGAATGCGGGATCTTGTTCAGTCTGCGGGAAGGTCATGAAGAGCCACACGTTTTGGATTGGATTTACAAAACTGAATTGGACCAGCTGTAGTCCAATAGTTGCTTGGAAATCGTGCATGAAGCTCGCCATTGACTAATGTCCAGTTGTTGTTCTTAACAGTATGCAGGGCTAACATCTGGAAATAATTGATTTCAGAAACTATGCTGATGACTGCAGCAATAAGATCACTGGTTGAACGTTGATAAAGGGACCTACAACTCTTACTTGGGTATGGAGAAGATTTCCTTTCAGCCATGGTTTGTTCACTGGAGATCATGAGTAATGCAACCGATACCAACTATATAGTTTCCTCTGTAAACTACCATTTGCATCCATTTGTTCAAGGTCCCTCGGTATCAGCACCTCACATGATGCTTCCACAAGAGAAGCTGCAGGAACCGGTGGTGGGCGCTGCGAGTGATGATTGTCCCCAGAAAGGTCACAACTTCCATCTCAACTGGATGCCACTTTTCGTTAGGCCCACCCTGCAGAAACCCTGCGAACCGAAGCGAACAGCCAAAATCCATCATACGCCAGCCCTGCAAGGAAGCAGCCCAGCCTCCGCCACAAAAAAGACACTGGGACTCACCCAGAGGGCATCAACAATGACTGAAGCGTTTGAACCATCGTGCAGCGGCAGTGTTCATCGTTCAGGGATTTCCATGGAACTCAAAGGACTAGATAGAGCAGCTGGTGATCACATGATCACATGTCATGAGATGGAAGAAATGGGCTATCGATGGCTAAATATATGGTTACTAGATGGTGGATCCATTGCAGCCGCAATGTTGGCTTTGAAATAGCAAATCTATGGGAATCAATGTTAATAGATGTCAATAGAGGGTCAGTAGATGGTATCGTAACCATAAATGGGAAGGTCATGAATAATGATAGCAACTTGTACCCGACAATTTTGTCGTCATGTGATCAACAATGAAAGGGATATGGATCCAATAGAAATTTTCGGCCAAAATGAGGCAGCAAATTGCCCACATGTTCCATTGACTGTTGGTCATGAATGAGGGAGGGGTCACTTGTCCATAAACAGTGGTACCGACAACCCTTGCTGGGGGCATACCAATTTACAAAACACGACCTAAATACAAATGGTCAAGAAATGGCTCATCCATGGTGTTTGATTCTACTGCGACCTAGGGAACTGCCACGTCGTGGTTCACCTGTACCAACCGAGATCTGCTGGCTCTAACCCCAAACCCGCTATGGCATGGCCCCACCAAGCAGTCTGAGCGGATCCGTCAGCTGATTAATGATCACAATGATCAGAACGATCAATTTATATTTTTTTATAATCATTAATCATCATTAGTGAATCGTCACAATTATCAAAATGATCACAAATTCTATAATCATCATTAATCATCACAATCATCATCAATCATCAACATAATGACAGTAATCCTTAACAATTAATCATCACCAATCATCACGGATCATATTCACTATCATTGATCACATCAATGATCGCAGCTATTAAACCTAGCTGTTCTCAACCTAAAAGCACGCTGGCTGATGGCCATTTCTTCAAACCCCAGGAAGTGCAGCCAGCGAACAACAAGTGGCTGGTTACCAAAGGGTAATCATCATCAAAGCATCTATGCACCACCACTATTGGCCTCTTATCTGTTGACCATCAAATTAGCCGTCTGGTTGTGTTATCTCTTCATAATCATCATCCAACCGTCTCTTGACCACCATTATCAGCTTGTTATCAACCGTTTTGACCAGACTGTCTCTCAACCATCTATTGACCATCTAATCTAAGCATCCCAGAATGAACCAAGAAACCAAACAATGCTCAAACATGCTCAAGGGGCGTTCCTTTTCTGCTCCCTTCGCTGGCCAGCATCGCAGTCTCTGCCTAGCGGGGGCAGCCGTCCCAATGTCCATTATCATTTGTCGTGGGAAAGTCAATGGCATTTTTTTGGGGTTGCCATCATCTGTGGATACACCATGACAAACCTGTGTTTACAAATGTGACGATTCAACCCTTTGATCAAAAAAGAGGCTATGAATTATGGACCACCAACAAGCCAATGAAATTACCATCTGCTGGCTGATATGGGTTCAGCAGTGCAGTACCCCTTACCTACACCAGTTCGAGTAGAAACCTATGAACACAAGGGCCTCGGCGGCAACGGTTCAACGAATCTATGGTGTCAGAGACCCCAAGCAATGTACTAGGCACAATTGTTTGGTCTGTGTGGTGCCATGTGGTGCCCGATATATACATATAAACATATATATGTGTGCATATTGAAAAAATTACATATAATTACATCTATGCGCATATACATATATTATACATTTATCTTGAAATACATGTTGACATACATCAATATTATGTACACACATATTTACATGAAAATAAATACATTTACGTAAACATATTTACATATTCAATTATATATATTTATAGAGAGAGAGAGATAAGTATAAGTGTAAATATTAAATATTTGTGAAATAAAATGCACACGTAAAAACACTTATATACATATATTTTGACATTTTTTCACATTAATATACGTACAAATAGAAATACATATGTTTTTAATCATTTTCGTCTTTTTTCATTCATTATTTCATCTACCCAAATGCATGCCATGTTAAAATATGTTTATTCAGTTGGTTCACCAGCGGGGGCATCATTTTGCGGAAACCATGGACTTTCCCACCAGATTCAAAAAACTAACCCGTGG
>VSDK01027425.1:278976-307034 GCA_009767595.1 Symbiodinium kawagutii
TTGTTGGTTGTTGGTTGTTGGTTGTTTGTTGTTTGTTGTTTGTTGTTGGTTGTTGGTTGTTGGTGGTTGGTTGTTGGTTGTTGTTTGTGGTTTGTTGGTTGTTGGTTGTTGGTTGTTTGTTGTTTGTTGTTTGTTGTTGGTTGTTGGTTGTTGGTTGTTGGTTGTTTGTTGTTTGTTGTTTGTTGTTGTTGTTGTTGATTTTTGTTGTTGTTTGTTGTTTGTTTGTTTGTTGTTTGTTGTTTGTTGTTTGTTGTTTGTTGTTTGTTGTTTGTTGTTTGTTGTTTGTTGTTTGTTGTTTGTTGTTTGTTTTTTGTTGTTTGTTGTTTGTTGTTTGTTGTTTGTTGTTTGTTGTTTGTTGTTTGTTGTTTGTTGTTTGTTGTTTGTTGTTTGTTGTTTGTTGTTTGTTGTTTGTTGTTTGTTGTTTGTTGCTGCTGCTCCTGATGATGATGGTGGTGGTTGTGGTGATGGTGTTTTTGTTCTTCTTCTTCTTGTTGCTTGGTGCTTTTCTATTGTTCTTGTTGCGGTTGGATGTTTTACTGTTTTACTGTCGTTGTTGTTGTCGTTGTTGTTGTTGTTGTTGTTGCTGTTCTAGCACTTGCTCTATAATTAACATTCCAATTGCTGTTGTTGCTGCTTTGTCGTTGCTGTTGGTAATGATGCTGTTGGTAATGATGCTGTTGTTGTTGTTGTCGTTGCTGTCGTTTTTGTTAATCATTCTTCTGGTTATTGTTGCTGTTGCTGTTGCTGTTGCTGTTGCTGTTGCTGCTGCTGCTGCTGCTGCTGATGATGATGATGATGATGATGATGATGATGATGATGTGTTGATGTTGTTGATATTGTTGTGTTGTTGCTGTTGATGATGTTGTCTTTGCCGTTGGTAATGATGTTGTTGTTCTTGATGTCGTTGCTGTTGTGGCTGCTTTCGTTGTTGTTCTTGGCTGTGCTGTTGTTCCTGTTCTTGCTTTTCCTCTTGATGGCATTGTTGTGTTTGTTATTCTCCTCGTTATTCTTCTTGGTTGTGTTGTTGTTCTTGTTGTTCTGCTTTTTGTTGTGGATGTTGTTCCGGTGTTGCTGCTGTTGCTGATGATGCTGTTTCTATTGCTGTTGATGATGTTGTCATTGTTGTTGGCAATGATGTTGTCATTGCTGGTGGTAATGATGTCGCTGTTGTTATTGGTGTTGTTGTGATTGTTTTTTATTCTTGGCCATGTTCTTGTTCCTGCTCTTATCTTTTCTTCTTGTTGCTGCTTTTCTTTTTACTGTCTTCTCTACAGTATTGTGCTTCTCGTTGTTGGTCTTGCTGTTGCTATAGTTTGCGTTGTTGCTGCTGCTGTTGTTGATGATGATGTTGTTGTTGCTGCTGTTTTTGATGATGTTGACTTTGCTTTTGGTAAAGATGTTGGTAATGATGCTGGTGTTCTAGTTGCTGTTGCTGTTGCTGTTGCTGTTTGTTGTTGTTGTTGCTGCTATTGTTTTGTCATTGGCTGTGTTTTCGTTCCTGTTGTTGATTTTGTTTCTGGCTGTTTGTTGTTGTTCTGCTTGTTGCCGTCCTCGTTATTGTTCTTGCTGTTGCTATTATTGTCGTTGTTGTTGTTGCTTGGGTTGCTGTTCTTATTGATGTTATTGTTGCTGTTGGTGTTGAAGTTGGGTTCCAAAAGTTTTAAGCGTTTCAATCATGCGAGGGAGCAAATACGATGAGATAAATTCAATCATGCGAGGGAGCAAATACGATGAGATAAACACAGATCAAACATCCAAAGAACATGTCAAGCTGAGATTGGCTAATTTGACTATTAAGTATAGTGAACAATTAATGTGTGTAGCTGAGATAAACATGCCAAGTTGAAGCTGAGATTCCTTGGGGACCAAAGTATCACCATCCTTCGGCTGTTGGAGAGGAATGCTGCAAGCCCAGCGATGCCTTCCTCCTTCTTGCTCATGTCATGCTGAGATATGCAAAGTTTGTCCAAAAAGACCATGCCCGTCTTTGTGAACATACTTTTGATCCTCTGCCAAAAGATAAGAACCATGTAGAAGATCACTATCACGGGACCAGTGAATATACAATAATCAAACAACCACTGCTCTTTTTTAATATCCGGCGGCATGAATGCTGCCTTGGCAAGCAGTGACCAGAACAAGGTTGTAAGGATGGCTGCAACTGCTGCAGCTTTGGCATTGTAGACCACCAGCATGGCACATAGCTTAGACCAACGTGATGTGGCCCAATCGTGGCTCAGGAAATCGTCCAAGAATTCCACTTCTTCACTGAAGGCAAAATCAGAAACACCATCACCAACATTGTTCTTCCAATGCTTCTCAAAAGAAGCTAAACAAAGCCACAAAGGGACTCCACGAAAGAGTTCCCTTGGCAGTGTGGTGGCGAGAATCTTCGCTGGTCCTGGCGTCTCAGCTCTCACATGGGATGCCTCAGTGGAAGTTTGCGGCTTCGGAACCATGGCCAATGAAACAGTGAAACCAATGGGAAACACGGCCCGCCGTGTTCCGGACGAATCGGTCTGGAGCGGCTACTTCTTGCAGAATTGGAGAACACACCACCAATCTGTGTATTGAATCGAGTTTTTTGGCCACTCGACCGGTTCACTCCTTCAAACAATGAGAGTTTCTTTTGGCCGGATGATCGAGCCACAATGTCCGAGAGGTTGACAGCGTGAAATGAACACATTGCCCAGCCAACACTGTGTCCATTTTGATCATTTTTCACGCATTCAAATGTTAACTGGTGTCAATTCTTGAGATGTTCACACCCAGTTTGACCTAGTGTTCACATGACGCCTCTAGCCTTTTGGACCAAAACCTGTTGCCCTCTCGATTTGAGCACCTTTATCGATTGCTGTTGCCATCCAGTGAGTGTTCTACCTTTGGGGGAAGAAAGGTGGTTGTCCAACACTGCTTGGGTCTATCGACAGCCGCATAGCTGCTTCAGATCAGTGTGTGTTTGTGTGAGAAGGGTGAGCTACCGGCATGGTAGCGGAGCCTGCGGGCTCATGGGCATGGTACTCAGCTCCGCCAGGCCGAGCTGAGTGGAACGGTAGCTCTGGCTCGATTCCAAGGAATCGAGATGGGGTCCCAGTGTGGGACGGTGAACCGTCCACCCTGGAGGAATTCACAGAAGCCTGTTTGCGCTATGAACAGACAGTGGTGCGAGAAAAGCGTTATCTTTGTGGTCCCAGGATTGCAAGTGAACTGAAAGGGCCAGCGAAGCGTGTTCTGTTGGGGCGACCCGCAGATTGGTTGTCCTTTGAAGGAGGAGTCAGACGACTCATAGAAGAGTTGCGCCTTGGACGTGGACAGCCCAAGGTGCCTGAGATGTCAGAGTTGCTGATGAAGTACTTCAAGGGCACCAAGCGAGGAAAAGGGGAAACCATGGGAGACTATGTGACCAAGAAGGCCGAGGCTTACACGCGTGCTCAGCAGTCGATGGCACGCTACCTCAAGGAGCAGTCCAGACAGCATCCTTGGGAGCATTGGTGGAGCCGTCCAGACCAGACCAATGCTGCCACGGCCGGCCGGTCTCAGACATGGTCAGAAGCCCAACATCGAGAACAAGCCGCCGCAGACGATGATGAGAGATGGGAAGTCTACAGCCAGCTTGGAGGCGAACCAGGTGCACCTCCAACGCAGTTGACTCAGGAACGACTACAAGCTCATCATGAATGGCCCGCAGTACCTTCCAGGCAATCAGGGGGATGGTCTCATGGTGACTGGCGCCAAAGTCACCACAGCTATGATACGACTGAGTGGGGCACTGGACAATTGCCTGAAATCCTTCCCACGTTCATCCAAGGATGGTACTTGTTCATGGATTCAGGACTGGATGTGATGGAGAGGAATGTTTTGCAGGCAGAGTTGAGAGGTGACTTCTCAGTCCAAGCTGTGGAGACCGTGTTACGGAAGCATTGGCATGACGCCGATCTTCGCCGCCGAGACAATGAGAAGGGCCGCTTCACTGCCAACTGGACAGACCTGGACACAGAGACGGATGACTGGGCATGCTTGGGAGAAATGGATCCAATGTCATTGGAGCAAGAGGGCTACAGCATGGAAGAGATTGAGGCGTTGATGGCGGACCAAGAAGTGCAGAAAGAGGCCCTGATGGCCATGGATGCTGCCAAACGAACTCTTCGAGATGCACGAGCCCGACAACATGCCGTGAAGACTGCCAGACAGTTTTACCCAGTGAATGGCCGTCCCAATGTTCCTCGTCGTCCAGGTGGTGTGGAAAGCCGTCCCATGAAGTGTTTCCGTTGTGGCGGGCCCCACAAGATTGCTCAATGTCCTGAACGACCACGTGAATCAGCCAAGGTGGTGGAAACCACCGAATCCGCACCATTTGTCTTTCTCACCGAGTCCTTGGAGGGCGACAGTGCCTGTGTGACCACTGGGGGGACAGATCCAAAGTCCTACATCACCACCAGTCAGGTGGTTGAAGAAGGGAAAGCCATCATCGATGGTGGAGCTACAAGATCCATTGGGTCTACTCATGCTCTCGCAAAGATCATGGACTTGAACGAGAAGAAGAGGGGGCATGACGGTCTGAAGAGTTTGGACATGCAGGACAGACCTTCCTTTGGTTTCGGAAACAGCAGCCGTGACCGTTGCTCATCCACTGCCAATTTGTCAGTGCCGTGGAATGGATCAGAGGGAGTGATCAAGGTCCATGCATTGGACAAGGGACAGTCTCCAGTCCTGATGTCCATTGATGCTCTTCGTCGACTTGGAGCCTTGATCGATTTCGAGGCTGATTTAGCAATTTTTAGGAAAGTGGATCCACAAAAGGTGGTGAAGCTTGAGCGATCTGCTGCCGGCCACCAAGTTCTTCCTTTGACGGAAGACGCGTTCCAAGGGTCAATCCATTTGGGTTCACCCATGCCATCTTTTGCAGATCTGTGCTAGGGACAACTCCTTTCCACTCGCGTTCCTGTAGCGGGTGGAAAGGGCAGAGTGAGTGCAGGAATCAGTGGGTGTGAACAATCATTTTTGGGGAATAGTGGTTGTTTGGTTGGTGGTGGTGTTGGTAATTGTGATGATGTTTTGGTTGAGGGAAACCAGAGTTCAAAAGTGCCAGTGTCCAGCCTGTGCGGTGACAAGCAGACTGCTTCTAGAGAACAAGTCCCAACAGCAGGAAGTGACAACAAGAACCCTGCGTGCACTGAGACACACAACATGCACATGCATACACCTATGACACCTCAGGAACCTCGTGGGATACTCAGGAAAACTCAGGTGACGTCGACAGCCGTATCTCATAGTTCAGATGTTTCACGAAGTGATCGCACACCTGTCAAGTCCGTTCGTTTCGAATCATCGTTGATGCCAGCAGAGGAGGATAGCACTCAAGAGCCACAAGGACATGTCATGGGGTTGTATGAGGGTTTGAATCGGGGTGTCAGACACGAAATGAAACAGTTGCCGTTGGCTCAGGAGTTTCAACCGGTGTCTCAAACACGTGTGCCAGACTTTGTGCAACATGTCGTGCAGCCAGATGACAGTGACCGAATTGAGGCAGAAGATCATGACCGAGTTTGGAGAGACACCTCCGACCAAGTGGAGCCGAGCTCAGTTGATGCTGCGTCTAGTGGAGTTGGGAGGCGAATCAGTGCTGCGCCCAAAGATGAAGGAGTTGTCGCCGCTTCGAGCCATCGAAGTCGAGTTGAACAAGAACTCGAAGAAGAAGGCTTTACTCCAGGGCTATGTGTCGCAGCTTGGAGTGCCCGTGACCGGCAACGAGACGATTGCGCAACTGCAAGTCAAGGGATTGGCTTTCGCCTACGAGACCACACCAGGCAATGCCAACGACTATGTGGGCTTCGGTCAGCATGCCAGTCAGACGTACCAGGAGATGATCATGGAACATGCCGATTACCTGGAGTGGGTGCAGAAGACTCACGAGGAGGGAGACACATCTCCGAAGTTACAGAGGCTGGCTCGTTGGTTGAAGACAGAGGAGGCACAGGACCTGATGGAGCTTGGAAAGACACTGGGCAAGGGCCCATTGAAGAAGAAGGTCGACAAGAGAATGTCGTCAGGTCCCAAGAACGAGTCAACTCAGATGGTTCAGATGATGGCCAAGATGAAATCCATGGAGTCAGAGTTGAAGGAACTCAAGAGCCAGAAGAGTCGCAAGACCCGTGTCGGCGAGGAAGATCCTACTTCGAGCGAGTGGGAAGCGATGTCGTCCGTGGTGGAGGAAGTGCCGTGACACCGGGAGCTTCTGAGGAAGCTTTGACAATGGACCTAGGAGAGACTGGTGAGCTAGAGGTACTGGACCCACAACAGTGTGAGAGGCTTAGGTTTCAAACCAATCGAGTGTGTCCGGATGCTTTCCAATCATTAATCTCATATAATAGGCCCTTATTGTTTGAGATTGCATGCTCACCAGACAGCGTGCTGACTTCACATATGCAGAAGCTGTGCGGTGACAAAGAGGGTGCTTCCCGATTTGCATACTGGAATGGGTACGATGTGTCAACCAATGCGGGGGTCAGGAGTATCATGCATGCCATCGAAACGCAGAAGCCTTTGCATGTGTGGTTGAGTCTTGAGTGTGGACCGTTTTCCCCGATGCAAAATGTCAACCAAAGAACCCCTGAACAGCAAGCTTCTTTGAAACAGAAACGGGAGAATTGCATGAGACAGTATGTGGGGGGGTTAGTGATCTACACCTTTTGCCACAGTTTGGGGATCAGTTGTACCTGGGAATGGAGTGAATTGTGCAATGCTTGGCGTTTACCCATGGTTCAGAAAGTGTTTGCCAAGGTGAAACCCCAAATGGTTGTGGTGAAGGGATGCCAGGTTGGATTGAAAGACCCCAAGAGCCAAGGGTTGATGTCAAAGGGTTGGAAATTAGCTACCACACATGAGTTGATTGCCAGCCGCATGAACCTGCCATGCCAAGGGGGACACACACATGTGCCATGCCAAGGGTCACTGACACGTCAGAGTGCTTACTACACGGACATGTTTGCGAAACGAGTTTGTAAGGCTATCATGGATGGTTGTGATCACCAGGGTTTGATGGGTATTCTTTTGGGGAGTGATGTGGATGAACCCTCAAGGAATTTTGGGGACTGTGACTGTGATCTCGTTTGTCATCCGAAGAGTGAAGTTCAGTGTTGGCAGTGCGAGTTGAAACATGCAAAAGGGGAACCCATGTCCATGGTAGGAGAAGCTCAAGGTCACGAACCTTTCAACGAACAAGAGAGGGAGCGTTGGTTGAAACAGATTGGTTTGTTACACCGCAACTCAGGTCACAGTAGCATACAGAACCTTGTCAGAGCCTTACAGGCAAAACACGCCGACCCCAGAGTGATCGAACTGGCCAAGGGCTATCGATGCTCGGTCTGCGAAGAGTCTCAGAGGCGGGTGCCTCACCCTCGGGTGAATCTGGAACCACTTCCACCAAAGTGGACGGTGATCCAAGCTGATGTTATGGAATGGTTACATAAGGGTACCCAAGAAAAGTTCTTGATCGGGGTGATTGTTGATGAAGGTTGTCGATTTCGGGTTGGTAAGATCCTGAGAGGAGCCACTTCGGGGGGAGTGTCAGGGGAGCAGTTGATCCAATTCTTTCAAGAACACTGGAAACCCATTTTCGGCAAACCAGACAAATTACGCGTTGACCCGGCAGGGGCTTGGCGGTCACAACACATGAGTGAGTTTTGCGACAGTCAACAAATAGAGTTGGACATCATACCCGCGGAAGCACATTGGCAGATTTCACATGTTGAACGTGCGATCGGTAGCATAGAACATGTCATGGATAGATTAGCACAGGAAGATCCCACGATTGACCCACATGAAGCTCTGTCGGAGGCGATTCGGATGGGTAATGAAAAAGAAATTGTAAGGGGATACACACCTGTTCAACATGCGTTGGGGCGAACACCAGACATGTCAGGACGATTGCAGGTCAGCAGCTTAGATGAAGTCCCACCTGTTTTGTGTGAATCCAGTGAAGGAGAGTTCCATCGGAACTGGGAGCGCATGAAGGTGGCTGAACAAGCTTTCACAGATTGGACTTTTCAGGAACGATTGAAGAGAGCCACCAACACACGTAGCTACAAGTTACAAAGTTTCTGCCCAGGTGATTTGGTTTATGTTTGGAGGTTGCAAAACAAGAAGTCGGGAACTGGGCCTCGGGTGGGGAGTTTTACTGGGCCTGCTCGGGTGTTGGCTGTTGAGACTAGGAAGGATGCTGATGGTAACTGGTCTCCTGGTTCTATCATTTGGGTGACCCGGGGAAACCGTCTTCTGAAAACCAGTCCTCAACAGCTTCGTAGAGCTTCTCCCAGGGAACAATGTCTGGAAGAATTGTCTAGGCCAATTGACCTTCCTTGGACGGTGACCAAACTGACCCAGGATTTAGGAGCCAGGCAATATGAGGATGTTTCCAAAGAAATTCCCAAGGAAGAGGAGTATGAGAAAGGATTGGACGAGGAAACAGGACCACCTGCAAAACGGATCAAAGGGAAGTCCACCGTGCCAGGCTGTCCCATGCCTGCCTCGAGTAGAAAGCGTTTGAACGCCGATACGGAAAATGCCATGGAACAAGACATCATGGTTGATATGCCCCAAACTGAAGATGCCATGTACTCTGAATGTTTTTGGAATTCTCCTTGTCCTGCTGTTGAAGTTGAGTTCAATATTCCTGAAACCAAAAGAGGAAAACAAAACATGTCTCAGAACCTCGAGTCCTTTTTGGTGTCTCAACTGCGTAGGAGGGCTGTGGAAGTAAGTGAAAAACACTTGGATCCCCAGGAGATGGAGGAGATGAGACAGGCAAAACAATCAGAGGTAAAGAAGTTTCTTGCAGCAGAAGCGTTGGAGGCGCTGCCAGCGAGGCTGCAGCCAAATGCACATGATGCCATGAAAATGCGTTGGGTGTTGACGTGGAAACGGTCGGAGGATGGAACTCGGAGCGCGAAAGCTCGATGTGTCATTTTGGGGTATTTAGACCCAGAATATGCTTTCAGACAAACCGCTGCTCCCACCATGTCTCGGACCACCAGGCAGATTTTCTTGTGCCTTGCCAGTGCCCTGGGTTTCAGAGTTCACAAAGGGGATGTCTCTGGGGCGTTCCTTCAGGGTCGTCAGTACCAGGGGGTTGCCTACGTTATTCCCACGGATGAGATTTGTGATGCCATGAAGATACCTGCAGGTTCCATCACCAGGTTGAAGAAATGTTGTTATGGATTGGTTGATGCCCCTTTGGAGTGGTTTTTGACGGTGTCGGATTTCTTATGCTCTATTGGTTTTGAGAGATGTGTTACGGATCCCTGTTGTTTCAAGTACATTGCGAATGGAAGACTCATTGGTTTGATTTGCGGTCATGTTGATGATTTCTTATTTTGTGGGGCTGATGATTGTGAAACCTGGAAGTCTTTGTGTTCTCAAATCCGTGAGAAGTTCAAGTGGGGAACCTGGGAAGATGCGGAACAAGGATTTACTCAATGTGGGGTATACATCAAACAAACACGAGGAGGTGGTTTCGAACTCTCTCAGAAGATGTACCTGGATGACCTCAAAGAGATTTCCATATGCGGTACTCGTAGGAAACAATTGGATGAACCAACCACGGAACATGAAAAGTCGAAACTGCGAGCTGTGCTTGGAGCTTTATCATGGTATGCACAACAAACGGGACCACACATGTCTGCGAGTGTAGGTTTGCAACTGTCACAGGTGAACAAGAGTTGTGTGAGAAACATGGTAGAAGTGAACCGGTTGGTTTTTCAGGCGAAGGCTTTTCGTGATCACAAGATGTTGATTCATGGTGGTTTGAACCCCCAAGATATGCTGGTTGCTGGATGGGCTGATGCTTCGGGACAGAACCGGGTTGATGGTAAGAGTACTCAAGGTTTATTCGTTGGAATCACCAGTAAAGCCCTGTTGACTGGAGCAATGTGTCCCATTTCTGCGGTTAGCTGGCAATCCTCAAAGATCATGCGACAATGTCGCAGTCCAGGGGCAGCCGAAAGTCTTGCCGCCATCGATTGCGAAGACTTGTTGTATGCTGTGCGTTTGCAGCTGTTTGAGATGAAGGGGGGTAAAGTTCAAGTGCGACACACACATACACATGTTGCACAGACACCTGCCGTGCTTGTCACTGACAGTACAAATGTGTACGACAAACTACAAAACGAAGTGTACGTTCCCAAAGGACCAGAGAGGCGAGTGTCTCTCGAGATGATCGGTTTAAAAGAAGCCCTGGTTGAAACGAACTTGCCGGTGAGGTGGGTTCACGGAGATGCCCAATTGGCGAATTCTTTAACCAAAGATCATGAACCTCAACAATTGCAGAGATTCTATCAACTGAATCAGCATTGGAGAATTGTTCAAGACATCAATATGCAGTCTGCGAAGAACCGACGAAAGCTGGGGATGGGTGCTTTGGATGATGGAAGTACCATTGGTGATTTTCCGGGGCATGTCAATTCTTGAGATGTTCACACCCAGTTTGACCTAGTGTTCACATGACGCCTCTAGCCTTTTGGACCAAAACCTGTTGCCCTCTCGATTTGAGCACCTTTATTGATTGCTGTTGCCATCCAGTGAGTGTTCTACCTTTGGGGGAAGAAAGGTGGTTGTCCAACACTGCTTGGGTCTATCGACAGCCGCATAGCTGCTTCAGATCAGTGTGTGTTTGTGTGAGAAGGGTGAGCTACCGGCAACTGGTATATCTCCTAGTATTGTTGGTTATCATCTTCCACTAGTGGCCATTATCCATTTTTTTTATCCGTTTGCTGAACCAAATCGGTGCGGAAGCGCATCGAATCCAAGCTAACCCGCCACATCTGAACCCTTCGGCTTGATCGTCTGTTCACCAGGTCACGGCTCGGCTCGGTTCCGCCGTGCGTGGCTTGTTCAGCGGCGCGCGGTTTCTTTATGAGTGCACATGAGGAAAAAAAGATGTCCAAATGATTAGTTTGAACAGATTTCTTGGCATTAACAAAGAAGCAGTAGCGATTATATAATGATATCCTTTTTGTATAATTATATATATATAAAAATAATTTCAGCATACAACTTTTTTCCATATGACAAATCATGAAAATTAACATGAACATTCGCTACTCCCCATCTTTCAAAGCCCGAAAGCATTGCTTGTGATGGCGCTCGTGAGAATCACCAGCCCCGGTTCGGGACGGTCATCTCTGAGAGCTTGAAGTGTCACGTCTATCTTGTTGGAACCCTCTGCAAATATGGCCGGATTTGAAACCATTCAGAATCAAGATACTACCATTTGGCGAACATGATAACATGGATTAATATGGATACACCATCGCATGGGTTGACGAAGTTCCATGAAATACATTGAAATTCCATAAATATCTAACTGTTGCCAAAGTTCTTTCATCACCAGCTTCACAAAGATCCAGGACCACTCCATCGATTCACACCAGCTCGCTGAATTTTACGCTGCGAAAGCCACGATTCAAATCATCACATCCTTTGGTGATGTTTTTCGCGTACATATCTCAGATAGAGGTTACCTCGGTGAAAGCTCGCTGTGCAACAAAAATGGGGCCCCACCATCTCTGGTCCATCCACCCTGGTGCCCAGGATTGACTCTCCGGGCTTCTGCTGAAGAGTAGGATAAACTGCTACACCAAAAACTGGAAAAAATCAAACAAATTACAACTGCATACAAACATGATCGCCATTTGGACCTCGTGCGGGTCAGTCAACCACCATGTGTCGGATGAGGCCCCCCTGTCTAGATCAATCAGACTCCTTCCAGCTGCTGAAGAGGCTGGTCTTGGGGACAACCTGGTTGGTTCTTTGAGATTTTGACCGCCAACGACAGCCAGGTCGATTCCCAGGTGGCACCAGGGACTCCGCTCAGCACTGTGGCCTTTCCCTTCCTACTGGGCTACTGGGTTGGGATCTGCCAAGGTTACAGCGAAATTCATCCGTCCCAAATGGCAAGATTTCGTGGTGAAACTCCGATGATTGGGGAGCACCATGGACCAACCATCATGACCTGAGAGTGCCACTCAATCAACGAGCCAATGAACCTGGTTCTTACCAACTAACCATCAAACTCACCAAGCATCCAATCAACCAATCAACCATCCAATCAACCATCCAACCATCCAATCAACCATCCAACCAACCAACTAACCATCCAAAATCATCCACCAATCCATACCAATCCAATCTCCCAATCATCCCCATTCCCAAATCTCTCAATCCCAGCAGCTGAAGGACACATCCTTCAGGAAGCTCACCTCCTCCATTGGCGACTGCCTCAGCCCACCTTTGCCCCGTCGTGCCGTGCAGCGCCGCGGCGCGGTGCTGCCGCTGGTAGCGGCCTCCCCGCAGGGGATGCCCGCGCAGTCGAGGCCCAGATCCGTGCAGCGGTGCTGGGCCTCCGAGAAAGTCCTCGGCGCCAGCGAGGCGATGGCGAGGATGGCTCAAGCGGATGATGGTGGCTGAGGATGGTAGGTGGTCAATATGATGGTTAAGTGGTTAATGATGGTTATGGCTCAATCAGATGGCTCAATCGGATGGCTTAATGATGGTGGTTAATGATCGAAGAGTTAATGATTAATTAGATGAAATATTCGATGATTTAATGATTAGAATTGATTAGGTGATATCATTCGGTAGGATGGCTGAGGATGTATGATGGCGCTAGAGAGATGGGTGTTAGGATGGTTGATGATCAACTGATGCTTGAGGATCGTTAACGAAGGTGAATTTAAGTGGATAAGAACTGGATATGGATGAAAGTTGATGGTTAAGAGATTTGTTTAAGGATCGTTCATGACCAATCATAGTGATTATCGGGGAAGACACCTCCACTGCAGGGAGCCCGCTCAAAGCAACGGAGTGCCATAGGCTACTAAATCAGTTTATATCTTCACGGGAAACTGTCAGCCCACACTGCCGAGCTTGGTGGTGGAGCTGCTGAAGTGTCGATGTGCTCATGTTCACAGGCGAGAATGCGGATGGTGCGCTTCTCAAGACCTTCAGGAATGAAGTCTAGGGAGCATGGTCTCAGGCCTTTGTCAACCCCAGAGATTTAGGATGTTCGGACGAGAGCGGCTCAACATGTCATGTGTTCCTTGCTTCCCATTCATATCATTGACACCATGCTACTTGTCACTACTTGACTTGTTGATAACATCCTCATAGGTGCGTATACGAAACAAGGATGTTCTCCAAATATCCTATCAGAATATAACCTATCAAAATGTCCTGTATACATCTATATACGGATGTTATACCCTATAACATATACAAAAAAAACACCAATCAATCAACCAACCAACCAACCAACCAACTCGCCCTGAGCGCGTCCTCGGCTTCTCATCCTCCTCTGCCAGCTCCGGCAGATAGCTTCCGGCCATGCGAGGCCACAGACCCACGGCTCCCACGTGCAGCTGCACCAGTGATTGCAAGTCAGGATCGCCTCCAGCCGAAGAGGTCGCTGGTAGCACTGGGGTGACCAAGTGATGCTTCACACCTGTGAGGCCTTTCTAAAGATAAGTCTGTGATAAAATAACTAAATCTAAAGTCTAAATGACTCTGGGACCAAATGACTAAAGTCTAAATGACTAAAGATAAGTTAACTATATCTAAAGTCTAAATGACTAAAGATAAGTCTAGAGACTTTGATAATCATATATCTAGATGTGGTGGTTTCTAAAGCCACTTTGGGAACCCCAAAGTTGTGGTTGGGTGATACTCAGAAACGGATAGATAATTAATGAATGATTTGGGGGTTCCCGATTTTGAGAAGCAGCCATATGTGTATATCATAGTGTTGGCCAATGATTTATAACAGGGGGAACCTCCCCTCAATGCCTATGAATAGACTTTCACGTTTGTCAACGCAGGATCCCACGCGAGGAGTTCCAGCTGCGAATGCTGACAATAAATACACATGAATAAAAATACGACATGAATAACACCAAGTTTGCCAATCTTGACCGCCATGTTTCACAGAGAACCAACACAAGCGTGATGAAAGTGAATTTGACTGCCTACTTTCTTTTTATGATGCAACAGGACCTGTTGCCCACTGGATGAGGCGTGGTCTTTGATGTCTTGCTGACATTCAAGCACTTGATTTGAGGGCTCGACTCCCTCCAGGTCCGTTTGTTCGAATCTGTTTCAAGAATTCTTCGTAAGAAAAGAAAAACAATGATCAGGAGCTGGATGATTCTTAAGCCGAAATTATTAGGGCGTTCATTTAACACGACTAAGTTCATGTTGCAGATGTTGGATGACTTTTGAAGAATTTTTGCGCTTTAGTCTTCCCAAACATTCGGCAAATTACCTGATGTTGGATAACTTCTGGCTTTACTATTCCCAAACAATTCGGCAATTCGTTTAGCTGTAGTAAACTCATGTTCCGGATGTTGGACGATTCTTGGTGCTAATTAAGCCCAAACAATTAAGCAATTCATTTGGCAATACTGAACTGAAATGCTGCAACAAAAGAAATCAGCCTTATTCATGGGTATTCAAAAATCATTTCGGATGGTTGTCTAGCTTTCTTCATGGCAATTCATAAGTCGGAGGTCAACATTGTGTGTAAATATTCTCTGTGTGCAGGCGGGTGTGTGTTTTCAAGTGTGCACATATCGGCTGCAATGTTATTAGGTTTATGCTACGACTACATAGGCTATTCCACTGCAATGTTGCTCAGAAGCAAAGCGATGCATTTGTGGCTTTTGCAGAGGCATCCAGGCATTGCTGAAAATGCGGTGTCAATATTTTACCAAATATCTTGGCAATCAACAGCGACCAGGTGAAAAGGAAAACAAATATGTTCGAATTCCTGGAGAAATCCAGCTAACTACTAGAGAGAGAGAGTGAGTGTATGTCAGGCAGCTCCTGTTGATTTCAGAACGTTGTTGCTATTTTCATCCACTTGGAGACAAAACAGCACATGATACTTCTGTATACGTATGTACGCGTACATAGATGTGCATGACATGCCAACACAATGAGTACCTGAGTTTCCGTACATTACATCCATTACAAGGCGCAAGCGCGAGGAAAAAATGGCAGTTCGCTTTGCTGGCAGTGGCGTGCCCAAACATGGGACAAGTCGCGGATAACTCGGACAAACATGACACACATTTCAGAGGACCGAGAAAGTAGCACCAACAGGGTGTGTTTGCGTTTCATCTAGACTGCATACTCAGCCTGTTTAAACAAACTATTTTGTAAGCTACAGGTATGTATTACTAGTGGATTTCTGGGGGACCAACCAACCATTCACCAAGCAATCAGCACCGAGCTGCAAGTCATCTTTAAGAGTAAAATCCGCAAATTCCTTCATCAACTGTCCCCTTAAGACTGTCGAAGTCTACAGCCATGATAGCAGGCCCAGAACTTCAACCTACCTCGCTAAGAAGCCGCGTCCGGCCTTCTTTGCCGCAGAAGAAGTTGCTCCACATGGGCAGCTCAAAGATGTTGCTCCAAAAGGGCCCCGACACCGGGAACAAATGTGCGGAGGTGATCAAGAAACAAAAATATCCAGCAACATGAAGGTCCTCCGGGCGATCTGCGGCAATGTCAGCGATGGATACCCGTGTTACAGGTAGACGTATTAACTTACCAGAGCAGAGCGAAATACGACATGATTGGTTCAAATGTCCACCTGGTAGTATACGAATACAATATGACTATAATACAATGTTGTAGTGTAAGAAATGCATTGATATAATGTAATGATGTAGTAAAACAATATCACATCATATCCTCTAGCATGACTAATTAAGATCATATCATATAGCCTAATCATGATGACGTGGGTGGTTGCCATTAGTGCCTAGCCATATGATTTGATCACGCCAAATATGAATTTGCTTGTTTGCTTATTGGTTTGCAATGTTTTGACAAAAATGCTCGGCAATTGCTTCTGGCAAATGCGTTCCGATCACAGATGGGGCATGTGATTTCTAAATTGTGCTTTGGAACCGGTTCACAAAAGAGATCAATCAAACAAGACGACTGTGCGTGGCTTGCAAGTCGCATCATCATTCAATGCACCGAAATCTCCGCGGAAATCGTTGTCTTGAGCCATAGTTGTTTGTCACTTGTATTCATGACCATTGCTCAACATAATCGAGCACTATCAAGCGCAATTTGTGTCCGTGTTGTTGTTGTATAGTTCTGGACCAATACGAAGAATCACTGAAAGTGGGCTCATGAACATCCCACCAAAGACTATTGCAATCATTTCCGGCCTGATATGCGTGAACTATTGTGCGATAATTCATTGTTTTTCCTTTATTCTAGACTACTTTCCCATTACAAACAAATGTCATATTAAAAAAATGCTTCTCTATCATGCCAAATTTCACAAATGGTGCGAATAAGGGCCTGGTTTGCGAATAAGATTTCGGCAGAATATCCTTAAGAATTTCAACTGCTAACAGGACATCAGGCTCATTTTGATACCTTTGAGTGTAGCACGTGCATTTCTACAAGCAGCGTTTCTGAATCAGTGCCAAAAAGAGGATGCAAAGCAACACATCCAACATAAGAATAGCCTGAATACCACAACTGAAACATTTCTAAAACTACCACAAGTACCATATTGAGCTATAGACACACCCCGTAACATGTTTGATCAAATTCTTTGTAACACCTGCATTTCTACAAGCAGTGTTTCTGAATCAGCGTCGAAAAGAAGATGCCAAGTAGGACATACAACACAGGAATTGCTTGAATACCACAACGGAAACATGTCTAAAACTCTAAACCTAACCTAAACCCAACCAAATTAAATGTAGACGTACCGTTTATCTATGCACACTGGTTTATCTATGCACACTGGTATTATTTTTTTCACAAAGTGTCAATATGTATCAGAAATATTTAGTCTATTGGCGTTATCTAAGATTATTCATTATTTATTGTTGGACACCAAACTAAACTGACGTATGTAGGGATCAAGAAAAAATATTTAAACATATTACCTTGTGCATACAGTTTGTAAATTTAGTCCACAATTGAATGGCCAATCACGTGACATTATCTGGAATGTAAGATTATCTTTCAACCAGATCAGGAATTTTAAAAAAAACAATACTATAGTTATAAATGTAAACAGCAAATTAAATCAAGCACAATGTTCCAAGAAACCAAAATCAATGTAAGAAACACAGGAGAAAACACAAATAAATGAAACCAATTAAACAAAAAAAGAACCTTATTCTCACCCAAAATCCTTAATTGCAGGCAAAAAATCCTTAATTGCAGGTACCCCTCTGCAATTAAGAATTTCACCGCATGTTTTTGTGATTGACCCTATGAATTGCAAGCTTATTTCATGAAAACATGCGGTAAAATCCTTATTATCAAGTGAGAATAAGGATTTTACCGCATGCTTTCATGAAATAAGCTTGCAATTCAAAGCGTAAATCACAAAAACATGCGGTAAAATTCTTAATTGCAGAGGGGTACCTGCAATTAAGGATTTTTGCTTGCAATTAAGGATTTTGGGTGAGAATAAGTTTTATTTTTTTCTTGTTTTTTTTTTTTGTGTTGTTTTTGTTTAATTGGTTTCATTTATTTGTGTTTTCTCCTGTGTTTCTTAAATTGATTTTGGTTTCTTGGAACATCGTGCTTTGATTTAATTTGCTGTTTACATTTATAACTATAGTACTGTTTTTTTTTTGAAATTCCTGATCTGGTTGAAAGATAATCTTACAGTCCAGATAATGTCACGCGATTGGCCATTCAATTGTGGACTAAATTTACAAACTGTATGCACAAGGTAATATGTTTAAATATTTTTTCTTGATCCCTACATACGGCAGTTTAGTTTGGTGTTCAACAATAAATAATGAATAATCTTAGATAATTAACGCCAATAGACTAAATATTTCTGATACATATTGACACTTTGTGAAAAAAATATAATACCAGTGTGCATAGATAAACGGTACGTCTACATTTACATATTTAAGTATTTCAAATTATATCTTTAAGTTTCTTTAAATATGGTTTAAATGTTCTTTTCTCGGAATAATTCATCATGCAACTAGCATAGCCACAACTTTGTTTTTTTTTAACTGTTCATTCAGCACAAAAACAAAAGGAAAAACACCAAAAGCATTGCCTAGATTAGCCCAAAAACTCTTCAAACTTTGTCAAACGATTGTCAGTCAAATATGGCTGGTTGAATGGTTGAAGTCAAAATTTTGAAGCTGCTTATAGTCCAAAAATTGCCTCAAAGATTTGTTGTGAACCCTCGGAAGATTGAAATTATTCCAATTTCACGTATCTTGTTTTTCTTTGTCAAATAACTTTGGGAACATATGAGAAAACCTTATTCCCATAGGGAATTCTTAATTGCAAGCAAACAGGTGATTTGTGAAATTTGACACTCTATCAGAGTGTTTACTTGCATAAATAAATAAATAAATAAATAAAGTGGTTAATTAATCAATAAATATATATATATTGAAATCTAATATGGAAATATATGGAAATGACATTATAATTGCATAAGATAATATCGTACAATTAGATGTCGTCAAATAGAAAACCAAAACAGGTAAAACAGCATAAATGGTAGAATACCTGATTATCAAGCATCAACGAATAACAGTGGTTGACCATAGTTGATTATCATTCTTCACTAGTGATTGATAATTCACCGTCGTTGGTTGATTATTCGTGGCTGTTAATTGATTATCAACACCATTGATTCAGTATGTCGATCACTCTCCGTTACGACTGGTCGACGACTAACCTGTCATTAATCATCCATGATTGATTATAATCAACCATCATTGTTAATGATTCCAACAAACCATTATGACTACTTGGTTAATTAACAAACCATTCGCGTTGATGATTATTCACTATTGATTGGATGATATTTATTCACAGCTATTACAAACCATTATCATCCATTATCTATTTCAACCATTCATTAACCACTGCTAGTTGACCACCAACCATTTCTCAACCATAGCCACTAGTGACCATCACCTGCTACCCTCTGCTGCCCACCGCCTTCCAAGCCCTGAGTTTCGGGTTCCTCCAAGACGGGAGCCAGCCGTTCCTTCCAGACGTTCCCAGCATATTCGAAGCTTACGAACTTCACCGAGGGACCTGCAACGCATGGAGCTCGGCAAGATTTCTGTCACTTAATGATGGTACACCAGGGGCATACCCGCGGGCGGTTTCATATATACATATAAATATATACAATATTACAGTCAGGTATATACATATAACTATATGTGTATGTATATATATATATATATATGTACATCCATGACAGAAAACTATCTAGATTTATTGGCACATATACCCATACTATAGATCTATGCTTTATATCATGCGAACTATTGGTTACGTGTGGTTATATCATGTTGTATAATGCATTAGCAACAGCCATTTTTTGATATACAATTCAGTGTTATAATTAGTCATTGTAAAATGCATGAGCCACATGGGTATCTGTGTGGGTCAACCATCCAAAAACCTTTGGTAGCAGTTCACAGTCCAACAGCTCGACTAGTTTTGTCATTTGTGGCATGTGAACAGGAAGGGGTACCAGGGCTGTGACACAGCGATATGTATATATCTAAACATAAGACTCGACAAACGCTCATATCCATATATCTCCCGCCTGGCGTGGATGGAATATCTGTTAATGGACCGTCCCCAGAGCTGGTTTTGTGACTTAGATTCTTTGAATGTGGGATTTTTTCTGCTCGAGGGTTGCTCCCTCGATCGCTATATGTATATATAGGGTAAAGATATAATGTGTAATTATATATAATATAAAAAAGAAATATTATACATAATTATATATCTATACATGTGTAAACCTGTGTGCATGTAGTATTATGTATGTGTTTATATGTGCCAAGCCACACCATTCCTACATGTTCCCCTCTATCCCCGTGTACATGTTGTTTCGGGAACAAACCACTCGCTGGACAAAAATGATACATCAGGCACCGCCCAAAGTAGCCCCTCAGTGGCCATTGTCCATTACTTGTCATGCAAGTAGCCACTCAATGGCCATTCTCCATTACATGTCACATGTCATCACAAATAATCTCAATGAACAATGAACAATTATCATCACAGTATCATTACCCAACACTAATCACAATTATTGGGTTCATGGTGACAATCAATCATCACTACAATATTGTCTGATGACTATCCAGTCAGTCGCATAATCTATTGTGGGGTAATGTCATCCCATTGTCACAAACAATATTATCAGAAGCACAATTCGCAATGGTTGATAATCACGAATCCACTTACAAATCATTCCCGTTGATCAACACAATTAGTCCTCTCAATTATCATCACTGATTCATTTCTAACCAAGGATCCAAATCATTTCAGCAAATAATCACGAAAAATCATCCCAAATCATCCCAAAGTAACCTCTACACCCCTCACCCATCATCCCAAACAATCCCATCCCAACACCCATATGGCTGTGGGTCAGTTCACCCCGTACCCTTGGTTCCCCTATCATTAACCAGCTTGTTTTTCCTATGAAATTGTTGGTGATTATCCCCCATGAAATTGGTTGGTTAACTGCTTGACCCAGCTCGCCATATATAGCTGGTACATCCCTACTATTGTTGGTTATTATACCCTATGATTAACCATTAGTCAGCTACTATTCACCATTGGTTGGTTGGTTGGTTAACTGTTTGACCCAGCTTGCCATATCATCACGACAACCCTGGCGCCCACTACCAGCGTTCTCGGCGCCGCTCAGCGCCTCGCCCCAACGATCTGAGCACCGCAGGCTCCAGACCTTCGATGTCCTGCGCGGGAAGGGATGCGAACGGTGAGGCTTGGAGTGGTGAACGGTGCCATCCCAAGCCGCGGTATGAACCAAAATATTCAACCAACTAGGGGTAGATCCCAAGATATTTTACTCATATATGGTTGATGATAGTTGATGATAGTTGATGATAGTTGATGATAGTTGATAATGGTGAACTGTGCCATCCCAAATATTCAGAAATTCAAAAACCAATCCCTCTACACCAATGGCGGTCTTTGATGGCAGAAATATTCACCCATTCAAAAACCAACCAGTATACACCGTATGGGAAATGTGTTGTTTTTGATGGCAGATCCAGCTCTTGTTCACAAACCCCCAGACCTGCTCAATAGCAGTTGATTTATCATCAAATATGGAGGGGATATTGACATGGCTATGTGCCAAAATAGTGGTACACCAAAAACCATTGGTTTACAATAGATTTCCGTTATAAATGGCCATATTGGGGGCTAGTGATTTTGGCACATACCCACATGAATCTAACCTTACTTGCTGTCAATCTCAGCAACAGCACAAACCAAGTCATGTCATTTGTGGAAACATATTTGCGCTACCTAATTTCATTCCTCATCCTTTTACAAAATCAGTAAACCCATGTCTTGCACATATCGAGGTGGCCAAATTGAAATTCCTTCCTGAAAGCTTTCTTTAAGTCCCCCAGGTGGCTTCACATCGTGGCCATCATGAGATCAACATCCAAATGGATGACGTCTCAGATCAGCAATCACACCGGCAGCACTTGTAAACTCACAGAAAACAACAACAATGCCATGCCAACAACAACCACCACAACAACAGGAACGACAGCCACAACCACAAACCAAACCAAACCAACAAACCAACCCAGCCCAAACCAAACCAACCCAACCACTACCACTACCACAACCAAAACCAACCCACAAACCAACAACAGAACCAAATACCGAGTCGGTTCCAACCAAACCAAACCCATGGCTCCAAGCCCTTCAGCACCACCCATCGGCACCAGCTTCAGCAGGAAGATCTTCTCGCTGCCGGGCCATGGGAAGGCCTTCTGGGCGGCTCGCACCACATCCGTCAAGGTGATGACCTGCACCTGCGGCCGGCACCCGGTGGTCCCCCTGGGCCCGCTTGGAAGCTCCATCCACCAGGAAACTGGATGGCTTTACCGGTGGAAAAATGGGATTTTACCGATGGAAAATGTGATTTTTTTAGCCAAGTGAATGGCTTTCACCAGTGGTAATTGTGTTTTTTTTGAGCTTCCAAAAGATTATTGTTTCCCGGAAGGATGAAACACATTGGCACGATTTCAATCAATGAGACTGAAAAGGTGTTCGTTTCAAGTGATACAAACAAAGAAGGCCAAAAATCGCTCTCAAGTGGAACCCAAGATTGAATAAGCTTGGGATCCTGTATTCCAAGCTTGACACGACCGATTTCATGAGGCTACTTTCACTTCAAATTCAGACGCAGCTGAAAAGCGAATCAGAATCTGTAACAGAAACCTCTGACAGCAGTTGAAATCGTTCCGGAGACATCGTAGGCAGTCCCTCCAAACCAAGTCAGAAGTACAATTCAGATTGTCAGAAGGGACCTTCCAGAGGAATGAAGAGACACCTTCCAGTAGATCATTTTCAGCGGAATGAAATCTGAAATATGTATTAGGATTTCCACTATAGGTTTGGCAGCAGGGAACCAAACAATGGTTCCAAGGCGATGAGCGTACGCGCACCTGTAGCAACCAACAGCTGATTTGATGGTCTACGCCCTGCCAGGGGCAACAAACACCAACCTCTACTGTTGATTGGTTGGGGAATGGTGCCCGGCATGTCCATGAATGGAAGACCCTCGAAAGTTGCAACTTTTTCACTCGCAGCTGTCATCTCTGGGTTTGGGGGTACCTATTTACTGATACACTCATGTCCCTCTCATCTGTTCCTGTCCGCCCCTCCGGAACAAAGTGACGGATCGCAATGCCCTGCTCCCATTCATCCGCCATCATCATTCCCATCAGCTCGTTATTATCAGCTCAAAGATCATCATTTTGTTTCCTTGTGTTGTTTTCTTGTACTAGCGTTTCCAAGATTGGTGTGAGGGTGGCGAAACAAGCAAGGGGACCCTCGAGGCAATAATTGATGCTGATTCCTAGCCGTTATTAGACAGTAGTACTCATCAAACATCATTAACGATTCCCAACCATCATTCATGAATATTCATGATCATTCACCATCAATCAACCCATCAACCCATCACCCCAACCATCATCAGCCATCAATCATCAACCCACCAACAGATCAACCCATCCATCCATCAACCAACCATCAACCACTAGTGCTATTGGCATCCCCTTGCTCCAACTGACCCATCCCAACCCAGGGCCTCAGGGACCTCCGGTGCCCCCCACGGTGCCCCCGCTGCGCCTGCTGTTTCTTCCGGGCGTCGTCGCTGTCCCAGAGCAGCGTGGCCACCTCATCCACCGCGAAACCTTCGGTCACCGCCAGGTGGCCCTCACCGGCTTCGGCGCCCAAGGCCGCCTGGTGCACCCATGGTGGTGGCCCATGGTGGTGGCCCATGGTGGTGGCCCATGGTGGTGGCCCATGATGATCAGGTGGTCACCAGCTGTAAGGTGCTGATTCTTTGCAGAAGTAGCTGAGCTCAACTGTTGATATTTTGGCGAACTTGATCTTATTCATGAAGCCGATGGACCCAACTCACCAATCGACCATCAACCATCCATCACCAAATCCATCAACCCCAACACCCCCATCACTTGTCATCACCCCCCAACCTCATCAACCCACCCAACCCCCCCCACCCCTTCCATCACGCCTTCAGCGGCAGAAAACCTTCCACGTCCCAGGCGCGTTCCTTGCTGTGCTGCAGCAGCAGTCGGAAGTTGGTCTCCGACGGCTCCACCGCCACCACCGCCACGGCCGGCGCCTCAGCAGCCCCGGGACGCCGGGGCAGGCTGGCGCCGCTGCCGGAGCACACCACGCAGGGCGCAACGCTCAGGTTCTGAGACATCTGGCGCCCGAAGCCTCGGAAGGGCTGGGACCTGAGATTTCAGGCAGGTGATGGTGGAAATGATGAGTTGTGGTGGTTAATGATGGATTTATGATGGTTTTCTGATGTTTTATGGTAGTTTTGAGATGGTTTTATGATGGCTTCCTCATGATCCATTGATGGTGAAATGGGGGGTAGTTGATGCTTTGTGATGGTTAGTTGGTGGGTGCTGGTGATGGTTCATCGTTGATGACTGGTGGTTCATGGTGGTTCAGTCCAAAGTGTGAACAACTATTTAGAAGAACCAAAAGGAACAAATCAAATAAAGTGTGGTGGACTCTATATATTCGTGAATGAAAACGTGGGAGATTGAACTGGGACCTAGATTTGGATGGCTCTTTGTTCGGCGCAACCAGGCAAATGGAGCCGTTCCCAAATCGATATGGACTTAATTGTGTTTCCGTCTTGAGTGCAGAAATGATGCGGGTTTCTTCTCAATACATATACAGATGTATATATGCATAAATGCATCTTAATGCCGAGTGCAAACGTGGTGGTGTATCATAGCAGTCAACCCAAAAAAAGGGGGTAAACTCCACTTGTGGGTCATTACCCCATGTAACATGAACACCAGATCTCAGCGACTCATCATGATAACTTCATTTTATGATATGGGTGCGTCAGAAAATAAGGAGCCCTTCCCGGAATGTTTGTCTAGGGGGTATGGTTCGGGGGTATGGTTCGGGAGTATGGTTCGGGTATGGTTCGGGGGTATGGTTCGGAATGTGGGAAACCCATGATCCACGCAACAAATGCAGTATGGGATAGGCCTTGTGGGGATCGAAAAAGAAGCATCAACCCAGTTTGTCATGCATGAGTTTCCATGTTACCAAGGGTGAATTCTTCTGTTGAAAGTCACTCTCCGCCACCTGCACGCAGGGCTGAGGCTTACCCAACGGTAACACGTTCTGAATGGGCATGATCTAGGTAGACAGCACCATGATTGATGGTTTCTTATTAGCCATCCATGATTGCTGGTTCATTCCTAGTCCTATTCACCCGTGATCGATGGTTCCTTCGTCTTCGTCCACGATTGAACATTCATTGTTGTTACTTTCCAACGATGACTGACGGATTACTTTTAATTATCCTTTCTTTCTTCGCAGCTCTGAATGGGCGCTCACAAATTACAGGTTGGAGGTATGGTTCGGGTATGATTCGGGTATGGTTCGGAGTATGGTTCGGGACAGGTTTTTTTCCCTACCTGAAAACGAAATTGTCACAATGCAGCAGCGGCAGCAGCAGCAGCAGCAAGAAAGCAGCAAGAAAGCAGCAAGCAGCAAAGCAGCAAAGCAGCAAGCAGCAAAGCAGCAGCAGCAAAAGCAGCAGCAGGCACCAGCAGCAGCAGCAGCAGCAAGAAAGCAGCAGCAGGCACCAGCAGCAGCAGCAGCAGCAAGAAAGCAGCAGCAGGCACCAGCAGCAGCAGCAGCAGCAAGAAAGCAGCAGCAGGCACCAGCAGCAGCAGCAGCAGCAAGAAAGCAGCAGCAGGCACCAGCAGCAGCAGCAGCAGCAAGAAAGCAGCAGCAGGCACCAGCAGCAGCAGCAGCAGCAAGAAAGCAGCACAAACAGCAGCAGCAGCAGCACAAGCAGCAGTAAGCAGCAGCCAGCAGCCAGCAGCCAGCAGCCAGCAGCTAGCAGCTGCAAGCATATGGAACGTGTATTCGATCAAATGCAACTGTGTACCGAATCAAACTTCAATCCGGACTCTTGGGCGCATAGGCCTTGTTCAAAATGAATGCTGTGGTCTTTATACTACCCCACATTGCTTCCTCAACTGTGGCCTAGGCTCTTCCCATAAAAACAAGGCCATCTCAGAACAAAAAACTGCAAAGCCAGTGAACCAATCCAAATTACAAGTTGTGAAAAAGACACTGTGAAGCCCCAACGCTGTCATCACTTTACCCTATCTATAGGGGTATGGTTCGGAGGTATGGTTCGGGTATGGTTCGGGGGTATGGTTCGGAAAAGTCGAACGTGACTCTCAATACTAAACTGGGTACCCCTCAAAAAAACACACACCCATATCGTGAAAAGAACAAGCAAACTGACATGATGATCATGAAGATCTGATATAATTTCAGTTGATTTGCTGCATCTTAGAAAAGAAAACCATGTTAAAACTGCTACGTATAGCTCAGACAATTATAGCTTTCATCTGTCTAATACATTCCAGTTGAAGTTCATCTTACAGCATCTTGTAGGATCTTCAAACATCTTTTAATCTTCAGTTCATCCTGAATATCTTGAAAAAACAGAAAAAGATCTGAAAGGATGAACTGAAAATACTATAAGATTGTTGAAAGATTTTTGAAAATACTATAAGATGCTTAAAGATATTTATTAATATATAGAAAACATCTGCCAGGTCGCTATCCCCGAAGCTGGCCATCCATCGCGCCGTGGCGCGGCCCACGTTGGCGCCGCCGTCCACCAGCAGCCCCGGCAGCGCGGAGCCCGGCTCGGCGCCGCGCTGCGCGGTGTCGTAGAGCCAGTGGAGGGACGGCAGCAGCACGTCGATGTCGGCGCCTGACCCAGGGGGTGGAGCTGGTGACCCGGGGGTGGCGACAGGTCGCCATGGGAGGGTACCCATCAACTGGTGCTGCCATGGGTGGGCACCCAAAAAATGGTGGGTTTATACGAGTTCCATTAGGTTATCCATCTGAAAAATGGTTGGTTTAATTGGATTTTATTGGCATCCATGGATGATCTGAGATGATTTGGGGGTCCACTGTTTTGAGACATGAAAGCACCAGTTGATTGGAAGGGATTCTTGCTAAACACCTCTCAATGGCGGATGGTATGGCAAATATTTCCTTCAATATCCATTTCAGGTCAAGATCCCAAGGGGCGGTCGGGTTGCTCCGGGGCAGGCCATTCTCACAATGGGAATGACTATGTCGCCATGAGGGTACCCCGCATCATAGTGGTGGCTGGTCGGTGCTCAACCCTGACGTGGATCTCTGATGAATGAATCCATGTTCGGTATAAAACAAGATATGTGCAGTTTTACTGCTCATATCTGTTTTTGTGTTATCCAGACCTTATATTTTCTGTAGTTTTCTTCATATTGTATTGGTCACATCCCAATAAACCTCATGGATCTTTTATCTATAGGGTCTATTGACGCCCCGAAAATCGGCGGTGACTTCGTCCGCAATGTTGGGTTCTTCCCTCCACCGCTACTGGAAAAATGATAACTGATAATGATCCCCATGGTATTTCATCCATCCAGCCAATAATACTGTGCTCATACCAAGTTGGTCACGCATGTCATGGCCATCCCCAAGAACCATGTCAAGCCCAAGGATGAAGCCTTACTCCCTGCCAAGGAACAGCCAAAAATGTTGCTGGACAGAGAGAAGCGCATATCGCCGGTCTGATCTGCAAGCTGCGAACATTCTTGGCATCCGATGCTCTCCTGAAGCCGTGCACAGCTGCAGATCACGACTTGATTCGTGGGTTGGTGCAAGGTCACAACAACGGTCGCCTATGATCCGAAGCTTTTGTCAGAGATCCACTGGAGGTGATTTCTGGGCTATCCGTAAAGGTACCCCCAACCATCCCCAAATGGTCATTTTGAGGGGGAAACCCATTCGCTGTAGGCTATTTATGGACAAACCCATTTGGAAAGACAACAAATTCAACCCAAAGTGCTCGCAAATTCTTGCAAATCGGACGCCAAAACTTGGCCGACTAGTGCTTATTCGCCTACGCCTACCCCATACATGTTGGGGAAAATTGGGCTATCTGACACTCATCTTGTTACACCCAAATATATTTCCATTATCTCTACCCAAGATTCTTATCACCTATCCCTACCAAGCCCTATACCAGTAATCATTGACCGTCCTGGTTGGGCCATGACCGAACTTCCAGGTGTTTTTGCCGCGTCCAAGGCACAACAAAATCTACGAAGATCTCGCGTGCCCAGGCCTGCCAGTGAGACCTCGGGCATACCCCTGGCATGACCGAGTGATCCCCCAGGCATGGTTGAAGCCCATGTTGAAACGGGAAGATTCGGCCGTTTCAGGAGGGTGGACACCAGAGGTGCCAAGAAAGATGAAGCTAGCCAATATATACAGATCCTGGCAATGCCTGACAAATATTCACCTCTTAATATTCACCTCAGATCTTGCCAGGCTGGCATTGACAAATATTCACCTCTTGATTCAGGATCAAGGGCAACGAG